>ONZH01025293.1:110000-316320 GCA_900303285.1 Rhinella marina | reverse complement strand
TAGCACAATTTTCAGGAGGGCCCTACAGGCCCTCTCTTTCAAACAATTTTTTCAGGAGGCCCCTACAGGCCCTCTATTCAAACAATTTTTCCAGAGGTCCACCTACAGGCCCTCTATTCAAACAATTTTTCCAGAGGTCCACCTACAGGCCCTCTCTTCAAACAATTTTTTCCAGAGCTCCACCTACAGGCCCTCTCTCCAAACAATTTTTCCGGAGGTCCACCTACAGGCCCTCTCCCAATTTTTCCAGAGGTCCACCTACAGGCCCTCTCTCAAACAATTTTTCAGGAGGGCCCCCTACAGGCCCTCTATTCAAACAATTTTTCCAGAGGTCCACCTACAGGCCCTCTTCCAACAATTTTTGAGGTCCACCTACAGGCCCTCTCTCCAAACAAATTTTTCCGGAGGTCCACCTACAGGCCCTCTCTTCAAACAATTTTTCCAGAGGTCCACCTACAGGCCCTCTGTCCAAACAATTTTTCCGGAGGGTCCACCTACAGGCCCTCTCTCCAAACAATTTTTCCGGAGGTCCACCTACAGGCCCTCTGTCCAAACAATTTTTCCGGAGGTCCACCTACAGGCCCTCTCTCCAAACAATTTTTCCACAAATTTTTCCGGAGGCCGAACAGGCCAATTCCCCCAAAGGTCCACCTACAGGCCCTCTCTCCAATTCCAGTTCCAAGTTTTATTTGCGCATACTGCATGCATTTTTATTTTTGGGATAGGTGTGAAAAATAATATTACTTGCGAATCTATATTGCCCAACATTGGATACGGTAGCAAGTAGAAGACCAAACACATGCTGCTCACAGGGTTCCGCAAATTCCTGGTCCACCCGCAAATTCCCTTGTCCACAATGTCAAGGAGGTAGAGGTTCTGTGGATGAGCAACAAGTCCTTCTGTACTGAAATCGCTGACAAAGTCTCCATCTAAGAACCTACAGACCATTGTGGAGAGAGCGGCACAGCTCGCCATCAAAGTGAGGAACCCCAACGCCAGACTGCGCAGAGAAGATAACGAATAAATATCTCTGTGGTTATTTTAGATAAATAAAAGTTAACTAAACCCCCCAAAAAATTCATCTGTTCCTGTGCCTGATCCACCCAAGTTGAAATCTGTCCCATCATGAGAAAGTCCCCCCCAAGGAGTCCCCACTGTAACTGCTTCCCATACAACTACCTCACCCCCCCGACACCTGTGTCTCGCCATTGTCCACCACCTCCTCAGACAACACTGGTAAATCCACACTGTCAGCACACGGAAACAGCAAAAGGTCCTGCGAATTGGGGCAGAGAATGTTCTGGGCTAGCATATCAGGGAAGGGGTGACTATGGGGTTCCAGGGAGTACGTGACCACATGCAATATCCATTTAAAAAGTCATGCCGCACTTGATCGAGCTCATAATTGACAATTGTACCGGTTGATTCTAAATTTTTACGTTGGGGTCCTGCGTCGTCATTCTAACTCCATCCGGCTGTTGTCACCACCACACACGCTAGCCCCAGGGGGCACTCCCCTGGCTCTTCCAGCTCAACCTCCTTCCCCCCCAGCCTGCCCCCCCACCTACAGCCCCTCTCTCCAATTCCAGTTCCAAGTTTTATTTGCGCATACTGCATACATTTTTATTTTTGGGATAGGTGTGAAAAATAATATTACTTGCGAATCTATATTGCCCAACATTGGATACGGTAGCAAGTAGAAGACCAAACACATGCTGCTCACAGGGTTCCGCAAATTCCTGGTCCACCCTCAAATTCCTTGTCCACAATGTCAAGGAGGACGAGGTTCTGTGGATGAGCAACAAGTCCTTCTGTACTGAAATCGCCGACAAAGTCTCCATCTAAGAACCTACAGACCATTGTGGAGAGAGCGGCACAGCTCGCCATCAAAGTGAGGAACCCCAACGCCAGACTGCGCAGAGAAGATAACGAATAAATATCTCTGTGGTTATTTTTGATAAATAAAAGTTAAATAAACCCTCCAAAAAATTAATCTGTTCCTGTGCCTGATCCACCCAAGTTGAATCTGTCCCATCATGAGAAAGTCCCCCCCAAGGAGTCCCCACTGTAACTTGCTTCCCATACAACTACCTCACCCCCGACACCTGTGTCTCGCCATTGTCCACCACCTCCTCAGACAACACTGGTAAATCCACACTGTCAGCACACGGAAACAGCAAAAGGTCTTGCGAATTGGGGCAGAGAATGTTCTGGGCTAGCACATCAGAGAAGGGGTGACTATGGGGTTCCAGGGAGTACGTGACCACATGCAATCTCCATCTAAAAAGTCATGCCACACTTGATCAATCTCATAATTTACGACTGTACCGGTTGATGCTAAATTTTTAAGTTGGGGTCCTGCGTCGTCATTCTAAATACATCCGGCTGTTGTCACCACCACACACGCTAGCCCAGGGGGCACTCCTCTGGCTCTTCCAGCGAAACCTCCTTGCCCCACCCTGCCCCCCCCCCCCCCACCTACAGGCCCACTCTACAAACAATTTAGCCGGATAGGGGACGTATCCGAAGTTGTACTCATGTTTGTTTTTGTTCTTCTTTTATCTGCCTCATGACCTGTGATAGGCAGAGCATGGACACGTCCCCTTAGCTGCAGTGGGAAAGACACTCCCCTGGCCAGAGCAAGCTCTTTTTCCGTTTTCCGTGTTCGAAATATCCATTAAATATAGGGTCCCAAGATAGGGGACGTATACGGTATTAAACTGAGAAGAATCGATACTGCACCGGCTGATGCTAGAGTATTTCCAAATGCATTCCGGCTGTTGTCACCACCACACACGCTAGCCCAGGGGGCACTCCTCTGGCTCTTCCAGCGAAACCTCCTTCCCCCCCACCTACAGGCCCACTTGGGAAGTAGCTATGCTCACCACTATACCACCAGCAGGCACAGCAACTGATAAGAACAGATACTAAACTTGATTTCAGCTGCAGTGCCAGCATGAGCAGTGGTGTCACCTGCAGGCGGTGATGGACCTTCGTTGCACCTAGTTGGGTGCTTCCCTAACATGTGATGGGCATGTGCCTAGCCTTTGTTGGTCTGGGTGAGCACAATTGCCATGAGGGTAACCACCAGGCTGTTGCCTGAGAATTTGGGGTAATGGTGGGATTAGGCAGCCTCAGAGACATCCATGCATGCTGCCCCTGCTGTTTCCTGTCCATTTCCGTGGTGTTTCCATCATTTTCTGAGGTTTCCCAGGTTTTCACCCAGCCTTCCCCTAGGCAGAGCCTTGGTCCCCCACAAAAATGCTCGAGTCTCCCATTGACTTCAATGGGGTTCGTTATTCGAAACGAGCACCCGAGCATCGGGAAAAGTTCGACTCGAATAACGAGCACCCGAGCATTTTAGTGCTCGCTCATCTCTAGTGTGAAGGAATCAAGCAGATTTTTTATTTATTTTTTATGCAATTATATAGTACTACTATATTCCCTAGCCCTTTACAGACATTAGCATCCAACTGTTCCCAATGGGGCTCACAATCTAAGTCCCCTATCTTTGGAGCGTGAGAGGAAACCAAAGTACCCAGAGAAAACTCATGCAAACACAGGGAGTACATACAAACTCCATGCAGATATTGTCCTTGGTTGGATTTGAACTCAAACGCTGCAAGTCACCAGTGCTAACCACTGAGCCACCATGCTGCCCAATGTAAGCTAACAACAAATGTCTTTCTTTACTGAGTGCGAAGAATAACTTGTGGCACATCCAGCAATAGTAAATGCAAGGGGCAGCCTCTGTCACCAGATGGTGAGGTATGGCGGCTGGTTAGATATCAAATGATATCAAATGATGATACTCAGAAATATGCTAGCTGGCACTCTCTCCCTCTCCTATTCACTAAGGCTATAAAGCTGGCACCTGTGACAGTAGGTGTCCACCACGTAATGGAAGCTTTCAGATTTGCCTATTCAGAACTGGGGTGAGGGATGTCTTAACTTGTTCTCCCTCACCTTGCATCAGTGTCTGTACTTCACTGACTTACTCTGCTGTTTTGTATGCCATCGTTTAGATGGATTCTGCTACCCTTGGACCCTCCTGGAGCATGATCCTCACAGTGGAGCTGGATTTCTCATCCTAAGGCCCTAAGGAGCAGGAGCTGTCTCCTCACTAGTCAAGCTCTCCACTCTCTTGACTGGATGTCAGACCAGCCCACTCCTATCAAGAGGGGAGGAATGGAGTGGTTAGCTCCATTTCCAACGCCACTCATATGCCATCTGCTGGTGTAAAAGTACATGACATAAGTAAAGCATTAGAGTAGCATTACAAACCAAACAATTTGCAAATACTCTGAGATTTTGCATAATGCCCCCTACATGTGCCTTAATACAATATAATGCCTCCTATATGTGACCCTGCTGTGTTCCTCATAAAGTATAATGCCCCTCCTTCATCACACCTGAATCCACCAAACTGTCAGAGAGTGAATGGTGGAGCAGATAGCTTATGGCTCCCTGTTTCACCATTGTATTCAACTTACAGCTGGGAGATTATGACCAAAATCATGATCTATTGAACATTTTATCTCTTTAACCTTTCCTAACTTGGTAATTTCTCAGTTTTTTGCATTTCATTTGGGGTTGCACAGAAGGAGGAGGTTGCTGGGGGTTGGGGGCCCATTCAAATAATTTGCTCTGGGGCCCAGTCAGTTCTATTTACACCACTGATCAGTACCAAAATGAAAGCCACTGACCAGTGAAGTGAAACATATTAATTATCTTGTGACAATGGCATGTCAAGGGGTGGGATATATTAGGCAGGAATTGAACAATCGGTTTCTGAAGTTGCAGCCTAAAAATGGACAAGCTTAAAGATCAAAGAGACTTTGACAGATCTTGTGGGGTATTCCCAGTATATAGTGGTAAGTACCTACCAAATGTCCAAATAGTGAATCATCAAAAGAGTTATGTGCACCCAAGTCTTACTGATGCATGTGGGGAACAAAGAACAACGGCTGGCTTCATTTTGTGTCTTGCATTTAACATATACATTGGGAAAAAAGAATGCAAATGCCTAGTACACAACACTTTTCCATGAAAAACTATATATAAATTAAAATCTAAGGTGAATGATACTGCTGTACAGTCCCTGAGAGAAGTTCTGTCGCTTATCCATGTTGTGGAAACCAAAGCTTATAACCTGACTTAAAATTCATCCATTGGTTTTAGAAGCTGAAACCCTCCCAAATGAGTTTTTTTTACGAAAATAAATTTGCTTCACTGCTGAAATATCGATCATTTAATGAACACAGAAAGGTCAGATTTTGGCAAGACAAAAGTTTTGTCGCCTTGTCATATAATGCACCCAATCCTACTGTAGTTTACAGCCTCACCTGTGCTCACTAATTGATCGGTTATTTAGTGGGTGTGTATAAAAAGAACTCCAGCACCCCAGACCTTCACTTGAACTGCAACTTCTGACAACATGCCAAAAATCCACCCTGCGACCAAAGCCTTGATTGTCAAGAGGCTGAAGACCAGATCCACTGCAGAGGTGGCTGGCACCTTTAATGTGTCTCAGCGTCAAGTACAAAGAATTAAAAAAAGATTTGAAGAGACTGGAGATGTTTTTGACAAGCCCAGGTCCGGCAGACCCCGCAAGACAACTGCTCAGGACAGGAGGAACGTTTGCTGGTTCGAAAATCAAAACCAGCCCCTCTTCCACTGCAGCAGAGACCAACAGGCCTGGTCACCTCAAGTCACTGTGTCAACTAGAACGTGTGGCATTTGCCAAGGCCCACAGCCTGCTAAACGGATGGACGCTGGAAAAGTGGCAGAAGGTGGATTTCTCAGATGAATCTTCAGTTGAACTACACCACAGTCGCTGTAAATACTGCAGGAGACCTACTGGAGCCCGTATGGATCCAAGATACACCCAGAAAACAGTTGTTTGGTGGTGGAAAGATCATGGTCTGGGGTTACATTCAATATGGGGGTGTGCGAAACATTTGCAAGGTGGAAGACAATATCAATAGCCTAAAATATCAAGAAGTATTAGCTACCTCTTACATTCCCAATCATAAAAGGGGTCAAATTTTGCAGCAGGATGGTGTTCCATCTCATACATCCATCTCTACATCAAAGTTCGTCAAGGCAAAGAAGATGAAGGTGCTCCAGGACTGGCCAGCCCAGTCACCAGACATGAATATCATTGAGCATGTTTGGGGTAGGATGAAAGAGGAAGCTTGGAAGACAAAACCAAAGAATCTTGATGAACTCTGGGAGGCATGTAAGACTGCATTATCTGCTATTCCTGATGGCTTCATCAATAAGTTGTATGAATCATTGTTGAACCGCATGGATGCAGTCCTTCAAGCTCATGGAAGTCACACAAAATATTAAATATGGCTCTAATAGAACCACAACTTCATTCACCAATGTTAGGAAACATATCTTTGTATTTGAAGTGAATTATTTGTTTGATTTTCACATTACTTTCTGTGGGCGACTAAACTTTTGTCTTGCCAAAATCTGACCTCTCTGTGTTCATTAAATGATCAATATTTCAGCAGTGAAGCAAATTTATTTTCGTAAAAAAAAAACCTCATTTGGGAGGGTTTCAGCTTTCATATGAGTCATTTCTAAAACCAATGGATCAATTTTAAGTCAGGTTATAAGCTTTGGTTTCCACAACAAGGATAAGCGACAGAACTTCTGTCAGGGACTGTTGGTATGCCATCCATCGAAGGAGTTCAAACGTAAGACAAAAATGTGATAGTAGCCGGAGGTTAAAAAAAAAGTCTATATAATAACACACTGCACTGTTGGAATATTTATGACTCCAATCTCTCTCTAAAATCTCTCTATTAGTTTATTTAAAGCTATTATCTTTTCCTCACTGTGAAACACAGTAATCCACTATCTATCTGTATTCTGTGCATTGCTCGCTCTCATTTTCTGACATCATCTCTCTCCTAGGTTGATCCCAAAAAGCAGCAGTATTTTGTTATGAACAGTTAGCGTGGGCTCACTATGCAAACTAACAAGTTTGACTTTGGACTAAACCTAAGGGCATTGCAGGGATCTGGACTTTGCTGCAGGTTACCAACCAGACCTCTACCTCCTGAAATAGTCCTAATGTAGTTGTCAGCTGACCCACACGGTCAGAGACATTGGTGCAAAGCACCAAGACATCAGGCAATATATAGGGTCAGGAGATAGGATAAAGTCGGGGCAGGCAGCAAAGGAGCAATGTGAAAAAAAGGCTAAGGTCAAGGCACGTGGCTAGGAGTCAGAATTTATGTCAGGCAGCAGTTCAGTACAAGGGTAGTCAGACAGAATAAGATCTTCTCTGGTTATTAGAGACTAGGAAAACCTAAAGCTTAGGCACCCATAGTCTGAGAGCAAGTGTACTCGCACCCTAAAAAAGTCCAGGAGGCCTCAAAGCAGACATGCAGGATGCAGCCTTCAGTGGACATGAGCAGCCAGAGAGAAGGAAAGAGGACCAGACACCAGGGTAAATAGAGTGGCACACATTCCCACAGAAAGGAGCAGGATAGGTATCAGTAGAGTAGGCAGGAAACACGCACACAGTGAGCTCTGACTGGAACCCAACCCGCTTTCCCTGTCTACTTGCAGTGCAAGCCCTAAGCAACAAGTCCCCAACTAGTTGACCTTCCCTGTCCTGCTAAGTGCAAGACAGACACAGAGAAGAAACCCAAAAGAGAAGGGCAGTACAGAAATAGGTCAAAAATGGGAGGACAACAAAGGACAGAGGGTAGTCAAAATAGCCAAGCCAAAGTCAGAACCAGATGGGTATCACGGCACAAAATAAGACAGAGGAAGGTCATAGGCAAGCCAAGGTCAGAACAGACAGACAGACAGAACCAGGAGCACAGCAACGGATTAAAGCTATAACTGACAAAGGTGAATTGTTAGCAAGGGATTTAAATAGAGCACCGAGTCCCAGGATCAGAACTTGATAGGTCTATGGTTCAGTGCTCTATTAGTCAGACACAGCACACAGGAATAGCTGAATAATCAACACTACTAGCTTTCCTTGAGCACACGCCCACTGTGGGGAGAAACAGAGCATTGCATCCTGTCGCATCACCAGGGCATGGCTACGCAACATGTCTCACCCTGCACGGTCACGCCGAAGCTAGAGATCTCGTCCCTGGAACCCAGACATGTAAGTTAGTGACAACAGGAGATGGCATGGCATACCAGCACAATACATTTCCTAGTTGGGCCATTTTATAGTGACTATGACTAACACACCAATAGTACCTCATGACTGACTGTGCCAAATGGAGGGCTGTCTGCAAGGCATTATAGGAAAGCCTGCAGGGCTGCCATCCAAGGTCATGGGAGCTTTAGGGCCCAGCCGACACACTTTCGTGTGCATGAGACCTAAGGCTGTGATGTAGATAGAGATATATATATATATATATATATATATATATATATATATACATTCATCAAACATCTCCAACATTTATTCAACATTTTAAGATTTTAGCTCTGTTTTTGCTCTTCCCATGACCATGAAATGATTGCTACAGTAACTCAAGTAACTCAAGTTCCCCGTGCGTGAGTCTTTTCCCCATGCGCACTTCTTTGAGATCACCACCCCTTATCCCCACATCATCACATCTGGTTAGCTTTGACTGGAAACAGAGGGGACCGTAGTGGCAGAGCTGGAATGGTGGGAGTTTTATAAGCTGAGTGACTCTTTTCAAATTTTTTTGGTCTCTCTCCAACTCTACCTTATATTACTATTTGGCCAAATAACCTCTTTAACAGTTTGTCTTTTGGTAACTTTTTTATTTTTACATTAATATATTGAGAGTCTTTAATTTAGTTTCTGTTTATTCACAAAGTCTGAATATCCCGCACTTTTTCCCTACACAGAACCACAATATAATTTGAAACAAACAGTTGGTAAATTCCAGATTAGAAAATAAAGCTATGTTGACATATTATTCTGAGCTCTCTACCCAAAGTTTACTCTTACATGTAAGGTTTATATAGGCCTCTTTCACATGAGCGTATTTGCAATGCGTATCTGGTCTGCATTTTATAAACTGGTATCCACTAGTAATGTTAAAGGGGTTTCCCAGGCTTTTCATATTGATGACCTATCATCAGAATAGGTTATCAATATCAGATCGGCGGGGCTCCGACACCTGGCACCCCTGCCGGTCAGTTGTATGAAGAGAAGGCTCACGCCGTACACGCGTGCCATCTCCTGCTCTCTTCCTGCTTGCTGCTGCTATGTCTATGTCCCGAGGATATATAATATTTAATATGAAAAGCTTTAAAAACCCCTTTAATGACTAGAGCTATTCACATGTCATATTCCGTCAGTATTTTAAATCCGCAGCATAGCCGTGTTTTGTGCTTATTTCTTTCCAAATGGTATGTCATCAGGAATCAGCCCATATTCCAGAGCCAGAATACTGACGGCCATACTCTTTTCTATTGTTGTGGCTGTCCAGTGATTTAGATTTTTTGCTAATCTGGCACTTGTCATGAAGGAAGTTTACTGTAATTAGTAAGAAATTGTATTTCTTTATTATATATTACTACATCTACTATTACTACTACTATCTACTTCTATTATAAAAACAAATCTGCTTTATAGATAAAGCACAGAATAAAATGCAGTCCTTGTAACTGACAAATTTTGAGGTCCATGTCTTTTTACTGAGCTTACAAATTCCATGAATAATTTTCAGATGAAATTCATCAGGCACCTAAAAGGTTAATAACCAAAGACTTCAAATTTCTCCGATCAAACTGTGTGCACCCCATCTAGATAAATATATATATAATAGGCTCACACAACACTTGGCCTTTGACCCCAAGTGTAAACAAAAAGTGTGTAGTACAGGAGAATGGCCTGGCAAATACCAAGCACATGTGCAGACACTGCATAGCACAGTATACACAGGAGTCCACCTCCTCCGCAGATATTCTCCATCAGACATCCCGCTTTATCCCACATCAGTCCTCTTGTCTATGTGGCTAATTGAAGGATTGTGTGTAAATGTCAGTGTGTTATTTTATGGCAAGATATGGGAATGTGGGAACTTTTACATGGGTCAAAGTTTTTGTGAAAACATTTGTTCGACGTGGTACTGATTCCATTGCAACAGGTGCTGGCTTCACAAACTTTATCTACATAGCAAACGTTAGCTGTGAAACAAAGGTTTAATAATATAAACTTGCAATAAAATGAAAACAAAAAAGGCGTAAATGGATTCTCCCATGATTAATGTAAAACATGCTAATCAGACATCATATAGTACATGACAATCTCTTTCTAACAAAGCTAGTACCAGCCCTGGACCTCACACGGATACAGAGATCTTTCCATTCATCTGCTCTAGTTGCTCTGCTAGACTTATTTCAAGCTGGTGGCTGAGGGGCATCTCCTTTCTGCTGCAGTGTGTCCTTTCACAGGGGTGTGTTATTTCTGCAGCAGCTCTTTTCTGATCACTGCTCAGAGGGCATGCCCTTTCTCAGGAGGTGTGTCCATTCTGCTGCAGCTCTTTCCCTGTAAGTGGCACAGCTTCTAACAGTAAATAGCGTTGAGGGCAGTTGAAGGATGGAACTGAGCATGTGCATCCACCTTAGCAGGGTGGACAGAGAAATATGGAAAGGAACAAACAGTAGGTGGTGCAATACAAATACATTTTATTGAATAATTCAGTGACTAGAGACTACAGATTTTTTAGTTACAGGCAATCACAAAAATATTCAGATACAGAATATTTTTCTTTAGCAACCCCTTTACGTAAACAATTCCCACTAGAACCACAGTACCAGAGATCTATTCATCTATACAACATCTATAGATGAGACAACAGGGCAGGACCAGCCCCAAGAGTAGAATTCCACCTCCACTGGTGAGAGTAAGTCTCAGGCCCCAGAGACATCATCCAAGTGTATCTAGGAGACTATAGGAAAGTAGTTGTAAAACATATTTGTCATACAGTGGAATCATGCACTTACACTTACGCTTGTGTACAGAAAAACATAGATTAATAATTACCGGAGAAAATATACTATACAAATATATAATAGACAATTGTGGGGAACATTCAGGGCATTCTAATCATGCAGTTACAAATGCATTTCGAAAGTTTTCAGACCCTATAGTTTATTTTTTACATTTTGTTATTTTGTGGCCTTGTGCTAAGAAATAAAAAAAAGTATCTTCCCCATCATTCCGCACTCAGTACCCCATAATGTCAAAGTGAAAACAATGTTCAAAATATTTGCTAATTTATTGAAAAGTAAAAAAAATAAAACTTGCACTGACATAAGTATTCAGACTCTTTACTCAGGACTTAGCTGAAACCCTGTTGGCAGTGATTACAACCCACAGTCTTCTTGGGTATGAGGCCACAAGGTTTGCACACCTGGATTTGGGGATTATCTGCCATTCTTCTCTGCAGATCCTCTCAAGCTCTGTCAGGTTGGATGGGGACCATTGGAGGACAGTCATTTTCAGGTCTCTTCAGAGATCCATAATTGAGTTCAAGTCAGGGCTCTGGCTGGGCCATTCTAGGACATTCACAGAGTTACCCCTAGGCCACTGTTGTATTGTCATGGCGGTGTATTTCCTTGTCTCAGCCACTGAAAAATACCTCCACAGCTTGATGCTACCACCACCATGCTTCACTGTAGTGGTGGTACTAGGCAAATGATGAGCATTGCCTGGTTTTCTCTAGACATGACTTAGAATTGAGGCCAAAAAGTTCAATCTTGGTTTCATCAGATGAGAGAATCTTGTTTTTCACAGTATGAGAGTCCTTTAGGTAATTTTTTTGGAAATGCAGGTGGGCTTTCAAGTGTCTTTTTACTGAGGAGAGGCTTCTTTCTATCCACTCTGCCATAATGGCCAAATTGTTAGAGTGCTGCAGTGATGGGTTCTTGGTCACTTTTGTTACTAATGCACTTCTCCACCAATTACTTAGTTTGGTGGGGAAATGGCAGCTCTAGAAAGAGTCCTGGCTGTTCCAAACTGCTTCCATATATGAGGTAAGGGCAAGTGACAATGGGTCAATAAGAGAGGCTAAGTTTTGGGCAGGTAGTGGAGAACCAAAGTGAGTTTTCAAGCTGAAGTTCGGTACATGGGCAAAATAACACATCCTCACTGGTTAACTAAGGAAGAATTAAGATGGAATTCAAAAATTTGGTGCAACCACACAATGTTCTCCTATGTGCTTTATTTTCTCATTTTGCTTGGTGTTTAGGATCTTCTTGCTCTGGTTGACAGCAGTCCCACTAGATGGACCATTGTTGTATTCCTCTATAATTGAGTTGGACATCACGCTATTTTCCAGCTTTTTTATTATGTGTAACTTCCTATCACCCTTGAAGTAAATTAATAACTGCATGTGGTCTCATATTTATACCACATACAGTATGTCATATTAATCTGTACCCCACACACCTGTGCTCTAGTAGGCAAAGAGATTTAATGGAAGAGCACTGAATTAAAATATTCTAATCCAAAACTTGTGCACTCGCTATGGCACCCTATGCACCTGCCTACATGCCTACTGCTCATTCCAGCTTCTTCTAGGAAGCTTAGCCATTTAGTCTAAAATGGGACTATATTATATACATAGCACAGTACTAAAACTCCTTGACCAATGGTGGTCCAAGAAACTGTGCAGTACCACAAACCTAGGTGTATCTGCAACTGTAAATAGTTTTGCATTGTAATATTAAATATTTTTCATGTATTGGATATGTATACCAGCAGGAGAAGGTATGGTTCTTCCCCCCTGGTAAGAGTAGGCTGATCCTGCTTCCCAGGGGAGCACCCAGGAATTTTTTCTAGGGGGGGTCCGAAAAGGAAAAAGGGTGTGGCGTCTTGTGGGTGGGGCTATTTTTCTCCACGCCCACATACATTAAAGCCATAATAGCAGAGTAAAGGCCCCGCCCATTATTACAAGCCCCTCCCATATCTAATAGACCACTCCCAACAAACACTACAGCTGAAATGATATGGTTGAGGCCCAGTTCTATACATCATATGGAGAGGGGAGGACGTGTCCTGGCTGCACTGCCTGCTTCACATTATACAATATACAACAGCAGGCTACACACAGCCAGGAAGATCCTCCACTCTCCTCCCTCCCCAGATCCTGCTCCAGGCCTGAGCGTCCCCCCCCCCACCATCTGCCACCTGCCTGTGCCCTGCTGACCCCCTTTGGTCATCCTCACCCAGCTCTGAATCCTCCTTCTGTAAATGGCAGAGGGAGGAGCCGGAGCATCTCCTCTCCTACACAGCGCCCCATACCTGTTACATCCAGTGATGTCACCTTTGTTGTAGACGTTCTCTTTCCCTCATCTTCTCCATTCGGACCAGACCGCCATGAAGATTTTTCAGCCATCTCTCGTCTCTGCAGAAATACAAACAGACATTAGTTTCCCACATTTCCATCATCTTTACATCTTCTGAAAACCTCATCCTGCCACCCCCAATACTGTGCCCGCTGTGCTCCCCCAATACTATACTGCAGAAACCGTCCCCTGAAATTACTACTACCACACAGATAGTGCCCCCTTTATTAATTATTGGCACACAGTGCTCTAAAAAATAACTGCGCCTAGACTAATGATATTATGCCAGGGTGCCCCCCAAAAGTAACAGTGCTCCCCAAAATCCCACCAATAGAAATAATTATCTGCTAGACCACACTTAGTAGTAATGATGTCCCCATAGTGCCCATACTAGACATCATGTTCCCCATAGCCCCCCAGTAGTAGTAAAGCTCACAATAATACCACAGCTTAGTGCCCGCAGTTGAGCTAATATCCCAATAATGTATACCAGTATAAAATACCCCTATATAGTGCCCCAGTAAATGCCCTCATAGTGCTCCTCTCCCCCATAGTGTTCCCCATAATATGCCAGTAAAAAATGCCCCTTCTTACTGCCCCATCAATGCCCCTATAGTGCTCCTCTCCCCATAATGTGCCAGTAAAAATTGCCCACTTAGTGCCAGATGCCATAGTGCCCCCTATAAAGTACCAGTATAAAATGCCCCTTTAGAGCCACCAGATGACCCCATAGTGCCTGCAAATGATGCCCCTATAGTGCTGCTCTCCCCTATAGTACCTCCCATAATGTGCCAGAAAAAATTACCCCTTAGTGCCAGATGCCATAGTGCCCCCCATAATGTGGCAGTAAAAAAGTGACTCTTTAGAGCCACCAGATGCCCCCAAATGAGGCCCCTATAGTGCCACATGCCCCATAGTGCCAATCTCCTCTATCGTGCCCCCTATAATGTGCCAGTAAACAAAATGCCCCTTTAGAGCCACCAGATGCCCCCATAGTGCCCCCAAATTATGCCAATATAGTGCCAAATGCCAGTAAGGAAATGGCACAGTACAGGGCAGGGAGGCACGGTACAGGACAGGGGGGCACGGTACAGGGCAGGAGGCAAGGTACAGGGCAGGAGGCAAGGTACAGGGCAGAAAGCATGGTACGGCAGGAGGCATGGTACAGGGGGGCATGGTACAGGGCAGGGCGGCACGGTACAGGGCAGGGCGGTACGGTACAGGGCAGGGCGGTACGGTACAGGGCAGGAAGCATGGTACAGGGCAGGGCGGTACGGTACAGGGCAGGGAGGCACGGTACAGGGCAGGAAGGCATGGTACTGGGCAGAAAGCATGGTACTGGGCAGGAGGCACGGTACAGGGCAGGAGGCAAGGTACTGGGCAGAAAGCATGGTACAGGGCAGGGCGGCACGGTACAGTGCAGGGTTGTCACGATACCAGAATTTTGAGTTCGATACCGATACGATACCTCGCCAAAATAAAGAAGAACCTGAGGTCTGATGGGGGCACGAGACGCCGACCTGAGGTCTGATGGGGGCACGAGACGCCGATCCCTGTACTGTGACATCACTGTGTTTATTATTCCTGTACGGTGACATCACTGTGTTTTTTATCCCTGTACGGTGACATCACTGTGTTTATTATTCCTGTACTGTGACATCACTGTGTTTTTTATCCCTGTACGGTGACATCACTGTGTTTATTATTCCTGTACAGTGACATCACTGTGTGTATTATCTCTGTACTGTGACATCATTGTGTTTATTATCCCTGTACGGTGACATCACTGTGTTTATTATCTCTGTACGATGACATCTCTGTGTTTATTATCCCTGTACTGTGACATTGCTGTGTGTATTATCCCAGTGCAGGAGGAGGTAAGTGGTCTGTGTTTGTTTTCTATTTTTCAGGGTCGTGAATGCAGAGGACTACGTCGGATTCGGTGGACTACGTCGGACCAGCTTTTTTTTTTTTTTTTTTTAATAAAATGGTCAAACAGGGGTCTGGGGGAGTGTTTATTTCCATAAAATGTTTTATACTTGTGTGTGTGTATTTTTTTTTTTACAAACAGTACTACAGTTTTAGTAATTACGGCTATCTACAGACGGCCCTGATTACTAATACTGGGCTTAGTGCTTGCCGGTATGGCAGGCCAGAACTAACCCTAACATCTATTACCTCGGCACCCACCACCACCAGGGGTGCCGGGAAGAGCCGGGTACCCGCAGGACTGGACCTTCTAAATTGAGGGTCTGGCTCTGGGGCGGCTGCAGGCTGGTACCATTAGGCTGGGAAGGGCCAATAACCGTGTCCCTTCCCACCCTGGTAGTGCCAGGCTGCAGCTGCTGGTTGTATCTGGCTGGTGAAGGAAAAAAAGGGGGGGACCCACGCCATTTTTTTTTTTAAATAATGAAATTTTTGAAAAAAAAATGGCGTGGGGTCCCCCCCTTTTTTCCTTCACCAGCCAGATACAACCAGCAGCTGCAGCCTGGCACTACCAGGGTGGGAAGGGACACGGTTATTGGCCCTTCCCAGGCTAATGGTGCAGCCGCCCCAGAGCCAGACCCTCAATTTAGAAGGTCCAGTCCTGCGGGTACCCGGCTCTTCCCGGCACCCTGGTGGTGGTGGGTGCCGAGGTAATAGATGTTAGGGTTAGTTCTGGCCTGCCATACCGGCAAGCACTAAGCCCAGTATTAGTAATCAGGGCCATCTGTAGATAGCCGTAATTACTAAAACTGTAGTACTGTATTGTAGTACACGACCCTGAAAACTGTAGTATTGTAAAAAAAAAAATACACACACACAAGTATAAAACATTTTATGGAAATAAACACTCCCCCAGACCCCTGTTTGACCATTTTATTAAAAAAAAAAAAAAAAAAAGCTGGTCCGACATAGTCCCACCGAATCCGACGTAGTCCTCTGCATTCACGACCCTGAAAAATAGAAAACAAACACAGACCACTTACCTCCTCCTGCACTGGGATAATACACACAGCGATGTCACTGTACAAGGATAATAAACACAGTGATGTCACAGTACAGAGATAATAAACACAGTGATGACACAGTACAGGGATAATAAACACAGCGATGTCACAGTACAGAGATAATAAACACAGTGATGTCACAGTACAGGGATAATAAACACAGCGATGTCACAGTACAGAGATAATACACACAGCGATGTCACTGTACAGGGATAATAAACACAGTGATGTCACCGTACAGGGATAATAAACACAGTGATGTCACAGTACAGAGATAATAAACACAGTGATGTCACAGTACAGAGATAATAAACACAGTGATGTCACTGTACAGGGATAATAAACACAGTGATGTCACAGTACAGGGATAATAAACACAGTGATGTCACCGTCAAGGGATAATAAACACAGTGATGTTATAGTACAGAGATTATAAACACAGTGATGTCACAGTACAGGGATAATAAACACAGTGATGTCATAGTACAGGGATAATAAACACAGTGATGTCACAGAACAGGAATAATAAACACAGTGATGTCACTGTACAGGGATAATAAACACAGTGATGTCACAGTACAGAGATAATAAACACAGTGATGTCACAGTACAGAGATAATAAACACAGTGATGTCACAGTACAGGGATAATAAACACAGTGATGTCACAGTACAGAGATAATAAACACAGTTATGTCCTCGTACAGGGCTAATAAACACAGTGATGTCACTGTA
The DNA here is from genome assembly GCA_900303285.1 of Rhinella marina. Lineage (NCBI taxonomy): Eukaryota > Metazoa > Chordata > Amphibia > Anura > Bufonidae > Rhinella > Rhinella marina. Next base: position 299,279 of record ONZH01025293.1, on the reverse strand, counting down.
CAGGGATAATAAATCTCAGATCAACACATTGTGCCCCCATCAGACCTCAGATCAGCGTATTGCGGCCCCATCGGACCTCAGATCAACACAATGTGCCCCCATCAGAGCTCAGGTCAGCGTCTTGTGCCCCCATCAGACCTCAGATCAGCGTCTTGTGTCCCCATCAGACCTCAGATCAGCGTCTTGTGCCCCCATCAGACCTCAGATCAACACAATGTGCCCCCATCAAAGCTCAGGTCAGCGTCTTGTGCCCCCATCAGAGCTCAGGTCAGCGTCTTGTGCCCCCATCAGTGCTCAGGTCAGCGTCTTGTGCCCCCATCAGTGCTCAGGTCAGCGTCTTGTGCCCCCATCAGACCTCAGGTCAGCGTCTTGTGCCCCCATCAGACCTCAAGTCAGCGTCTTGTGCCCCCATCAGACCTCAGGTCAGCGTCTTGTGCCCCCATCAGACCTCAGGTCAGCGTCTTGTGCCCCCATCAGACCTCAGGTCAGCGTCTTGTGCCCCCATCAGACCAGCGTCTTGTGCCCCCATCAGACCTCAGATTAACACAATGTGCCCCCATGTGCCCCCATCAGACCTCAGGTCAGCGTCTTGTGGCCCCCCTCAGATCAACACAATGTGCCGTCTTGTGCCCAATCAAGACCCTCAGGTCAGCGTCTGTGCCCCCATCAGCGCTCAGGTCAGCGTCTTGTGCCCCCATCAGTGCTCAGGTCAGCGTCTTGTGCCCCCATCAGACCTCAGGTCAGCGTCTTGTGCCCCCATCAGACCTCAAGTCAGCGTCTTGTGCCCCCATCAGACCTCAGGTCAGCGTCTTGTGCCCCCATCAGACCTCAGGTCAGCGTCTTGTGCCCCCATCAGACCTCAGGTCAGCGTCTGTGCCCCCATCAGACCAGCGTCTTGTGCCCCATCAGACCTCAGATTAACACAATGTGCCCCCATGTGCCCCCATCAGACGCTCAGGTCAGCGTCTTGTGGCCCCCCCTCAGATCAACACAATGTGCCCCCATCAGACCTCAGGTCAGCGTCTTGTGGCCCCCCTCAGACCTCAGATCAGCCCACCCAGCCACTTTTAAAAAAATCATACTTACCTGTTCTGGCCGCCGCTGTCCTCAGGTTCCCCGCTCCACTCTCTTGCCTGCCGGCGCTCCTAGGTCATAGCGTCAGGTCATAGTGCGCGCCAGGAAGAAGGTGGAGCGCGGAACCAGTGAGGACAGCGGCGGCCAGAACAGGTAAGTATGATTTTTTTTTTAAGTGGCTGGGACCTGGGTGGGCTGATCTGAGGGGGGCGCGGGCCCCTGGCAGCGCGGCAGATATTAGAACATGGCAACTGCATCAAAGTGATGCGCACGCCATGTTCTAAGTATCGGACGGCAAGAAAACTCGGTATCGAGCTTCGGTACCACACTAGGTACCGAAACCGTACCGAGTTTTCGATATATCGTGCAACCCTAGTACAGGGCACGGTACAGGAGGCATGGTAAAAGACAAGGGCACAGTACAGGGCAGGGCGGCACGGTACAGGGCAGGGGGGGCACAATACAGGGCCGGGGCGACACGGTACAGAGCAGCACGGTACAGGGCAGGGGGGGCACAATACAGGGCAGGGAGGCACGGTACAGGGCAGGGGGCACGGTACAGGGCAGGGAGGCACAATACAGGGCGGGGGGGCACAATACAGGGCAGGGGGGCACAATACAGGGCAGGGGGGGCACAATACAGGGCGGGGGGGCACAATACAGGGAAGGGGCACAATACAAGGCAGGGGGGGCACAATACAAGGCAGGGGGGGCACAGACTCACCATTTTCTCTTGCTGCAGCAGGAGGTCGGCTGGCCGGATGGCTGTTCCTGCGGGAGCGAGGTCCGGCTGGATGGCTGTTCTGCCCGGTGGAAGGACTGGCCGGGCAGCCAGTCACATGGGGCTCTGGAGCGGGGGCTTGAAATGATTGGTGGAGAAGCAGCTTCCGCCCTCTGCTTCTCCACCAATCAGATACGACATTACAGCAGCGCAGAGGAGAGGTAGGAGAAAAACCTCTCTCCCCTCTCCTCTTTAGCGCTGCTGCCGCCCGCAAAACGAACCAGGGCCGCGCCGCCTGTGGCGATTGCGGTGCGGCCCTGAGGTATTAAAAAAAAAAATTTTCTTTATGGTTCTAGGGGGGGTCCATACCCGCTGGACCCCCCCTGTGGGTGCGCCCCTGCTGCTTCCTGCCAGGAATGGGAGTTCCTGTTCAGTTAACTAGAGGAGAGGAAGGTCATGCTAGAGCTCCTATTCCTGAGAAAAAAACTATTATTCTCCTGTGAGACCAAAACTCCAGAGAGACCAGAAAAATCCAGCTTCATGAAAGCACCATTTGTGGGATAATTTACAAAAGTTTTGGATTTGCTGTATGTTGTTTTTTGGGGGGAAATTTGTAACAAATTCCTTTCATGTAGAATTGATTTGTTCATGTCTAGTGGGGTTGCCTAAGTTCATACTGCTGATGATCTGGTCCTTATGATGCCCCAACACCTTTAGCCGCAGGTCACAAGACAACAGCTATTGCTCCCAACTCCTCCATACCCATGCACACTTGGTTCAGTTGAACTTGAGCGTGCATGTATTTGCAATGGGGATAAGAAAGTAAGCTGCTTCCAGACACTTTTGACAGTGGCTTATCGGTTTATGTCTGTGAAGAAAAGGATAGGGAGTTAAAATTCAACATGCTCCAGCAATCCTCGTTTGCCACAACACCATCTGTTGGGGGAGAGTACGGAGGTCCCCTACAAAGATAGTTGGTCGATCTTGCTAAAGCCTGCAGGTTCTCTAGTATACCTTACTATGCAAAGTTTTAGGTAGGTGCTAAATCTTTTGCACAGTGCTGTATACAGAATATGAAGGCCTTTACAAAGTGCTTCTGCAGTGTCTGAACTCAAGTAAGAATACCTAAAGACTAGGATGAGGAACTCAAAAATGAGACAACCATCAAGCTAAGCTGCTGACAGAAAGGTGATTCGAGGGCCTATATTCAACCTGTTCTGTGTCCACACCCCTGAAATTGTAAAGACACAATGACGATAATTATCATGTTTAAGTGTTTGCTTCAGGGTGACTTCTCTTCTAGAAGGAAGATTTATGTGACAGAGGAATCCTACCTAGAATTAGTTGTACCAGAAGATCAAAAACAGAAACATATGCAACATATTCTACTGAAAAAGTGCAATGTATACTTCCTCTAGGTAAATGATTTTTTCTGAGCTGTGTCAATGGCCCAGGAAGGAAAAGTTTCGCCTTTCCTGGGCTATGTATGGTTGTAGAGCACCGGTTATGCAAAGGCTTTAAAAGCAAGAAGTCAAGACTAGCAGCAGGGAGCAGGGAGTGATTTGTCCACTCATAGATGCCAATCAGAAGAGTGTAATAATTTTTGCAAGCAGTCAGCTGGGAGACTGCCAATTGCTGTGTACAAAGTTTGTTTTCCACAAAATGTATTGGCTCAGCAAATCTGGAGGTGTGATTCCTTTCTTGTAAAGGAGTTCTGTCCATATAAATCACTTGCAATGCAGGCGCATCATATAACTTTTAAAGAGCACCTATCAGCCCTATTAAACCGGGCATATTGCCTGGTAGGGTTCATCTGGCTGAGTAAAAGGATACCTTTTTTATGTTTTGCAGAAGCGCTGTTACCAAGTGATATTCTTTTTATCCAAATGAGCTTATTGGAGCAGCAAGGGGCAGGTTAAACCCCTCAGAGCACCAGATCTTCAAAGCCCTGCTCTTCCTGCCACTCCCCCTTTCCCATTGATTGGCAGGGCAAGGTATCTGGCGGGGTCCAGTAAATTAGAACCTGCACAGCTGCTTGCAGGATTTGAAATTATTTTTCCTAGGACACACTAGACCTTTCTTTTGTAACATTAGATGACAATATAATATTTAAAATAAATAAATGATAGATTTTATTTTAGGAAAAAATGCAAAAATGAAGGAATAAATATATATTTTTCCTTGCTTATCAATTTTTTCCAACTGTTACAAAATAATTCATGACAAAACATTTTTAAAACTCTTACAGTATGTTTGCACAATAAATAAAATGTATACTACTTGTGTAATTTAGAAACAAAAAGCTATATACTCTGACCTACCAGGGTCACATAAACTAATATAAAACACCTATAACAATAATAATAATATCCATTGCAAAAGTTAATCCATTCAGTGCATGTCAGGAATGGAATTGAATCCCTACATGTGCAGAATGTACGGATTCAATTCCATTCCTGACATGCGTGGAGTGGATTTAACGGCCATCTTGAGTGAGGGCATTATTCAGTTGGCCCAAGAAACATCATATGTTTTGGCGCATGCGCAGTGTGGCGGGTCTAGCCATTTTGGATATGGGTTATTCTTTTGGTTTTTAATTGTCATGAGAGTGTGACGCAATTTGATATGACGAATGGAAGTATAGCTTCCAAGGCCAGGTGATCTGTCTGAACGTGATGCCTTATGTGATGGCGACCTTGCACCGCGCCACTTGTGATTTCAGGATGACTCAACTAGGTAATTTATAATCCCACAATTGGTGGTGGTACATATAGGGGTAACTATCTGACTGTCCCTCATTTCCCCTGACGAAGCCATCTGGCGAAACGCGTTGGGTAAGTGAGGGACACTGGGATGGCAGTGATGTGGGCGACACACGGCTGTTGAGTTTTTTTATTTTTGCAGGCATACCATGATGTATTTTATTTACAATTGTGATACTGCCTTGCTTGATGTATTGTAATATTGAGCCCTTGCTAACCTTTTCTCCAGTGTTCCCTCACTGTCTCTTTCCTTTTTACCTTGTAATGTGGACTATGTTGTCTTTTAACTTTTGTAATGAATAAGGAGTCTGAGAAATTGTGATTGATTGGACTTCCAATGATCTGGGTATACATACTTATTGTTGTAGGTGTTTTACTTGTGCAATTTGTATAATGGTTGGGCTCACTGCAAGACCTGAAATGAATGGAGCACATTATAGATTTTCTATTGCTGGTTTTATGGCACCATCCTGCCAGTACAGATGTCCAGTGCCAAAACATGGCAAACTCCTTCAAAGTAGCTATTTTATATGTTGATCCGCTTCCTAAGACATTAATTTTGGGGAAATTTGTGCACATGTATATATGTATATTTTATGTAAGTAAAGTCTTCTATACTACTGCTAATTATATGTAACACCTGCAGGTAGGGACTGACACGGACAGTGAGCCCGCTTTCCCTATGTACTTGCAGTACAGGCCCTAGATAGCAAGACTGCAACTGGTCGACAGCCCTTGCACTACTTATGCAGCAGAGACAGACAGACACCAAGAGACAAAACAACACAACACAAAAACAGGGTCATACATAAATGGGTCAGAAACATAAAGGCTATGCAGTACCAAACGAGAGTGGTCAGAAGACAAGCTGGAATCAGAGGAAGGAGCAATCCAATAGGCACAGGAACCAGGAACACAGCTAGTGAGTCAAAGACTATCCCTGGGACTGGTGTATGGCCAGGAAGGGGTTTAAATAGAGCACCGAGTTCCAAGATCAGAACCTGATAGGTCATGACTTGGCGCTATAGTGAAAACTTTTTATTTTATAATTTTTATTTTATAACTTTTTTTATGAAAAAAAAAATGTGAATTAACTCCTTCCTGCCACACTTAGGGCATGAAGGAGTAAATTCACAATGACAGCAGGATCACATTTATAGTCAGCACAGTCTCTCTCACACCAAGACGATCTTAACAGAGGGGCCATGGCTTTTTAGAAACGTATTATATTTGTACTTTTTTTCCACAGGCTGTCACAATGATCATATGCCCTGAGACCACTTTGGTTGGATCTTCCCTGTGACTGGACCTGTCTAATAACAGCACGGTCACAATGATCAGCAGTGTCATGGGGCAGTTGCAGATCTTATTGTAACCTGCCACTTTTATACGGTGGGTTACAGTTAACTTCCTACTGCCATGACATATATAGTCATGCTCCCATAGAGTTGATAGAGCATGCTGGGAGTTGTAGTTTCACATCAGCTGGAGTGCTGGAGGTTGCATTAGGAGTTAGTTTCATTGAATCAACAAGCAAAGCAGAACTTGTTACTCTTCATGTTATCTCGAGAATCAAAAGGATTAGCAAGTTTTGCAAACTGATTTTGTTTTACATTTCTAGAAAAGATGGCCGGACCACTGTACTAAACAAGAACTGTTATCTTGTGTCCACGGCTGGACTGGCCATAGATCCTTCAGGGAAAAATACCAGCGGGCCAATGTCCAGGGGCCACAAGGGCCCTTCTCACAGCCGCCACACAGGTACATAATTATCTGATGTATTTAACATTAATTCATGTAGGAGCATCAGGTTGTTATTGACCTGGCCAGCGGCTGCAGGTGCTCTCTTGAATTCAGGTGTATCGCCATGCTCAGGACATTAATACACTTGAATACTGCATCAAGGGTAGTGGTATTTTGTGCTGCACTGTGGTATTTGGCTCTGCAGGGGATGTGTTTTGTACTGCATACAGTGTTGCTGACCCTGTCTACTTGTGTTGCCCTGACTGCTGTCAATTTGGACTTGCCTACAACATAGGGCCCCTTTTAGGTTTTGTCTGCCCCTGTTTGTGTCACTCCTATTTGTGAGCAGGGCCCTCACTCCTCTTTTTTGAATTGCTGAATGTCTGATTTTCATTGTACCTACATGTCCCTTTCCAAATCAGAGGCGTTTTCTCATCTGAGGTAATGGGGGCATATCGCTAGGATATGCACCCATTGTCTTATAGGGGCAGGTCCCACCCTAAGGCTGGGACGTGCACCTATATCGAGAACGGAGCGGGCAAAGTGGTGGCTGGTGGACTTGGCCACCACCAAGTGCTCTCCCCATAGAAGTGAATTGGAGTGCACTGAGCATTACTGGCCACCTCTCCCATTCACTTCTAGGGGCCTGATGGAAATAACCGAGCCGGTGCTCGGCCATTTTCGGTGGCCTAGTAGAAATGAATAAAGGATGGCTGCGCCCTCCACCAATTTTATCCCTCCATTTAGGAGATAGATGCAGGTCCCAGCAGTGGAACCTGTACCTATCAGACAATGGGGGCATATCCTAGCGATAAATTTTATAATAAAATTATTATTATTAACTATTACTTATAGCAAAGCCTGTGCTATAAGGTTTACATCCATTACTATGAAAGCAGAAGGACACATGCTTTGTTTTTTTAATGCAGGTCATGCTACTCAGAGGGGATTTCATATATTCCTACACTATATATAATATATCATTACCTAGAATGGTGCACTAATCCTTATACCATGCATGTTTCTGGAATAAATCATTTTGTGTTACGGGACATGTCAGTAATATAATTTCATCACGAAGCACTGTGACATTTGTGTACATATTAGGGCTGGATGCAGGATTTAGGAGGTCAAGGTCAAAATTAAGAAGTAGTGATCCAGACAAGATGTCTCCTTCAAGGAGTTGGGCATCTTTTTGAACATTTTTAACTGGTGGCAGCACTATATGTTGCAAAAATAATAGTCACCTGTTCTCAGCCGCACCGTTCTGGCTCCATGGCTCCATTCAATGATCCTTCGGTCCACAACCTGTAAACTTCCAGACAGATGGGGTCATGTGTCCTGCTGAGGCCAATGACTAGGCGGCACATGATGCAGCAGTGAAGTGCCACTTGGGGCACATCACCACTGAGGCCACTCATAGATCACAGTGGAGAAGGTCCAGAAGTTTACAGGCCAGGAAGCGAGAACAGAGCAGATGGAAGCAAGTGACTAGGTATAACAATGTGCTTTCACCAGTTAAGAACATCCAGAACGTCCGGAAACCCCTTTAATGATTCTTAGAGAATAACCAGGCTCCTCATGTATCCAGTCTTCTTTATCCAGTCTACATGGCGTGTCCAAAATATTGTAGTTGGCACAAATCGCTAGGGTCAAGTAATTTATCTGACCTCTTAAACTGGTGGGGTCTATGTTTTGAACTAAAACCATAGTATTCCCATTGACGTGAATGTCTGTAAATGCAAGAGTTAAGGGTCAGTAGGCCACTTCTTTACTAAACATTAACCTGGCCTTGAAGATATAAGGAAGTGTGTGCACGGCAAACAATTCACAGTCACTTATATGACCATCACTGGTTGATATATCAGGCCACAAAACAGGAATAAAACTGATGAAAGAGATAGATTTATGATGGCTGGACAGATAGACAGATGGATATGGAAAAGAAAGAAAGAGAGAGAGAGAAAGAAAGAAAGAAAGAAAGAAAGAAAGAAAGAAAGAAAGAAAGAAAGGAAGGAAGGAAGGAAGGAAGGAAGGAAGGAAGGAAGGAAGGAAGGAAGGAAGGAAGGAAGGAAGAAACGAAGGAAGGAAGAAGAGGCATAGATATCTAGATGGCTAGATAGATAAAAAGATATGAAGTAAATAGATATACACTCACCGGCCACTTTATTAGGTACACCTGTCCAACTGCTCGTTAACACTTAATTTCTAATCAGCCAATCACATGGCGGCAACTCAGTGCATTTAGGCATGTAGACATGGTCAAGACAATCTCCTGCAGTTCAAACCGAGCATCAGTATGGGGAAGAAAGGTGATTTGAGTGCCTTTGAACGTGGCATGGTTGTTGGTGCCAGAAGGGCTGGTCTGAGTATTTCAGAAACTGCTGATCTACTGGGATTTTCACGCACAACCATCTCTAGGGTTTACAGAGAATGGTCCGAAAAAGAAAAAACATCCAGTGAGCGGCAGTTCTGTGGGCAGAAATGCCTTGTTGATGCCAGAGGTCAGAGGAGAATGGGCAGACTGGTTCGAGCTGATAGAAAGGCAACAGTGACTCAAATTGCCACCCGTTACAACCAAGGTAGGCAGAAGAGCATCTCTGAACGCACAGTACGTCGAACTTTGAGGCAGATGGGCTACAGCAGCAGAAGACCACACCGGGTGCCACTCCTTTCAGCTAAGAACAGGAAACTGAGGCTACAATTTGCACAAGCTCATCGAAATTGGACAGTAGAAGATTGGAAAAACGTTGCCTGGTCTGATGAGTCTCGATTTCTGCTGCGACATTCGGATGGTAGGGTCAGAATTTGGCGTCAACAACATGAAAGCATGGATCCATCCTGCCTTGTATCAACGGTTCAAGCTGGTGGTGGTGGTGTCATGGTGTGGGGAATATTTTCTTGGCACTCTTTGGGCCCCTTGGTACCAATTGAGCATCGTTGCAACGCCACAGCCTACCTGAGTATTGTTGCTGACCATGTCCATCCCTTTATGACCACAATGTACCCAACATCTGATGGCTACTTTCAGCAGGATAATGCGCCATGTCATAAAGCTGGAATCATCTCAGACTGGTTTCTTGAACATGACAATGAGTTCACTGTACTCAAATGGCCTCCACAGTCACCAGATCTCAATTCCATAGAGCATCTTTGGGATGTGGTGGAACGGGAGATTCGCATCATGGATGTGCAGCCGACAAATCTGCGGCAACTGTGTGATGCCATCATGTCAATATGGACCAAAATCTCTGAGGAATGCTTCCAGCACCTTGTTGAATCTATGCCACGAAGAATTGAGGCAGTTCTGAAGGCAAAAGGGGGTCCAACCCGTTACTAGCATGGTGTACCTGGCCGGTGAGTGTATATGGATGGATATAGATAGATAGATAGATAGATAGATAGATAGATAGATAGATAGATAGATAGATAGATAGATAAATAGATAAATAGATAATTAGTATAGGTAGACAGATACAGAGATAGATAGATAGATAGATAGATAGATAGATAGATAGATAGATAGATAGATAGATAGATAGATAATTAGTATAGGTAGACAGATACAGAGATAGATAGATAGATAGATAGATAGATAGATAGATAGATAGATAGATAGATAGATAGATAGATAGTCTGGGCCGAAACGTCGCAATCACAAATGGGTAAATAAAGACTTTCATTTTTTTCACTTTTTTACTGGAGAGTGCTGCCTCTTTTTTCTTTTTTATATGCTGGGACCTTGGTCTGGTCTGTTTGGCGTGCACCTCGTTTTTCCTCATTCAGTGCTGCTGAGACTTGTTTTTTGCTTTAGATAGATAGATAGATAGATAGATAGATAGATAGATGGATGGATGGATAGATAGATAGATAGATAGATAGATAGATAGATAGATAGATAGATAGATAGATAATTAGAATAGATAGATAATTAGAATAGACAGATAATTAGAATAGACAGATAGATAGATAATTAGCATAGATAGATAATTAGAATAGATAGATAGATAGATAGATAGATAGATAGATAGATAGATAATTAGAATAGATAGATAATTAGAATAGATAGATAATTAGAATAGACAGATAGATAGATAGATAGATAGATAGATAGATAGATAGATAGATAATTAGAATAGATAATTAGAATAGATAGATAGATAGATAGATAGATAGATAGATAGATAATTAGAATAGATAATTAGAATAGATAGATAGATAGATAGATAGATAGATAGATAGATAGATAGATAGATAGATAGATAGATAAAAAAAATTATTAGGGGTCCTATCGGCCTAATGAATAATTACAATGGGAACTTTGCAGCTTCCCTGTGATCTGCCTTGTGTATGAAAAGTGCAATCTCTTCTCTGGTAATAAATCACAGTAAACCAGGTGGGTTAAGGTTTTCTTGTAGAACATTCCTGGCTCTATCCCCTGTCAGAATAAAGGGAAGGTATTGATGTTATATGTCTGCAGAGTTAATGGCAAAGGATTTCTCTTCATCTTACATGACTGGCGGTCCTGAATGTGCATGTTTAGCTGATGTCACCCCCTCCCCTTTACTCGGCTGAAATTGGATATGTTTACCCTCACAAACGCCTGGAAAGGAAAAAAAAAGTTCCCTTTTTGACAGAGAGCAGCACTTTATACTGATAGAGATTACCTAGCTTGGACTATCCCCAGCCAGCCGTACCATTGCTGGTAACGTGGGGGTGTCATGGGATAGCTGTTCTGCCCTTAGAAATATCTATGACATATGGAAAGAAGAGAGCGTGCTGACTCTACAGCAACAATGATAACCTAATGTGGCAGCTACCAGTGTATAAACTCATAATAGTGACTCATGAAGGGCTGGGCCAAGAGCAGAATAACAAGGACATTTTATATAAAATCTAGTGGGGGAGATTTATTAAACTGGTGTAAAGTAGAACTGGCATAGTTGCCCATAGCAACCAATCAGATTCTACCTTTCATTTTTTGACAGCTTCTTTGGCAGTTCTACTTTACACCAGTTTGATAAATCTCCCCCAGTGACTTAGAACAGTGTTCCCCAAGTCCAGTCCACAAGGCCGACCTACCGGTCATGATTTGAGAATTACCCAAAGAATGAATTCCTGTGGTAAATACTGATGCATTGGAGCTAATTATATCACCTGATGCATACTAAGGAAATCCTGAAAACCTGACCGTCAGGGCTCATGCACACGAACGTATTTTCTTTCCGTGTCCGTTCCGTTTTTTTTGTGGACCGTATGCGGAACCATTCACTTCAATGGGTCTGCAAAAAAAAACAGAAGGTACTCCGTGTGCATTCCGTTTCCATATGTCCGTATTTTCGTTCCGCAAAAGAATAGAATGTCTATTATTGTCTGCATCACGGACAAAGATAGTACTGTTCTATTAGGGGGCCAGCTGTTCCGCAAAATACGGAATACACACGGATGTCATTTGTATTTTTTTTCGGATCCGTTTTTTGCGGACCGCAAAATACATACGGTCGTGTGCATGAGCCCTTAGGTGGGCCCTGAGGACTGGAGTTTGAGGAACAATGACTTAGAAGATATTCCAAAACTGAGGAGACCCCCCCCAAAGTCTAGCGAGTTCAAATTTCTATAAATCGGTTTATAAGTGATTGGAAAAAGTGGTTGAAAGAGTTAAAAAATATATTAACGTATTTAACTAAGAATCAGATTTTGGCCCAGAATTTGGCACTATTGGGATTGAGAGGGTTTCCTTTTTTTTACTCTCTCCTGAAGTGGGTTTGAGTGGTTCTTAGGGCGGTATAAAATGTATTTTTTATTGTTGTAATGTCTATGGTTAATTGTATTGTAAATGTCCTAATAAAGCATTTTTTGCACCAGCGCAATTAGCCATTTTTGTCCACTAAAAAAATGCCAGTTCCAGATGGAAGCTGGAGGTCTATGGGAAATTTGAAATTGCTTCACTCCTGGTATTTTTGTTCAATAGGTGGCATTTTATTCTTTCTGGCGTTTTTTTTTTTTGTTTGTTTGTTTTTCAAAAAATACAGCATACTGGAGCTCTTGGTATTTTTTGCAACCTTTTTTATAGGTGAAAAACACCATGAAGAAAGCAGTGGCGGTAAGACACACTGGCCCTGAGTTATCAAACTGGTGCAAAGCAAAACTGGCTTAGTTGCCAATAGCAACCAAACAGATTTTTCCTTTCATTTTCCAAAGGAGCTGTGAAAAATGAAAGCTGGAATCTGATTGGTTGCTATTGGCACCAGTTTTGATAAATCTCCCCCACTGTGTACAAAACCCGACAGAAAAATATGTGGTAAAAACTGTGGATGGCAGTAAAAAAAAAAAAAAAAACAAAAACAACACTTGCGCTTATATTCACAGACAAATTCTCTTTGTGACGAATTACTACATCACAAAACGCATATCTTTGTAAGTAGTGGGTGCAACGGCAATCGCAATAGCTGCTCCCCCTCATTGTACCGCTCAGATGCCATGTTCATACATGATCGTGGCATCTGATTCCAATAATCGGGTGTAAAATTAAAAAAACATATATATTAAAACATACTTACTTCATCCATTTACTTGCGACGGGCTGGCCACCGCCATCTTGATTGAAGATTTAGTGTGAAATCTCGTGCAGCCCGTGATGACGTCATCACATCGGCTGGCATGGTGACATCATATGTCACCTTGCACGGAATTTCGTGTGAGATCTTCGATCAAGATGGCGGCGGGCCGGCCCGTAGCAGGCAAATTGATGAGGTAAGTATGATTTTTAGTGTTTTTTATACTACTTGAGGGAAGATAAATCCGCTACTACGAAGCACAAAGAAACTCGGCTTTGAGGCGAATCGAATTTTCCCTGAAATTCGGATCGTTCAACACTAGTGGGGACCCTAAAGCCAGCTTTGTTGTCAGCGAGTCATCATTTCTGCTGTAAAATCTGCCTTTATGGCATGGATTTTCCACGTATTTTCCACTGATTTTACCCTATGATATTCACAGCCAAAAAAATCCTCACTGCAGTTCATGCTCCAGGTTTCTTTTCCAGATTTTTTTTTTTGTATAACTTCATCAGCTTTGCTGGTCCTTTGCTGTGGATTCACTAAGACCTGCTGCCTCTCCATTGAAATAAATGGTTGTGGGGGGTTCAAAAACAACCAAGCGTTGCAAAAGGGGCTGAAAATTTTTTTAAGGGTAAAGGAGCTGAAAGATTAAAAAGTGGAATCTAAGCTGACAATCAAATGTACATAAAGCTCATGACATGACCTACAATCCTACAATTCTTGGTATTCCTGACATTTTCTGAATGTCATAGCAATGTCCTTGACCCGTCGTCAACCCCCATATACGTAATATCGTATTATATGAATGTTCGGAGGATGTGAACAGCAGCTGCCAATGACAAGACAAACACTCTCACAATAGGGGAACATAGGAGCCATTGTTTCCAAATCCTCATTCTGTTCTGACTTTTCAGTCTCTCAATGGTTAACTCCGTGGACACTTGCAAGCCGGCGGGGAAAGGGTTAAAAAAAGTGAGGTCAGGCTGGAGGTGCCAGCAGTACCCTGCGTCTTTGAGCGCATTGGTGCATTCCATAACTGTGCACAAGTTCACTAAAAGGTGTGTTCCTCTGGAAGAAATGGGAGTGTACTGATTGTGTATCCGTGTAAGTGTGCGCTCCCCTCCTCTGCCCTCCCCAGTCTGCATTTGTCTCTCCTGGGAGGTCAGAATTCCCTGAGGATCTTAGCTGGGGAAGCTGCGAAGGAAGCCTTGGGGTTACCATGAGGAAGTCCTCTACCACCGGTAAGGGAACCTCCATTTTTCCTGCTTGTTTACTGCCCCCTCCCTTCTTCAAAAATTTAAAAAGTTCCATTGGGACATGTATTATGAAGGGGAAGCCACTTAGAAGGGGGGCATAGATTATACCAGAGAAGAAGGAGAAGTAGATGCCAACCCTTACGTGAAATGCCTGGCACGCACGCCGCAGGATGAGGTGGAAGTAGGAGAATCCAGGGAAAACACATACTGTCCCAGCGCTGCCATTCTTGAGGTTACAGCACTCACTGGTGTGACCTTACAGCTCTGAGGCTTGTAATTATGGGTCATAATAATGACAAGAGCCCGTGCAACGGAAGCAGAAGGGAACTTTGACCCACAGTAAGACATTTCAGCGGCGCCAGTTGTCAGAAAAAGCAGGGAATCGGCAGCATCAGTTGTCAGACATACACTAGAGAGAGAAAAAAAGTTAATTAGGGGAATCAGTTGTCAGACAGGCTCTAGAGAGGGAAAAAAATTGGGCAATCTGCGGTGTCAGTTGTCAGACATGCTCTAAAGAGAGAAAAAGAAAGCAACTGGCGGCGTCAGTTGTCAGATATGCTCTAGAGAGGAGAAGAAGAGGGAAATCGGGGTGTCAGTTGTCAGAGATGCTATAGAGAGAGAAAAAGATGGGACTATCAGCTGAGTCTGTAGGATGAGCCCCCCATAAATGACAAAGACATCTCAATGTCCTACATATACATGTAATTGTCTTCAACACCTGCAGACAACTTTAACCTTTTCCGACATTACAAAGTGGTTATAAGTTCATGATATAACGCGTTTAGCGACATTATTTCTTTATGCTCTGGTCTCTCAATGTGAGGACTTATGCATGTAGCAAAGCTATGGTATGTGATCATACAGGCCCCATATGGTGCCATAAGGTCTGTATTATGGAGACAGAGACATATCGAGTGGAAGTTATTAGGTGACTGGCACCAGTTTTATGGCGTAAAAAAAGTCACACATTTTGGTGGTTCAATTTTACAATTCTCTTGCCTCTTCTTAATATAAGTGGGTGGGAGGGTTAGGGCCTCCTGTGGCTATAATTTACACCAGAAACTGATGTAAAGTATGGTGCCAATCTACGCCAGCTTATAACTGTGGCATAGATTTTCATTCCTGGCACATGGACTCCAAGATGATGCGAGTATGCACACTGCTGCGATATTCATTTCAATGGGAAATGCCGGAAAAGTTGAGTGTCGTACTTTCTGTCTACGGCAGTCCCATAGAGAATGAATGGAGCAGAACTGCTCTTGCTAGAGCAGCAGCTCCATTCATTTTAGGGGGGTACCCCTGGGTACGGGCCCCTATTCTCCTGATTGGTGAGGGGTTCCAGCAGTCAGACTCCCACTGATCTATTAGTTATTTCCTAGCTTGTAGATGGGGGATTCCATGATGCAACATTGAAACCCCAATGAAACTATATAATAGTCAATCGACTTATCCTGTGTTGACCCTGAGTTATGACCTGTATTATAGACTAGAGATGCGTTCACAGTTCTGCAGGCTTCAGAGCAGTACTCTCCAAGCATTCTTGGCTAGTTTAATGCCTGCACAGGGCTTGCTGTGGGATATGTCATCTGTAAATCAGGCAATATACTGTACACTAACATGATGTAGGACAATCTAACTGCTCTACTCAATTCCAGATGCAGCTAAGGCTACTTTTACACTTACGGTAGCCATGTTTGCCGTGCTGTGGCCGGACCTCTATTATAGTGAATGGGGCCGGAGTGGACTTCTGGTGGTATGGTGGACTTGGCCTGCCGGAAAAGTGTACCGCAAGTGTGAAAATAGCCTAAACTGTTATTGGTATGTTGGGTACCATTCCTGTTGACTGTTTCCAATTTTTAAAAAAATTCAGAATTGTGTATGCAGCTCTGGGTACTAATACATTCAATAACTTGGAATCAGTACAAGGAAGGTAATGTAATGTATTTAAAAGTTTCAAAATCTTTTAATAAAATGTAAAAGTGGGGTACCGTGATATACAGTCACTTTTAAGAGAAGCTCCACCTTTTAATAATAATAGCTTCCTAATTGCTATAATAATTACCCTTTTAATTACATTTTTTATTAAAGGGGTTATTCAGCCTAATCTCAGTATAGACCATCACTAGCTGATCAGCGGAGGTCCAACACCCCGCACACCTGCTGATCAGCTGTTCTGCACAGCTTCAACGCTGGAAGTCGGCACCAGAGCTACAGAGTACAACACTGTAGTGGACAGCGCTCGTCACTGCAGTGCTGCTCCTATTCATTTCAATTACTCTGCTCAGTGCTTCTGTCCCCTTAAGGGACTTGAACATGTGATCGTTAGATTGCTTTTCCCATAGACTGTAAAGAATTACCATTGCAGTCTATGGGAGATTGAATTTGCTAGCCTCAAACCTTCCTAAGGCTCGAGGCTACCACCGTAAACAAATGACCTCCTCGATCTCGGTGCAGGGGAGACATTTTTGCCTCGGAGCGCAGCACTCGCAGGTAAAAAATCTCTCAGATGCCGTGGTCACAATTTACCAGGGCATCTGAGGCATTAAATGTCTGTGATCGGCATTATCACCGATCACAGACATTCACTTCTGGTGTCTGCTGTGTAAAACAGGAGGCACCCGGTAGCTATCATTAAAGACTTAACATGCACAGCGCATGTAAGGAAAGGGTTAAAAGATTAAAAAGAAAAGAAGGTGTTTTTTTCTAGAAGTGTTGCCAGAGTGGGACTGAAATACCAGAGTCAGTCCATCGACAAGAGAGGCACTACTGATTAAAAAAACAGACTAATACTCCTGTCCACCTGTTCTGTCAGTGCTTGGATCCACGCTCTTCAAGCTTAAGAAGGACCCGTCATCTCTCCTGACATGTCTGTTTTAGTAAGTACTTGTATTTAACATGTAATAATTCTGGAGAATATATTTTCATATAACTGTTTGTTGTACCATTCTTTTTATACCCACTAGAAGTTTATAAGTGACTTACCAGCAGTCTGCAATAAAGATTCATCTGAGTGTTACCAGTTGTGAGGCAGGGGTCCCTGCACAGTGTGACACTATCCAACCAGTGCTCCTAGTGTCAGACTATGCAGACTATGCAGGAAACGCCCCCAACTGGTAACACCCATCAGGACCTTGATTGTAGACTACTGGCAATGCATTCATGAACTTTAATTAGGAATAATAGCATAAAATAAGAGTAGATGGCCCAGAATCATTATTGCATTGGGTTACTAAGTAGTTACTAAACCAGACATGTCAGGAGAGGTTACAGGTCATCTAGAAAGCAGTTAAATAAGAATGGCTCTTGCAATGGTGGACCCAGTCTGTCCATGTATTACAGGGGCAACCAGGGGTGCACCTAGCTTTTCTGCTGCCTGAGGCGAAAACTGAAACAGCACCCTCCTCCCCCAATGCCAATTTCCTAACCTAACCCCTTTGCCACAATAAAAGCGCTCATTGCCCATGGCCCTTCCGCTGCCCCCCTCTTGCCCGTACTTGGTGATGCCTGAGGCGATCGCCTCATCTGGCCTCATTGGTGGTGCACCCCTGGCGGGCAACATATGACTGATCCATGATAATCAGCTTTTTGGCCAGACAGTTGCCAAAAATTGTTTATTAGCCAACTAACCTGCCACTCCTGTTCCGACACTGCTTCCCGGTCCTTCTTGGCACACAGGACATGCCCGTTTCTGTGACCAGTGACTGACTCTGCAGGCATTTCTTGCATGTCAAAAAGCACCAGGAGACACAAAGTAGCCAGGGATCCAGGAAGCATTAGATGAGTTGTTTTTTTTGTACACAATTTTGTGCTAGTTTAAAAATAATTTTTATCAGCTGGACAACCCCTTTAAAAATGCTCTTGTTACTGCTTCCAGGCCATCTTGTTCATAACCTTCACCTCTTCAAAGACATTCAATTGCTACTGAGGACTCAAAATGTCTGTGACTTACACATTAATTTCAACGGGAACTGCCTAATGTGTTATTTCCCCTGTGGTGGAATCCTACACTGCCTGCTATGTTCCCCCATAAATTACTCCTGACTCCCTGTAAGCAGCTTATTTTCAGGAATTCTTTAAAAAGCATAAATTGTCCAAAATGGACAACTCTTTTAAACATTTGACCTTACTCCCCATTCTTCAGCAGTCCTCAGGACTACAGGCAACATCGGAGTTGCTAACCTAATTGTTTTGGGTGGTGTCCAAAATTGACTGATGTTGATCTAATTGTATAATATTAAGAAATGTTAAAGCGGTGAAGGCTTCTTTAGAAGAAGAGTGACTCCAAAAATGATGGTTTATTTATGCACAGAATGATTTTGGATCGGATAAAGCAGGACTGATCTCATGAGAACTAAAAACACATTTTAACAGGTTCCACAATTACTGGGCGAAATATCTAAATCTTAACTTTCTGGAAGATATGACTGATCTAGAATCTTGATGACTTCAGGGCCTTCAAGCTACATAGTGATCCACAGATTGGACTGATACAGAATGAAAGCTTTTGGGCTATGTATATTATGTATGAAGATTTTTACTTTGAGTCTATAACTACTAGATTGGACTGATATTGAATGAAAACTTTTGGATTATGTATATTGTGTGTAAAGATTTTTACCTTAAAGGAGTTCTGCAGTTTTTTCAAACTGATGATTTATCCTCTGGATAGATCATCAGCATCTGATCGGCGGGGGTCCGACACCCGGGACCCCTGACGATCAGCTGTTTGAGAAGGCAGCGGCGCTGCAGGAGCGCCGCGGCCTTCTCTGTGTTTACCGCAGGCCCAGAGACGTCACGACTACTATCACTGGCCTGGGCAGGGCTAAGCTCTCCGTTCACATGAATGGAGCTTAGCCCCGCCCAGTGATAGTAGTCGTGACGACACTGGGCCTGCGGTAAACACAGAGAAGGCCGCTGCGCTCCTGCAGCACCGCTGCCTTCTCAAACAGCTGATCGGCAGGGGCCCCGGGTGTCGGACCCCGGCCGATCAGATGCTGATGATCTATCCAGAGGATAGATCATCAGTTTGAAAAAACTGCAGAATCCCTTTAAGTCCATAACTACTAGAGTTGAACATTTTAAGAAACCTACAGAATAAAGTTCTCCTGCAGTCAAAATAGTTTGCTTGTTGGGTGGTAGAAGTTCTGTTGCCTCAATGAAATATAGCCAAGTTTCCTAAGGACTTATGTATACCTATACATCTCCAAAGCCATCCCCCAAGCTGTGCAATCATCGCCGTTATCCTTCCACTAAGATGTCAGGCAAGAGCCAGCACGCTGCGATGACACAATGTAGAAGAAGAAAGGCTTTACTTGCACACCCTGAAGCGACTCCACCTCTGTGTCAGGAACGTGCCAGACCTGACAAAACTCAGTGACCCTAAGAACAATGGGGGAAGCTGAACCCGTTCTTATGGACTCCCCTCACAACTCATGGGTGGTGGTGTACAGTGTTCATTTCAGGAGGTAGTGGTGGGATCAGAAGATAAATCATTGCACAAAGTCAACTCAGTTATGCTGTTTTTCTGCACTTGGTTTGGTATCCAGGCTAATGTTAACCTATTCCCACATGTGTACTTTCCCGTATCATGGTGTAGTCATTGTAGCGTAATATAATCACCAGGTAGTAACTGCAATTAAGGGATTCAATGGAATATTACATCAGCTTTAATAGTTCTTCCTGCCTGTAGCTCATCTTTGCTGAAGGCTAGGTAATATGGGGGATTTTTGAGGTAGGACTGAAAATATGTGCTTATCTGGTTTGACACTGTACATCTAAGGGATCACGTCATAAGTGCAACTATTGCCATGCCTGGAAACAAGTGTTAAACTAAGGGCAAGGTCTACAGGATCAATGTGAAGATAAGTAAAAACTTCAGGACATTGGAACCTGTTGGAAACTTTGATGGATTGATTGATCCACTGTTCTACTATTGTGCTGAGGAGAGTTGAAATGTGAACCATCTAACCTATTATGGGCAGCCATATACTTATGTGTGAGGGCTTCACCTCAGGTTTATGTTCTGATGAACCTGGACGTAGTTCCTGCAGCCATAGCCGGAACTCATTATTTTGTAATCTACGTTCCACGCCTAATATATGTTTCAAAATGAAGTCTGTGTTGTAAGCTTATAAATCTACTTTTACTAATAAGTGGTAAGGAAAATGAGGAAAGCTTGTGTACCTCATGTGCTTAGTGGGCCACACCTGTCATCCTGTCAACACCATTGCCGTAGAGGATTGAAGGGATCTGTATTTGCCTCACATCTCCGGCATTAATTCCGGAAAGCTGTTCCGGCAGAGAAGTTGTAGTAGTCACAGAGGCTGCTCTCCCCACACTCCCTAAGGCCGTGCAATTAGGAAAAGGTCAAAAAAATAATATTTTTAATGTACTTTTATTTATTTTTCTACTTTTTCATTCAAAATAGGCACCTAAAGTTCATGTGGCTATTCACGCTTTGGAATCCATACACCAAAAGGCAGGAGCTCCATAGCACAGCTCTGCTCCTGTCCGTACCAACGCTGCTCGCTAAAGCCTGGCAAACAAATGCTATGGACGTTTTTAGCAAATGTGGGCACAAGCAGCGGGAGCGATGTCTTATATCAGCTCCTGCCCTGCGCTTGCTCCATTCGGAAGGCAAAGCGGAAGAGACACTATCCCTGTGTGATTTCAACCAACCCCTGAAGGAGAGAAGAACAGACTTTAGGGTTGAGGTCCAATTAAAAGAGACAGTGCTTGGACTAAGTCAGTAAAGGTAACGCATGCATACTCCAGATGACTTTACTGCATGTGGTTTGGGTTGCATTGCTTCTGGCACCACCATAGAACTGAAATGGACTGCCATCCATTCAAGAACTGCAGCCCACAGTTGGACATTGCAGAATGATTTGGAAATATTGCCTGTATCTAAAGAAAGAGACTCAGGGAGGGCCATCATAGTATCCATCCCCTGTACAAGGGAAAGTCTATTTGGGAAAAGCCTACCCTGTGAGATATCTGGGAACTGTGCCTACTACCGGTGTTTGTACTGTGCCACTCATGATTTTCAGTAAAGAACTGTTATCTGTTATAACTAAGCCAGCCTGGTTATTGCCTCCCTGCAATCACCAGCACCTCCCCTGACCTCCTGCCTTGCACCCCACTGTTCATCTAACATCAAGGGCACCCCAACCACCACAAGGCAGGAGACCACAAAATCCAGGGACTGTCCCAAGAAGAAGAAGGGTTGCATGCCCAGGTTTGGAGAGCTCTGGTACAAGGAATAGCCACCCTGAGGACTGTGACTCCCAATGCCTCCCCTGCGGTGCACCACCAAATGAGGGGCATAGCAGGCAATGGAGAGGATCGGCTAGATATCAGACATTTTTGTATGACTTCACATAAGAGGATGAGACAAACTATATTCAGGGTAGTACAGTCTTGCGTATGATAGGTGAAGGACTAGGCTTATAAACAGTAATGGGTGTTGCTGGAACCTAGATGCGTGTCCCAACACTATTAGTCACTTTACTTTCACTCTTTCCTTTATAGATCTTTTCTCATACTCCACCCCTGTCCTTGCTTTCTTAAGATACAGTACTCCAACCATTCCGCTAGCAGCTGAGGTGACGAGTGACGGAAAGGGGGTGACACATGGGTCACATTCCACAATTATCAGCACGCAAGGATGCTGCTACAGTCCAGACAGGGTGACCTTATCACCTATGTGTGACCTGTACATTGCATTCACCTGACTGTGAATTTTCTCCTACATGGTCTGATATTTGGGTTGGAAACGGAGCAAAAGATGACAATGACATTTCTCTTATTCAACAGAGATTACCGGGGAATGCAGCTCACCTTGTGTGGGAAGAAACATTCAAACCTATGTCTTTTAACAAAATGATTACAAGCCAAAAGGTTTGTAAGCCCTATTAGCGGGTGGTGTGAGAGCAGGAAAATATCACAGCAATAAACAACATATGAATTCATCACCGAAGGAAAGCCTTGAGTACCCAGTAATAGTGCACCACAATGCAACCTGAATATCCAAGTAAAGACATGCCTGCATTTTTTGGCCAATTTTGGATCTTCATCAGTTTGTGTTTTATTTCTAATTCATTTGTGATTTCTTAAAGGGGTTGTGCAAGAATGGGACCTCACCTACGAAAAAAAGATGGTCTACCTTCTTCCTGTCACCATCTCCCCACTCCTTCTCCTGCAGGCCTAAGATGCTCCATAGGGATCCATTAATGTCAAAATCTGGTTTGACACCGCCTCAGCCAATCACAGGCTGCGGCAGTGTCCGGCCAGTGTCCAGTGCCCATCATGACAAATGGTCACATGATGCAAGGGTAGCTGGACACCACAGTGGTCTGTGATTGGCTGCGCCGTTGTCACACTGGATATTGACGTCAATGGAGCCCAGCAGAGGAGCCAAGCAAGCTTGCAGAAGAAGGAGTGGGGAGCCGGCGACGGAAAACAGATGAGTCATCTGCCCTTTGCAGGTCTGGTAGCATTTTGGCAACACTTCCCTCCATTCTTGCACAACCCCTTTAAATGAAAATGTCATAATATATTGTCAACAGATAAGCCTACAATGAATCTTAATATGGTCTTTATCTAACATTATATAGGGTCAATGCACTTTGTAATGCCGAGCATACAGACCCTTTAGGCAGTTGCCTGTTTAGATAACCCATTTTCATACACCCTATTAGGGAGTTCTATGTTGGCCACAGTAAAAAGCATAGACTGTGCAGGATACCCCCTAATTGTAAACTAAATTTCCCTACCTATTGAAGATTCCTATGTGGTGGTTGCCTGCAGAACTTTTTTAAAACTTCTACAGGCAACCATCATATGGGAATCTTCAATAGGTAGGGGGAAAAAAAAGACACCTCCCAACTGGTAACACCCATCAGGACCTTCATCACGAACTGCTGGCAATTCATTTAGAACTTGCAGGAATCATAAAGCAATGGCACAATATAGAGTCATGAACCAGAATTGTTATCACATAGGGAATGAAGTTAGCTGTTCGCATCCGCACGTCCGTTCCATGCCGTCTGCAAAATTATAGAAAATGTCCTATTCTTTTCCACATGACGGACATGGATAGGACTGTTCTGTTAGGGGCTGGCCGTTCCATTCTGCAAAATGCAGAATGCACACTGTCGGTATGCGTGATTTTCGGATCCGCAATTTGCAGACCACAAAACAGCCAACCGTCGTGTGCATGAGCCCTTAAACGCATACCTAGCCTGTCTTCTACATAATAAAGGCTCATGCACACGAACATATTTTCTTTCCATGTCCATTTGCTTGTTTGTTTCTTGCGGACAGTATGCGGAACCGTTCATTTCAATGGGTCCCCAAAAAAGGGGAAGTTACTTTGTGTGCATTCCATTTCCGTATGTCTGTATGTCCGTTCCGAACTTGTCTTATTATTGTCCGCATTGTGGACAAGGATAGTACTATTCTATTAGGCGCCAGCTGTTCCCTTCCACAAAATAGGGAATGCACATGGACGTCATCTGTATTTTTTACATACGGTCATTTGCATGAGCCCTAACTGCCTTGCCTTTACTATTTGAGACTGCGGTTAGTTTTCTCCAGCCCCAGTGGACAGCCATGACATATATCTAGATGGGGATGGTTACATGTCATGTGCATATTTACAAGCTTATTGTGTGGTAAATGACTGCTGTAGCTTGCATATACTGTACATGTTAGATTTAATGGTTTGCTGCTTACCAGGGCCATATATTGTGCCCATATTTGGCTATTATATTGGAGAAGGTGTCTATCAGCTGGAGTCTGTTTTCAATGCCCCCTCGCGCCTGGGTGTCTTTGTTTAGCACAGATCAGCTGTTGTACCTGGTTCTGGTTGAGATCTGTTTAATGGTTAAACTGTTGTCTGCCATAGCAATGTACTGTGCTGCCCTCTGACAGCAAAAGTTTTACGACCGTCCTATGAGTAACACATTAGTTTAAACTTTCACTCACATTGATTTCTTCTTTGCTGCTTTATGTGAGAAATGTGAAGTTTCTATTCATTTTAATGAAACGATTATCAGAAAAAAAAGCTGAATATTTTCCACAAAAAGTAAAAAAAACTAAGAGGCACATTTATTAAGATCAGCGTTTTAAAAACCGGTCTTAACAAAGCCCCATAGCTGGCAAAGGATCCGCCGAAGTTATAAAGAGGCACCGGCCTCTCCATAACTTTGACACATCCAGAGCCAGTTGCAAATGTACGACAGCTTCCTAGCTGTCTTACATGTAGACCATTTTCTATGCCTAAAAGAGGCGTAAAAAATAATTAATGAGACCCGTCCCCTCCCCCGCTCACACCACATCCACAATTTTAGACCCGACGTGAATGGTGAGAAGTCACAGATAGCGGTTCACTGGCACCAGAGCCTGAAATACACCTAAATTAGGTGTATTTCATTATATTAAATGACCCCCTAAATGACTATAACTAGGTCGAATGTGTTCACACACTGGACCACTCCACATAATTTCTCTGTCTGAAATATATATAAGGGGAAGGCCACATGGCTCAGCATCACTCAGCCGAGAGCCATGTAGCTCCATGTGGCCTTATCCTAATTACATATTTAAATATACCATTATATAATGATGTGTACAGTCAATCCCGGACTGGTAATCTGCCTTATTGGGCAGAATCCGGGCAAGCCAGTCTGTCATGAGGCTGCCTGGAAATGAAATGATTATGCAAGTCCTGCAGTATCAATACAGTTCAGAGGTTAGAAGGGCCCAAGGACCTGTCTGTGATGACATCATCATAGGTCCTTTACGCCCTGAGAGTACAGAGCTGAACTCTCCCTCTACCTCCTGTGTCATTGATCCTTCCAGTCTGCCAGAGAGGTAAGGAACTGTATTGGGGGCAATGTTACTGACAGTGGGGAATGAGTAGTTAGGGGGACAATGGAAATGCCAGTGAAGGGAGTGGTTATGGGGAGAATTGTACTGAGGGAGAGTAAGAGGGACAATGTTCCAGTGGAAAGAGGGGTGGTCAAGGGGACAATACTGCTGCCAGTAGGTAGGGGAAAGGTCAGGGGACAATACTGCTGGGTGGTGTTTTGTGCTGGTATTTATATGGAGCTGTTGGGGTGGTATTGGTGCTGTGCATGATACTGCTGGGTTACATGTCTTCTTGACGCATCACCATCAGAGCTGGATGAACAGGGCTAGATTTTGTTGGGAATTTAAATTTTTGAGGAATTCAACTTTTTTTTTTTTTAGTTTAGAGTTGATTTATACATCACCTCTAGTGTCACATACACAGACATTTGCAGTTTTTTTTTTAGATTTCTATGGGTACATATGTGCCTTCTTTTTTTAAATCATAGAACAAACACAAGGGATAGCTCGGAAGATAGTCATTACCACCTTAACAATGAGACTGGCAAGCTTACTGTACACAGTGGTAGGACAAGTTATTTCACCGCCCAAGGCAAAGTTGGCAGAACGTTCTTGCCATCAGTATGTGAGTCAACTTGCCATTGAAAATATTACATTTCACTTTATATATAAAGGGAATCTTTCACCAGTCTTATTTTGCCCTATCTAATGGCGGCATAAACTGGTGACAGAGACCCTGATTAAAGCACAGTGCAAAATTGCAGTATTCTGCAGTATAATGCATACAGGTTTTGCTTTGCTGTACTGTTACCCCTATAGCTGCTCCCTGTTTTTAACATTTTGTTTTGTCCACTGCCAGAGGTAGAGTGAAACTTGTCTGAGCACCTGACTGCCCACAATACAGATTAAATCATAAACAGCCAAAACACTTGGCGCAATGGGTTTCATATAGAGATGAGCGAACGTGCTCGTAACGAGCACTGTAGTGCTCGGCTCCCCTGCGCAGGCATCCGCTTCCGTCATAAGTAGGTCATAACCCAGGTCATGCCTTACAGACAGTAAGGTACTGCATGTTTCTGGCACTAAAGCTTTACTGCTTGTATAGAGAGTTAATCGCCTCCTGCACCCAACACACTTTGAGTTGGACTGGCCATCCAGATCTAAGACCTCCACCTGCATATTGGGAATTGCAGATAGAGCTAATGAGAGTGGATTTGCATGTCTGTTGTTGTTGGAAACAATTGCAAAGAGTATCTAGAGAGGCTCAGGAAGGATTGCCACCATCATTACCATTACCTATACATACTGTAATTATTGGGAAAAGACCACTATGTGAAATACCCCAGAACTGTGCCTATTGCTCCTATATGTACTGCAACTCCTATCATCCAAAGAACATTAAGAGTTAGGACTACTACTATCAGTGCCAAAATTACCAATCCATTCCTCCCAGCTCTGCCCCTTGTAGGCAACCACACGTGTAAGTGAGTCTTAATTTGTCCTTCATTTGCATCAGATGCTCTACATTTTGGTGCATGTGGAATTTTGGTGCCACTTCCATGGGAGGTGAGGATGAGAGGAGTGGTAGTTGATGTGCGGATGGTAGTAGTTCTCAGTGGCAATCTCCCTTTGGTTATCCATGGGTCATGCACAGTAATTGAAGTGCTTTCTTCCCTCGGGGCACATCCTGGTACTGTGGCTCCTGCCTGGTGGTAGTTGGGATGCCTTTGATGGCTGATGTTTGGCTGGGTGCAAGGCTGCAGTTCAGATGATAGGCCCAGCGAATAGTGGGGACAAAAACCAGGCCCTTGGATTGCAAGAAAAAAAGGGTCTTTACTGGAAATGATAGGGATTGTAGTACAAATAGCACTAAGGCAGAAATATATTACAGTGCAATATTATCCCATTAGCAGCATACGGACTATAACAATGATGGTGGTTATAGTATTCCCTCTCTCTAAAGACACTTTGCAATCTCTCAGCAGAACCACAGGTTTGCAATAAGGTTCTTGTTAAGTTCTTCTGCAGCTCCTGGACTGAGAAGTGCAGGACTGAGATACAGGTGGCCAATCCATCTCAAAGTATGGGGGATGCTTTAACAATATTCCTTTCCACAGCAGTAAAGCCTTTCTGCCATAAACAAGTACAATACCGTGCTGTCTGAGTCCAGTGCATGGCCTTTAAGGTTGTAGACCGTTTAACCTCCATCTCTCTGGAGTACTTTGGTAGTATGGCTGCTATCTGGGCAGTTGTAGACTCAGAAATTAGGGTTCTCTAAACTCGGGCCTAGTTGTGACAACTTCCTCCTACCACTCCCCACCCACTTTTTGGAAAAATTGGGACTTTTGGGTCAAAATTTGCAACTTTTCTATGCTAGAAAACAAGTGTATCTGCTTAATAGATCTCCTCCCATGGTTTCTCACCATTGTTTCTCTCCAGCAAGCATCATAGAGGTCTCAAGGGTCAAACTACCACATTGGATAAACCAGCAAAGCTATAACCTAGAAAAACCCTTGATTAGCCTTTTTTGTCTGTTTCTATGTATAAATTGTCCAAAAAAATAAATCAGATTCACACCAGAAAATATGTAGCTTACACTAACAGATGCGTATTGTATGGGCTGTTCTTCCTTGTATTGAGAAAGAAGATGAATAAGAAAAGGTTTACAAGAAAGAAAATATGACATGAGTCATGCGAACAAGGAAGACAATGAGCAAAATTAACAAAATGAAATCACACTGAACATAGCTGTGCTAAGGCTACTTTCACACCGGCAGAGGATCTCAATACTGGAATTAAACTGATCCATTTAGTTTCTGCACATCAGAATGCATCCGTTCCGTTAGGATGTAGTTGTTTGAAATCAAAACAGAAAACAAACGTTTTACGTTGGCTCCTAAAAAACAGATGTGTCACCATTGACTTGCATTGTTTTCAGTGACAGATCCGTTTTTTTTTCCGTTTATATGACTGGACACAAAACCGCAGCTTGCCTCAGTTTTGTGTCCAATCACAAAACAGAATGCTGACAGAACAGAAGACATCTTGAACAGATCTCTTTCCATTCAGAATGCATGAGGACTAAGCGGAAACATTTTTTTTTCCGGTATTGAGATCCGCTCCCGGACCGCAGTACCGGAAAACAACAACACAAGTGTGAAAGTAGCCTAACATTAGTCCTCAAAGACTTCCACGTACACATTTTTGGCATTCTGGGTTCAGATACAAGGGAAGGGAGTCATAACTTCTAGGCTCCAATGCAAAATCTGGCCCCTACCTCCCATGGGGTATTTATAATACTAGTGGTTTCATTGGTGGCAAAGGAATCTACTCATGAGCCCAATGCAAAATCTGTATCAGGGTCACCACCTACCATGTACATTTATAAAACTGGTATCTTCTTATGTCACAAAACGATCTTTGGGCCCTTTCAGACATCAGGGTCCGAAGCCACTGTTGCACCCCTGTATGAGGGAAGAAAAGTGAAGAACACGCACATCACCCACATTGCATTTTGATCCACTGACAAACCTTAAATAAAGGGAGACCACAGAACTGCTACGAGGCCCAGGGGGGAAGGGGAGATCACTGAACTCCATGTTGCTGCCACTAGGGTGAGCTCAATACAAAAAGAGTATTTCAGCTTCCATTCAAGGAAATGGTAATTGTATAAGCTCCTGTGCACTGAGCTCCCCCTAGTGGTGGCTTCAGCCAGCCAGCTTTGTAATAGTTGGGAAGCAGGAAATATGTCAGTGTATTTTTACCATTGACTGATATAAATATGTTAAGAAATAGTGTTACAAATGGTGTTACAAATGAGCGTAATATATTTATGAAGCACCTACTCCACGTTTTTCTAATATAGAAGTTTGATAAAGTGGGTGACGTGAAGGATGACTATTTTTATTACAATTTTCATAAATTAAAATGTCTTCCCCTTAATAAAAAAAGAATGCAAATTTGTCAAAACTCTGGGGCATTTCGTACTGGGAAACTAGATAAGGCTGGAGGCCTCAAGTTTTGCTATGGGGTCCTATGAGGTCTGTGCCCCTTTTTAGACCCCTACAATCCTGCACCCAATACTAAAGTATATTGTTAGGGGATTGCCATTCAAGCAACTTCCTACTACCTTTTGTGAATTTCCTCTCAGGCAGGGCTTCATTTTATGAGTAAAATATTTTTTATCAGGTAAAAAAAAAAAAATTTAAATGGAAATATGCTCATAAACACTGGGGGAGCCAGCAGTGTGTCGCCACTGGTACTATTTGCTTCATTCAGCTGTTTCAGGAACAAACTGGATTATGTCATATTAAATATTAAGTGAAAATCAGCATAAGTTATTCAAATGAAACATCAAAACAAGAAAAACATGTCATGGCTGACGCGTTTCAGACCAGAGGGTTTTTAGTCATAGCTTCCATATAAATGGTGAGAAGCTTGGAATTACTTCTTCTGATAAAATATACTGGATCGGGGACAGATGGGAGCTGGAATCATGCGACCTGTGGCTGGTGGGTCCGATGCACATGTACTGACCCTGGCGCCTGGTATTGCAAGTCAGTCCCATTCACTTGTAATACCGGGCAAGGAGATTACCTGGTAAACACTAAAGGGGTCTACATCATACAGCTGACCAACAGGGGTGCTGATAGCTAAACCCCTCCCAATAGTCAATTGACAGAAAATAGCTATGACTCTGGAGAGAAGTCACCATACAAATGTATTACGTTCTTCCAGACATAACAGTGTTCATTGTATTCAGTGTATAATTAACTACATGTAGGTAAGTGTCTGCAGGGATTTTCTTTGTGCTTCCACAGAAGCTATATATCCACAGTGCTTGTATACTGTAAAGAACATATTTAATATTTAAGGTGGTGGGGAAAAAAACGGAAAAGAATAGCACATGAAGTGTGCTAAAATAGCGTAGCGGGGTGCCAATACAATGTACACGTCACGGTGTGAGGTGATTGATATTATAGCAATTGAGTCCAACAGTAGGAATGGAATAATAATAGTATGTTTTGGGGGAATAGGTTAATGGAGGTTAGTACAACAGTAGACCACTATGTGAACAAATAATACGATAGTGGATAAAAGAAAGATATACATGAATAATAAAAAGGGGCTTACTTCACCGGGGAGGGAGATAAAGCTCAAGACACCTGTATCTACTCCTCCCCCGCCGAGGTCGCTTGTAAGATGTACTCTTAGGCCTCCTTGTCCCAATGAAGGATGTTCAGCCCGGGCTCCCAAGTGTTCAGGAAGTCTTTTTTATTTTTCATACACAATGAATAACATAAAATAGCTCGACACGTTTCGGGGGTAACCCCCTTTTTCAAGAGCAATGAAACAGACGTCATTGAGGGTGCCGCACTTCCAGCTGTAGTGTCCCATGGGGATGAGCACACAGCTTCATCCGCTTCAGCAAATTTTGGCTACTTAGTTTGTACAGTTGATACATGTGGTTCACCAATCTTTTATCATTTTAACACTTTTAGGAGCTTTGAGGACACTTTGACAAGGGTTTGTTCTTCTTTGAAAGACTTTTCGGCAACTGTTACTTATCTGCTCCCTAGAGCTCAGTTCCAACACCTTTGGAACTCTTGTCTACTTCTGGAGTAGCCAGGGGGACACGTGCTGCTGCAGCTAATGACTGGCTGCATCAGTAATGAGTCCACTTTGGACTCTTTAAGAAACCTTGGAAAACTCCTATAAGAAGTTGTCCATCTTTCAATAACTTTTTGGTAGCCGTTACTCCCCACCGGCCCTGTGGAAGGATGCATACCTACCTGCTCCCAGGAGCTCAGTTTCAACACCTTTGGTCCCCTCTTGTCAACTTCTGGAGTAGGCGGGGGGTCACATGTGTTGCTGTAGCCAATGAGTCCCTCAAGTAGCATATGACCCAGGGATATACCACTTGGA
The DNA here is from genome assembly GCA_900303285.1 of Rhinella marina. NCBI lineage: Eukaryota > Metazoa > Chordata > Amphibia > Anura > Bufonidae > Rhinella > Rhinella marina. The sequence goes on along the minus strand of ONZH01025293.1, from coordinate 268,369 downwards.
GGACACGTAACCACTGCAGTCAGTGATTTGCTGGAGCAGCACACTTGACCCCTGTCCACCCCAGAGGTGGACAAGCAGGGACTGAAGTGCAGTGAACAAAGGTGCCAGAAATAAGTGATGGGGGGCAAGTATGCTTCCTCCAAAAAACTTGGGCAACTGCTTTAAATGAGGACAAGAGAAGTGGCCGAGAGTGCAACCTTCTCAATTTTAGGCAACCTTCTAGGTGTTTAGGCAACTCTACACAAGATGCCTCTCCTTCAAGACACTGAAGAGGGACTAACTCCATGGATGTGATGTTCAAGTGTCTACATACTTTTAACCATATATCTGTGACCACCAGGTAACTGTACTCACCTGTAAGAGCGTCACATGTCTCCGTACAATGTATGCTTCTACCTTTAACGTTAACTTGAGACTAGGAAGAGTAAGCTTTTCTATCTGTATTGTACTGCGCGCTTATATGCAGGTCTCAGCCTGCAGCTGATGTTAAAATCAATATTTGAGGCATATACTGGGCTTACATTCCAAAAATTTATGAATAAATAGCACTGGGTTTTGTTAAAGAGGGTGTGTGAGAGGTGCCAGTGTAATAATAACACTATTATCAAGGGTTTCTCCGCAATAAGTAAATATGCAGAGTTATAACCTTTGGGGATATTTCAAATAAATTACATTACTAAGTAACTACTACAACACGATTCAACAAAAGTATCCTAACAGTAAAAATCTACTGCTCTTCAGTGTTTTTAGCTGTCGATAGGTCATCTATTGCAACTTGGGTATTCCCCTTAACAATGACCATGCCTCCTGGGTGGGGCAAAGGAAAGATAAAGTCTTTGGGTCCCTTTACATGGGCCAATGGTTGGGTGGACACATGTTTGTTCCAGACTACTGGTCCAAGTCGACTGATCGCATCTCACATGTGGACATTAAAATCATTGGCATTGGTTGTCAGCAGCATATCGCCTCTGTTTTTGAGGGGTTCTCCAGGATTTTTACACTGATGGCCTTAGGATAGGTCATCAGTATTAGATCAGTGGGGGTTCGAATCCCTGCACACCGGCCGGTCAGCTGTGAACGTGAGCGCCGCAGCCTCCTTGCAGCTCACCAAGCACATTGCCGTACATTGTACGTACATTGTTGTACATTGTACATTGAATGGGGCTGTAGCTGTGCCTAGGTCAAATGACCGATGAACGTGACGTCACATGGCCTAGGAAGAGGCCTAAGTGCTCACCGAGTGTCACGGGCTCTTCGTACATGCTGATCAGCGGGGGTCCCAGGAGTCGGACTCCCATCGATCACATATTGATGACCAGTCCTGGTGAGTTCCATTCTATCTAAATATCAATCTTCCATATATGCTGCCACCTGCTGGTGAAGCAGGCATATAACATGTACATAACAGTTTCATAGCAATATTATGAATGCACAGTGTAAAAGGGACTGTAATAAATACACAGATGACATGATGATATGGTCAGTAGCAGGGTGTAGGAATGGTAATACCCCTCTGGGGTATTACACTTGCATCTCCCAGGATACGTTTATTGCAAGTAGCTCTGGTGCACCCCTTTCTCCCTGCCTAGAAAATAGCCCCTCACATATAGTCCCAGAGGTACATATAGTACATAGTGCCCATAAAATTTCCATTGTCTAGAAAGAGATATAGCTATATGTTTCTATAAATTTACAATGAATGAATGGTGTCTGGAGCACTTCACCTGCTTCTCTGTGACATCACTTCACCCTGGCACTGAAGGGAGCAGGGAAGCTATGGAGCATGGAGTCCACCACTGAATGCAGGAGAAGGTGGAACAGAAGGAGAAACAGTAGGGGGTGCTACCAGAGTAGAAAATGTAATGTACATAGAAAACTGAACAATATTTTTATTGCATGTGTATTGCAGTAATATTTTATTTGAAATGCTCTATTCATTGCATAGTAATGTGGTGCAGAAGTTGTCTATGGGAAGTGATTTGCCCTGCAATGTGTGCAGATTCAAGAGGTCACCACATGCTATCTTGGTCAGGTGGCACATAGAGAACCAAACACATCATCGGGGCCACCTACCGCCACTGGATCAGCCACCGTCCTTAAAAAGCAGCACTCATCAGAGCTCGGTGGATACATTAAGTTGTTTCTATCACTGCTCCCATGACAGTATGCGAATAACTTGCAGAAAGAGTGACTCAAACTCATTTCACAATTTTCCAGCCAATGTCTCGCTGTTGACTTTGTACAAAGCCGAGCATAGACCGAGATCACAGGAGCAATGTAGTATAGCAGTGTTTATTATACAGCTGAGTGACGGCCATGTCTTTACCTGGAGCCTGGAAAGTCCTGACTGACTGCCTATAAATTGTATATGCATTATGTGTGATTTTTTTATTTCACGTTTTCATTTCACTGATCGGGAAGAGGCAGGTGTTCCCTACTCAACAGCAGACATGTGGCATCATGACACATGTTTAAATATACATCACATTTTTGCAACACACGTACACATAAATACAACATATACATGGTACACATACATAAATACACCACATATACACAACACACACATACCACCCAACTTTTAAAAAGCCTAAGGAGCTAAACTATGGAATGGAAGCGCTCATCTCCAGCTGCTGCTGTAATTTTAACGACCGGATCTGGAGAACCTGGGGGAACTGGCTGAATCCCATGCCTGGGAAGAGGTCTGAATACCTAACACAGGGAGGGGAAGGGGTACAAGCAAGCCTGTTTTTGCCAGGTTATCTAAATATAGGGCTAGGGCAGAAAAAGTGGGCCTGGGTGCAGGGAAAACTTGCTCCAACTCTGGCTTAAAGGGGTTGTCTCACTTCAGTAAGTGGTGTTTATCATGTAGAGAAAGTTAATACAAGGCACTTACTAATGTATTGTTATTATCTGTATTACTCCCTGTGCTGACTGGATTCCTTTTTCCATCACATTATAAACTGCTCATTTCCATGGATATGACCACCCTGCAATCCAGTATCGGTGGCCGTGTTTTCACAATATAGGAAAAAGCACCAGCCTATGTGAGCTCTCATGTTCCGGGCCACCAGAGAGGCTGACGCTTTTTCCTATAGTGTGCAAGCACGACCACCACTGATGGATTACAGGGTGGTCGTAACTATGGAAACGAGCAGTGTATAATGTGATGGAAAAATGAAACTCCCCTGCCAACCACTCACTGATTGACAGCTTTTCCCTAGACTGTGCATAGAGAGAATGCTGTCAATCAGTATCAAAGGAATTAAAAAAGCGAGTGAAAAAATACGGATGTGTGAGCAAACACATTAAAATCAATGGGTACATGTGCTGTCCAAAGAAAATGCAGATAGCACACGTCAGTGAAAAATGGAAATGTGAACAACTAAGGGTTCCATCCAGATATGGGCATCCTACGATAGCCCCTGTGTGGGGCCCACCACTGGGACCCGCACCTATCTCTTAAATGGAGTCACGAAAGTGGTGGAGGGCACACCAAGGATGCACAGCCATCCTCCATTCATTTCTAAGAGGGGCTGCCGAAAATAGCCGAGCGCCCACAGAAGTGAATGGGAGCTGTGGCCGGTCATGCGCAGTGCATTTCCATTCACTTCTATGGGGAGAGCATTTGTTGGTGGCCGGTACGGAGTCCTCCAGCCACCACTTTGCCCACTCCGTTCTTAATATAGGTGCGGTTCCCAATGGTGAGACCCGCACCTATCAGACAATGGGGGTATATCCTAGCAATATGCCCCCATTGTCTCAGGTGAGAATATCCTTTTAACTAGGCAGGTTTGCCTTCCATGAGTTTAGAACAGCTGGATGGATCACAACTAGAGATGAGCGAACGTGCTCGTAACAAGCACTGTAGCGCTCGGCTCCCCTGCACTCGCATGGGCGCAGGCATCCGGATCCGTCCTCCTCACCCGACGGATCCGGATGTCTGTGCCCATGCGAGCGCAGGGGAGCCGAGCGCTACAGTGCTCGTTAAGAGCACGTTCGCTCATCTCTAATCACAACCCCTTAGTAAACTGCTTGTGCGGTCATTTTGTGGCCACAGAGATTAAATGAATAAATAGTCACATACGGAACACTTTTAACAATGTGACAGAAGAAGTCGGCTTTATGGCTTTTACTAGAGATGTTTGTTTTTCGGCATGATCACAAGAGAAAGACCATGTACAATTTGCTGTTTTTTTCTTTTGTGCTTGTATATTTCATTTTCTCAAAACCTCTATCACATTCCTGTATTGCACAGCATCTTGAAACAGTAATGAAATATATTTATTGAAGATATTCTACAAGAAACATTTATTTCCATTTGGGATGTTATACATAAAATGGCCACCAGAGGGCACCAGAACACCATCTCTATAGTCATTTCCCGCAGCAAACTGCCTATGGTATTAATAGTCCAGTTGTTAGCTGAGGCATGGAAAACTACTGCTGGCTTTTTATATAACATGGTGCATGTAGAAAGCAGACGGACAGATCTTGTTAGGAGAACATTATATTTTATTTGATGTATACTTTAGATAAAGGTAATCTTGGTTCAAGACTTGAGTGTTAGCTTTCTCCTGGCTGACATTCCCCCACTTGTAACACAACGTAAATTATATTCCCTGCAGGAGAGAAGAATTCTGCATTGTGCTGTTTCTCTGTTATTCCTCCTAGAAATGTATGAGTAAATGGACAGCTGGGTGTTACTAGTTGACAATGGGTCCCTACGCACCCTCATGCTGTCCTATTAGAGTTGACAGTATCAGACAGTGTAGGCAGAAGGAAAAGTAAGACATAGCTGACGATTCTACCCCCCATAAACTTCTAGAAGTATTAACAGAGGAACGGCACACTGCAGAAAAACAAAAGATATTCCAGAAGTTTTACTTCATGGGGAATTCAGACACATTGGTAGATTTTCCTGCATAAGCTGCATGGTTCAGGCTCTGTTGGTCAGAACTAGCGATGAGCAAATCGAAGTTCGATCCGAATTTCAGGATAAATTAGATTCGCTGCGAATGCACCGCTTTGTGGTAGCGAATCAATTTAACCTGAAATAGTGCAAAAAATATATATATATCATACTCACCTGCTCCATTTGCTTGTGATGGGCCATCCACTGTCATCTTGCTTGAAGATCTCAGCCGAAATCCCATGGATGGTGACGTATGACATCACCACACCTGCGAGATGACATCATCTTGGTCCATGCAAAGTCAAGCAAGATGACAACAGTTGGCCCGTTGCAAGCAAATTGAGCAGGTAAGTATGATTTTTTTTCTTCATTTTACACCATGTTATGTACATCAGATGTCGCCATCATGAATGATCGCAGCATCTGTGGGATACAATGACGGGGCAAACTCTCTACTTACAAAGAAATGCGCTTCGTGAAGAAGTAAGTGTGGACGGTAAAATGACCACTTTACAAATCAAAACAACAAGGCAAAGTACATAACTAAAGTATGATATTGCTGTCAACAGCACCAGTCATAGTCACAGCTACAGCGCCCATTGCGTTATAACAGGATACCACTTATCTCACTTCCTGAACTGAAAAGCAATCCTTATCACTGAGGAGCAGCACACGTGCAGGACATGGACGTTAGAACCGGCATTAGCACCAGAAAAAATACCTAGGACCCACTGCTCTTGTAGGTGGTCCTTCTTTATGCATTAAGGAGGGAATTTATCATTTGTTGTCCTTTTAATTTTATTTTTAAAGGGCATCTGTCAGCAGATTTTTTATGTTTTTTTTTATTTATTTGATGGAATTTTGATGGAAAAAACACGCTTTCAGATTTCTTTTAATTTTCTTTTTTTTTCACTGTGCTGGAAATATACCTTAAAGGGTTTCTGTCATCAGATTTTAGCATTGCAAACCGAGTGTCATTTGCAATGCGCAAATGACACCTGATGACAGATCTGTTAATGTTATAGTTTTCTGTAGCCTAGTTTTTGAGAAAATAGCGTTTTTAAAATATGTAAATGAGCTTCCCTAGGTGCAGGGGGCGTTAACCCTGCACCTAGTAGCGGCGTAATTCCTCCTCTTACCCCTCCTGCGTTGCGGTGATTGACAGGGCCAGGCATCCAGCTCTTTCGGCTCCCAGCTCTGTCCGAGTGCGAAATCCCGTGCCTGCGCATTGCGATACGTAATCTGCGAATGCGCGTTGAGAGCCGCTGGCCGCCCGGATCCCGGCATTGGTGATCGCAATGCGTAGGCACGGGATTTTGAACTCGCCCGAAAGAGCTAGCTGCCTGGCCCTGTCAATCACCGGAATGGAGGAGGGGTAAGAGGAGGAATTACGTCGCTACTAGGTGCAGGGTTAACGCCCCCTGCACCTAGGGAAGCTCATTTACATAATTTAAAAACGCTATTTTCTCAAAAACTAGGCTATAGAAAACTATAACATTAACAGATCTGTCATCTGATGTAATTTGCGCATTGCAAATGACACTCTGTTTGAAATGCTAAAATCTGATAACAGAAACCCTTTAATAACTTTACTTTCTGGGTCAATACAATTTCTGCATTTTTAATGGGTCACTAAATTGTCAAAAAAACTTTTGCTATGTCGTAGAGACATTCAAAAAGTTTACATCGGTGAGGGTCTGAGCGCTGAGACCCCCACGATCTCTAGAACAAGGGGAAAAAAGTGCAAGCCTATTGCGCGTCTCCTCACTGCACAAGACCAACTGCATGGAAATCAATAGGACCATCCCGATTACGCCCTCTGCAGTGAGGAGAGAGAGCGCGATCTCTGTTCTCAGACCCCCACTGAAATAAACTTATGATATGTCCCTGTGACAAATTAGTGACCTTTTAGGTTTTTGAGCATGTTCAGAATAAAAATTCTTTTTGGAGAAAAAAAAACAAAACAAAAAAACGTTTTAGTGTTGTGGCATTGGTGGTGACTAAGGAAATAACAATTCCTTGATATCATCTTATTCTTGGATTAGACCCTAGTAGCTGCGGTAGCTTTTAGATAATAAAAAACAGGGTTGTGGGGAATTCTGAATACTCCTAGACTTCCTTGCAGACCTGTTAATAGACTATAAGGTTAAGCCTGTAGTATATAATCCGACTGTAGACTACACACTGCCATAAAACAGCCCTAGCTCCATATAGCAAATTGTCATCACTCGCATGTTATGAACAATTCTTACAATGACAGCAGATTGTATAGGAGCATCATAAGCTGGCAGCATGTGACACTCTACATACATAGCAGCTGGGAAGATTAACATGCCATTATGACAATTTTTATAATACTTATTTAAATGGCATCTGTCGTAGTTTTGTACCTATGACACTGGGTGACCTGTTACATGTGCATTTGGCAGCTGAAGACATCTGTGTTGGTCCCATGTTCATATGTGCCCACATCGCTGAGAAAAATGATGTTTTACTATATGCAAATTAGCCTATAGGAGCAATGGGGGCATTGCCGTTACACCTAGGGGCTCTGCTTTCTCTGCAACTGCTGCGCCCTCTCTACTTTGGTTGGCAGGACCAGGAGTGATGACAGTTTCACTGCCTGACCCTTTCAATCAAAATGTGGCAGTTTCAGAGAGAGCAGAGCTTCTAGGTCTAACGGTAATGCTCCCGTTGGTCCTAGGGGCTTATTTGCATATATTGAAACTTCATTTTTCTCAGCAATGCAGGCACATATGAACATTAAGACCTAAGGGCCCCTTTACACTGGGAATCAATGTTCATAGGAACACTGAATCCCAATAATTGCCCTGTGTAAAGTTGTCACCATACACCTGACAAGGGCAATGGGTTACTCGGTGGTAATTTCCTGGCATGAAAGCTATTTATCAAACTGTTATACGTGTGAGTGGTGATATGTGAAGTGTCAGTAGGTTATCAGTTTTGAAGTGCGGCCTCAAGTAGGTGACAATAGCTGCGTAACAATGTTACTATTATTTGAAAAGGCCATTGTGTAATTTCAATTGATCGCTCTCAAATACAATACATGTAGTCACCAATTGTCCTTCGATATAAGCTACGACTCCTAAAATTCCTCTGTCGATAGGAAACTTTTAGTGGAAACAAAGAATCCAGTCCATAGTACATGCTCTACACCAGGGATCAGCAACCTCCGGCACTCCAGCTGTGCTGAAACTCAAATCCCCAAATCCTCCTTTCATTTCTATGGGTTTTCCAAGACCATCAGAGTAGGTGTGCATGCTGAGAGTTGTAGTTTCACAGCAGCTAAACTGCCGAAGGTTGCTGATTTAATATATATTCTTATAATACTCAGGGCTTATACACAGCATCAAATCCACTGCATAGACATAGGGGGGAAAAGTAGACACAGGTAGAAAAGTCACAACGCTTTGCACAAGCCCCGGTTTGCAAAAAAAGTAATTGCCCTTTTACAGACCACTGGCCACCTGAAAGGAAAGGGGTGTTATGCAGCCTGGCAGATTTAAGACGACATATGCTAGATGCTAGATGTGGCATATAAACCTGCTAATTTTCTCCAAAAATAGGACTACAGCACTCCTGATGAACAGCTTTTTAGGGTGCACAATCAATTTAGGTCCACTCTCCACCTCTGGCCCCTTTTCTAACTTGTAGGTCAAATACATACAGACAGCACTCCAATTTGTTGCTTTGCAATTTGGTTTATTTAGGCCAGGTTTTTAGTGAGTACAGCAGTGCAGCATGTACTAGACCGACTAATGCTTGAGAAAGGGCATCCAATTATATACCCGAAACGTTGCATATAGACCTGCTAAGAGGCACCAAAATGACGTGTCCTATAAATAACTTTGGTGTATGTCACGCCAATGCAAATTAGATCAAAACTGGCATTAGAAATAACTGTCACGCTCTGGTGTGGAGGGTATAGCCACACCAAGAGTAAGAGGGAAGGGAAAAGGACCAAACAAGGGAAATGGTCCCCTCCTGCAGGTAACCCTAAAACTAGGTCCTGACTGACTACCAGTATGAACAGGCCTTAGTTGTAGGAGAGTTCATACACAGGAACCTAATAACACCTGACCCTATACAACCCTGCAACTAGTGACAGGGGAAGGAGTTAACCCGTTCCTCCAAAAGGACGGACAAACACTAGACTCCAGAAGGCAAAACCACAACAGGGAAAAGTAGGATAAACACGATAGAGAAAATGACACTTATTGTAATGCAGATGTTGCAGCAACCAGATCTCAGCCGAGAACCACACCACACACAACAAAGTCAGCAGAACGTATAAACTGCAAGGGATACTGGGAGAGGAAGGGATAAATAGGGGAAAGACAATCACCACATCCGCAACAGCTGAGGGGAAGGGGTGTGGTAAACAGCAACCAAACCATGAGGAAAAGTCTAGCCGATCGCCTGCAACCTGATGCAGGCACCTTCGTGACAATAACACTCTTGATAAATTCTACCCATGGTATTAAAAAGACAACATTCTGGCTACCTGCAGCTGCCACAAGAGGGCGCTCAGAAGCTTACCGCATACTGGTTTATTATTTAGGTCACTGTAGAACAGTATGCATTAAGCCCCCAATGCTCTAGTGGCAGCTGCAAGCAGACAGAATATTGTATTTTAAAACCTATGTCTATGAGGCAGATTTGGAGCCTCGCCAGGTGTTTCTCCACTTATTGAAATAAGTAGAGATTTACTGAAAGAACATAATGAAAGCTCTCTGTACTTTCATAACTCCCATTCATTAAAATGGACAGAGAACACATCCGGCACATCCTGATCTCCTACGGCAGCTAGGACTAAAACCTTCTTCTTAGGGTTGGTCGGGGAAAAGGGGTCAAACATTGAGGTCCTCATTGTCCACACAATTATTCTGTTAGGATGTTTCTATTCATGAAGGGATTTCATTCTATTTATGATGGATTTTCCAGTCTTTTTATATTGATGGCCTATCCTCAGGTTAGGTGACCAGTATCTGAGCGGCAGGCATCTGACACCCCTCAGTCTCATCGATCAGCAGAAGCTCCTGCACCCGAACTGTACAGCTCCATCCACTATGTAGTGGACAAAGCTGGTTACTGTAGAGCTGCTCTTCATTTGGAACAACGCTAAATAGGGATGAGCGAATCATCCAAAATTCGCTTCGCCGAATGTTCGTCAATTTTTTAAAAAGATTCGTACAAATACAAAGCTATTCGGTCAAAGCTGTGTACAAATCATTCGTTATTCTTTCGTGTTCAGTGAACATTCCCTTGAATACTTACACCTGATCGTACAAAGTGCGTACAAAGCTTAAGCGTATTATTGTCTAGGCTCACACAAAGAATGAATATACAGTAAAAGTACGGCACTTAACTGAATATGTACGCATTAGCGTACAAATTCTCATATGCGTAGCATTAGTGTACAAATGATATAATGCGTACGTAGCGTTAGCGTACAAAGAATTTAGACAAATCTTCTGAAGCAAATCTAAAAATATTCGGATTCGCTTCAGTGTAAAAAATTTCCAAGATTCATATCGAATCTACGAAGCGGCGAATAGATTCACTCATCTCTAGCGCTAAATTAAAGGAGTTGTCCGGGCTTTTACTATTGATGACCTATTCTTTCCTTCATACAGTTGATCGGCGGGGGTTCCGGGTGTTGGAGCCTTGCCGATCTGATATTGATGCCCTATCCTGAGGATAGGTCATCAATGGTAAAAGCCCGGACAACTCCTTTAAGCAGTTCAATCCACTATTCATAATGGACGGAGATGTGTAGTTCCAGCAGCAACTTCAGGCAGCAGAGCTACTACAGAACAGCTGATCGGTTGTAGAATGTCGGAACCCCTGCTGATCAAATATAGATGGCCTATCCTGATGGTAGGTCATCAATATAAAAGGACCAGAAAAACCCTTTAAGGGAAAATGTAGCTACAATAAAATATTTTTGTCAAAGTAATTGTGATCCAGATTTTCTAGGCTTCTATGAGTTTACGAAAAACTTGATGACAATATCTACAGGAGCAGTAAGGGTGGCCTTGGGCGATAACCATCTTCTCATTTAATTTCTAAGCAATTGACTCCCAATTTGTAGAGGTCTTTCCAGTGTATAGAGGGTGAGCGTGGTCTTACACATGCATATGCTGATGGACTACTGGGGTGCACAAGTGCACGTTCTCCAGAAACAGTACTAGTAGCTCATCCTCATTCAAGTGAATGGAGTTAAGCTGCAATACCAGGGGCAGCCCATGGGCAAGAGTGGTTCTGTTTCTGGAAAACAATAAGCAGAATTGTTTTCTAATCCCAGATATCCCCTTTCATTTTCATGATATATAAATGCAGTATATGATTATTATTATTATTATTATTATTATTATTATTATATAAGTAAGCTAATCTAGAAATCACTTTCATAGAATTGTAACTTCTGCCAAAATATTTTCTACTTTCAGCTGTGAACTTTTCCAGCATTTAAAAATAAAACAGTCACCATTTCTGAAAGCAGCGTCGGCCAAGTTTTTGCATGAAGACATTCACATGTGTTGGCGTCACATGCCAATAGTTCAAACATTATTAAAAATGATGTTTTATTAATATTTTATAACCCGTTCAACCTCACTGTATTCTAGGTGTCACAAGGACGACCAGTGGGCGACTACGGAAACTCAGCAGCGATGTGATCAGCCCAAGTAAGTGTCTGCTTGGTTTTTGCATTTAAAGTCACAGTAGAAAATGTAGAACAGGAGGTTCTCCGTACATGAGATGTTGTTAGAGTGACCAAAATATAAATTTAGTCCTGCTGAAAAGCAGAAGTGCCAATCACGGGTTTTTCTACTTGTGTTTTTGTCTCCTTTTATGTTCCTAAGATGGCAACCAGTACACAGTGGCATGCGTGTGAGTGGGTGGCTGGATGGGGGTTGTAGTAGTTATACTCACGGTTCTGGTGCTCCCTGGCCCTGCTACCAGTGATGGGAGGGGCGGACCTTTTCTTCTCTTCGGGCAACACTCCAGTTCTGGGGTTCCCCTGCCTGAGGATGGTTGTTGAGGTGTAGGTTTAGAGGTGCAAGGCCTGGTTGCGGTAACACAAATACTATGCAGTGTAGTAGTACTGCAGGAAGAAATGATGAGGCAGTTGTTCAGCAGAACAGGTCTTTATTAGAATTAAGAAAATTAAAATACTTAAATATTACTTCATTATAAATATATTCCCAAATACCTTATAACAGTTATAATGGTTCGTTTTGTCTGGGGAACAATTATTAGGAGAAACAAAATGGCCGCTGTCCTATTAGTACACAGAAAACCTGTCCTAATCACACAGCAGGACAAGTTACTTCACAACACTGAGCTAAAGAGCTGCCTCATCCTCCTCTCTGCTCTACTTGTCAGGGATTATGATCCTGAATACAAGCAGGAGAGGAAGATGAGGCAGCTCTTTACCTCAGTGTTGTGAAGTAACTTGTGCTGCTGTATGATTAGGACAGATTTTGTGTGCACAAATATGACAATGGCCATTTTGTTTCTTCTAATCATTGCTCCCTAGACAAAACAAGCCATTATAACTAATGAAAGGTATCTGGGAATATATTTATAATAAAGTAATATTTATGTATTTTCATTTTCTTAATTCCCAGAGAACCCCTTTAATGAAGAATTCAAATACAAACAGTTCTTATAATGCACAAGATTCACAACTGGCAGATATTCACAAATGTACTTTTCACAGATGTTACAAGTTTCACAGCTTCTCTGGTAGTAAATAGGCCAAGGTGTCTCTTTAAAGTAGTCTTCCTCACTCTATGGTTCTCTAGCTGACTTGTATGTAATAGGACCTAGACATGAGGTGTAATACTTCTTGTAAAGCAATGCAATACAACCCACAGAGTGGGTCTCTACAATGGCAGGCAAACTCTTTGGCTCCATTTTTTAAAAAGGTTGCTGTACTTCCAGTACAAGTCCACAATATCCACCTTGAGATGTATAAATTCACAGAGTGTGCCAATCCATGGTTTGATGTGCTTAGGCACCAGAGGAAACTCCTGAAAATGGACAAGTTCTCTCTACTGGACTTTCTCTATACCTCTACTTTCATCTGGCTCACATTGGTATTTGTTTCCTCTGGCTTTGTCCGGTTTGGATCCTTCTCCAGGACGAGCTTGAGTGACAGCTCCATACATGAACTTCCTCTCCCTAGACCTAGCCAGGCTAGACTACATTAAGATGTTCTAAACCTTCTCCTTTATGGGGAGAGGAAACAGCTCCACCTGATGTCTGGTGGTGGATGCTACAGCCTATTAAATACTATGTGCGTACTACATACATTAAATACATGTTTTACACAGAAATACTGTATATTCTTTTGCACTTTTGCAACTCTAGAGCAGGATGCTGCACATACACCTTAAATAACTGATGGGGTTGCAGTTATCCTCTCTGATTCTGACATATGCTTAGATTGGGGAAAAGTTCATATTTTAAGAACACGTCTACTGTTATCCTCTCGGTAAACATGGCATGGGACACATTGAAACCCAGTCAGTGCTTTTTCCCAAACGTAGGTGTGAGGTGACAGCTACACTTGCTGCCTCTGACAGCAGAAAATGCTACTCTGGTTAAAAAAATAAAGGAAGTTTAAAAGAATCCTGACAAACCCATTATAACTATAACAGGTTCCAACAAGGATTCTGTCAAAATGGAGGCCATGGCACCAGTGTGAGAAGAGCTTAAACCAAAATCCCTTACCTAAAGTGATGTACCTGGGTTCTCCAGGAAATGAAAAAAAAATCATAATTTATGTTTAATTAGCTACGTATGATCATTTTACCTAGGGGTTAATCACTGCTGCAAATTAAAATGTCTGTCCTCTGTACTGACCATCAGAAACCTGTCCTAGTTACTTTCCTATTGAGGCTGACACCAGACCTGAGCATGTTCGTTGTGCCCAGTCAGCCTGACAGGATTTTGGCAACATGAACTGCGGCATCAGCAACGGAACAGAAGAAGATGATGTTACAGCCTACTCAAAAATCCTGTCAGACTGATGATGCACAATGTGCATGCTCAGGTTTGGTGCCCTTCAGAATTATTGTAGTGCGGCAGCCCGAAGGGGAGGTGTGAGTGGTGCAGAGGCTATTGGTGGTAGTGCTCATGGGCCCTAAGGTCCTCCACAGCACTCGTCGGCTGATCACGCAGTGGATGGAGGGGAACACTCCTTCTTCTCCTCGGGGCACACCCTACTGATGGTCTCCTGCCTGATGGTGGTTTAGAGTACCTTTAGTGCAGGTGATGAGTTGTGGGGTGCAAGGCAGGAGATTGGGGCGAGTGGCAGAGGAGACATTGACCAGGCTGGCTTGTTGAACAAGCAAACATAGCTTTACTGGAGAAACTCGTCAGTTGATACACTCCTGTGTTGGCAAGAGTAAGTACAGTCTGTACATTTTGCAGAAAACAGCTTCCCAAGGCTGTATATAGGATGAGTGGAAGAGGTGGCATTAAGTCCCTTTCCAGATAAACAATGCAATCTTTCCAATCTGGGAAAAGGGATGAAAATTTCCTCCCTCTTTTTATCAATAATTCTGTAATGCCCAACTGCATGGTGCAGTCCTTTAACAGATGGCTCTTGGGTATGGAGGGTGTCTGAAGCCACTAACCCAATCCAGATTGCAGTAAAGTCTATAGCCTGGCATGGGCATTACCTTTACTGGCTTCTTGTCCACATACTCTTCCTTGAAATGGTCACTCTCCCTTCCATTTGATTCAGTTTTCCTCTCCCTTAGAGGCTGCCTCTTATTACACTCATTTTGTCCTCACTGTTATTGGCTCACAGGGCTGGTGTATCCATGTCTGCTGCTTCTCCTCTCATCTATCTCTTTCACACACAAACACTGCACAAAGCCCCCAGATAAGAAAAAAGGGTAGGACTAGCCCACACCTAGCAACCAAATCTAGGGCTGGAAAATGATCCCCTTATACCCATATACAGCCTTTGGGAGTTACAGTGCATTATAGTGACATAAAAACCCTATGGCTCACTGCCTTATGCCCTCCTCTCCCATTTAGAGATGTTTAGCAGCACAGTTACATTGTAGGACAGACTTCTGCCATTTTCATTTACAGCAGTGATTAGTGAAAATGAGCATCAGTCATTCATAAAAGGTATTATAAATTTCTTTGTATTGACATTTTTTTTCTCAAGCAGACGCCCATAATATAGGGCTGTACTACTTCCGAGTTGTATATGTGGTTCATACATGTGAATAGGCCCTCACTGTACCTCCATATGCTTCCAATTTTATAATGAGACATACAGTTTTTAGATGTTTCTTACTGAATTTGCCTGAAATAAGGGGCATGCTCTATTGGATGCCCTATGTACATCTCATCACTGTTACAGGAGAGGGACCTTTGGTCACCTTTTCAGAAAAAGCATGACTGATCTTCCATGTCTTATGTCTTCAGTGCTCTCTTTACCTCCTGATGCAGCACATGGTTGAGAGGACGTGTAAACTTTGGGTCCTCAAAACCAAACATCATCACATGACATTTTTTAACAGATCTTTGTATTTTCATCAGGATTGAAAAATTGATTTTGCAAGCCGGTTTCAGGTCACGCTCATCATGTCCATGTCCCCATAGACCCTCTTTGCCTGACCGTAGTACAATATTACCATTGATGGCTTAATGGAAAAACAGTCTATTAGTAACATAGTAACATAGTTTATAAGGCCGAAAAAAAGACATCTGTCCATCCAGTTCGGCCTGTTTTCCTACAAGTTGATCCAGAGGAAGGCAAAAAAACCCTGTGAGGTAGAAGCCAGTTTTCCCCACTTTAGGGAAAAAAATTCCTTCCCGACTCCAATCAGGCAATCAGAATTACTCCCTGGATCAACAACCCCTCTCTAGTAACTATAACCTGTAATATTATTATCCTCCAGAAATACATCCAGGCCCCTCTTGAACTCTTTTAGTGAACTTACCATCACCACCTCCTGAGGCAGAGAGTTCCATAGTCTCACTGCTCTTACCGTAAAGAATCCTCTTCTATGTTTGTGTACAAACCTTCTTTCCTCCAGACGCAGAGGATGTCCCCTCGTCACAGTCACAGTCCTGGGGATAAATAGATCGTGGGAGAGATCTCTGTACTGACCTCTGATATATTTATACATAGTTATTAGATCTCCCCTCAGTCGTCTTTTTTCTAAAGTGAATAAGCCTAATTTTGATAATCTTTCTGGGTACTGTAGTCCACCCATTCCAGTTATTACTTTAGTTGCCCTCCTCTGAACCCTCTCCAGCTCTGCTATGTCTGCCTTGTTCACAGGAGCCCAGAACTGTACACAGTACTCCATGTGTGGTCTGACTAATGATTTGTAAAGTGGCAGGACTATGTTCTCATCACGGGCATCTATGCCTCTTTTGATGCAGCCCATTATCTTATTGGCCTTGGCAGCAGCTGTCTGACACTGGTTTCTGCAGCTTAGATTTCTGTTCACTAAAATTCCTAGGTCCTTTTCTATGTCAGAGTTACCCAATATTTTACCATTTAGTATGTACTGGTGACTTGCATTATTCCTTCCCATATGCATAACTTTACATTTGTCAGTGTTAAACCTCATCTGCCACTTCTCTGCCCAAGCCTCCAGTCTATCCAGATCCATCTGTAGCAGTATACTGTCCTCTTCTGTGTTAATTACTTTACACAGTTTAGTGTCATCTGCAAAAATTGATATTTTACTGTGCAAGCCTTCTACAAGATCATTAATAAATATATTGAAGAGAATAGGGCCCAATACTGACCCCTGTGGTACCCCACTAGTGACAGTGACCCAATCTGAGTATGTACCGTTAATAACCACCCTCTGTTTTCTATCACTGAGCCAGTTACTTACCCACATACAGACATTTTCTCCCAGGCCAAGCATTCTCATCTTATATACTAACCTTTTATGTGGTACAGTGTCAAATGCTTTGGAGAAGTCCAGATATACGACATCCATTGATTCGCTGCGGTCTAGTCTAGAACTTACCTCCTCATAGAAACTGATTAAATTGGTTTGACATGACCGATCCCTCATGAAGCCATGCTGATATGGAGTAATTTGCTTATTTTCATTGAGGTACTCCAAGATAGCATCTCTTAGAAAACCCTCAAACAGTTTACCCACGACAGATGTTAAACTTACCGGCCTATAGTTCCCGGGCTCTGTTTTTGGACCCTTTTTGAATATTGGAACCACATTTGCTATGCGCCAATCCTGTGGAACACTCCCTGTCAGTATAGAGTCCTTAAATATCAGAAATAAGGGTCTGGCGATGACATTACTTAATTCTCTTAGGATAGGGGGGTGTATGCCATCCGGTCCTGGCGATTTGTCTATTTTAATCTTTTTAAGACGCAGCTCTACTTCTTCCTGGGTCAGACAGGGCACTTTTAATGGGGAATTTACTTTTATATTCTGCATTTCATCTGACAGTTTATTTTCCTCAGTGAATACAGTGGAGAAAAAGATATTTAGTAGCTTTGCTTTCTCCTCATCGCTCTCTGCAACTCCCCCCTCATTACTCTGTAAGGGGCCGACACCTTCAGGTTTATACTTTTTACCATTTATATAATTAAAGAACATTTTAGGGTTAGTTTTACTTTCTTTGGCGATTAATCTCTCGGTCTCTAGTTTGGCTGTTTTTATTTGTCTTTTACATATTCTATTTTTTTCCTTATAGTTTTTCAATGCTTTCTCGCTCCCCTCCTGTTTTAGTGATTTAAATGCTTTCTGTTTGTCATTTATTGCTTTCTTTACAGTTCTATTTATCCACATTGGTTTTTTCTTGTTTCTTATTATTTTATTCCTATATGGTATGTACCTCTCACAATTAGATATTAGGATGTTTTTAAAAATATCCCATTTTGTGGCTGTATTTTTATTTTTGAGGACTTTGTCCCAGTTAGTTAGGCCTATGGCCTCTCTTAGTTGGCTAAATTTAGCTTTTTTGAAGTTAGGTATTTTTGTTCCTCCCTGAAGAATCGCTCTTTTAAATGACAATTGGAAGGTTATTATATTATGGTCACTATTTCCCAGGAGTCCCTCGACCTGCACATCTGTTGTTCTGTCAGGTCTATTGGTTAATACTAAGTCCAGTATGGCCGTCCCTCTAGTCGGGTCCTGAACCAGTTGGGAAAGGTAATTGTCTTTGGTTATTGCCAAGAACCTGTTTCCTTTATGAGATGTACAGGTTTCAGTTTCCCAGTCTATATCTGGGTAGTTGAAATCCCCCATAATAACGACCTCATTATGATTTGCCACCTCGCCTATTTCGTTTAGAAGTAGATTTTCTATGGGCTCTGATATAGTAGGGGGTTTATAATAAACTCCTATTAGTATTTTATTATTGTTTTTGGCTCCATTTATTTCTACCCACAGTGACTCCACATCTTCATGTCCCTCACTTATATCTTCCCGCAGTGTGGGCTTTAGACAGGACTTTACATAAAGGCAGACCCCTCCCCCTCTCCGGTTTTGGCGATCCTTTCTAAAAAGACTGTAACCCTGTATGTTAACTGCCCAGTCATAGGTATCATCCAGCCATGTCTCAGTTATTCCCACTATGTCATAGTCCTCCTCACACATCACTAATTCCAGTTCACCAATTTTATTAGTCAGGCTTCTGGCATTAGTGTACATACACTCAAGAGGTCTATGTATATTTTTTACCCCCCTTTTAAAATTACTATTACCTGTGAAGTGAATATCCGGGGTTTTTGGGTTACTTTGGTTGATGTTTTGCCCAATATTCTCCCTACATTCCTCACTAATCCCAACCCCCACTAACCCCCCACTCTCCCCGACTATGACCCACTCTCTATCTACACTATCTACCCCCTTATTAGTATGGGCACCCACCCTCCCCCCAGATCCTAGTTTAAAAGCTCCTCCAGCCGTCTAACCATTTTTTCCCCCAGGGCAGTTGCACCCTCCCCATTAAGGTGCAGCCCGTCCCTACTATAGAGTCTGTAGCCGACAGAGAAGTCAGCCCAGTTCTCCATGAACCCAAACCCTTCCTTCCTGCACCAGCCTCTGAGCCACTTATTTAACTCCCTAATCTCCCGTTGTCTCTCTAGTGACGCTCGTGGCACTGGTAGTATTTCTGAAAACACTACCTTGGAGGTCCTGGACTTTAGCTTTTCACCTAGTTCCCTAAAATCATTTTTAAGGACCTTCCATCTCCCCCTGACTTTGTCATTGGTGCCAACGTGTACCATGACCGCCGGGTCTTCCCCAGCCCCACCCAGCAATCTGTCAATCCGATCCGCGATATGCCGAACCCGAGCACCCGGGAGACAACACACTGTTCGGCATTCACGGTCTCGGCGACAGATAACCCTGTCTGTCCGCCTAATTATAGAGTCCCCTACCACCAGCATCTGTCTGGCCTTTGCTGCTCTCCTTTTCCCATCCTTCCTGCAGTGGTCATCCTCCTGGTTCCTAGGAGAAACAGCCTGCTGCAGTGTCGCTGGTCCTGGGCTTTCATCCCTAATATCAGCCAAACAGGCATATTTACTAGGGTGTTCCAGCTCAGGACTAGCCTCCCTGACACTTTTCCCTCTACCCCTCCTTACTACATTAACCCAACTGCTGACCTTATAGTCCTGCTCTTGCCCATCTCCTCCCTCCTCCTCTTCACTGACCCCAGCCAGTGCCTGCACTGTGAGGTCTAAGCCTCTCTCCAGGTGTTCAATGCCCCTAAGTATGCCAAGCTGCTTATTTAGATCCAAGATCTGGGCTTCCAAATATGCAACGTGATTGCATCTAGTGCAAATGTATTCACCCATGAATGGTTCTTCAAGGCATGCATACATTGCACAGGACACACACTTAGTAGCATTGTCCATGGAGCACCTGCTAGATGGGGATATACAGTACAGTACAGTACAGAAAAACAGTAAATATATGATTAGGGTTTGCTGTAGCTGGAGGACTACAAATCAAGTTAACACACAAGGAAAATCTCTCCCACCTTACTTTTTCCTCCTTGTCTTAAACTCAGGTTTTTCAACTCCACTTATACACAGCCCACTTACAAAGCAAGCCCAAAGTCAGAGCAAGCTCTATAAGAGTTTAGCTATGTAATTTATAGCACCTGGGATTGCTAACCACTCCCCTTCACCAGGTACACAGCAGAGAAAAAAAATGGGTTTAAATGTTATAACCAGATGCAACCACTAAACAAACAAAGACCTTTGCAATCAACTAGACAGTTATTTGCAGTCACACCCACAAATTCAGACTCAGTACCAGAACTCCGGTTTTTCAACTCCACTTATACACAGCCCACTTACAAAGCAAGCCCAAAGTCAGAGCAAGCTCTATAAGAGTTTAGCTATGTAATTTATAGCACCTGGGATTGCTAACCACTCCCCTTCACCAGGTACACAGCAGAGAAAAAAAAATGGGTTTAAATGTTATAACCAGATGCAACCACTAAACAAAGACCTTTGCAATCAACTAGACAGTTATTTGCAGTCACTCCCACAAATTCACACTCAGTACCAGAACTCCGGTTTTTCAACTCCACTTATACACAGCCCACTTACAAAGCAAGCCCAAAGTCATTCATTCATGATGAAAGTTAATTTCTAGAGATGAGCGAGTAGTGAAATATTCGAAAGTTCGAAATTCGATTCGAATAGACTGCGAAATTCGACTATTTGACCGAATATCGAATCCCATTAAAGTCTATGGGAAAAAAATGCTCGCCACTTGGAAATCTCAATTCGACCACTTGGAGGTCACCAAGTCCACCCTGAAACCTCAGAAAAGGATGCCAACAATGCTGGAATGCAACTGGGACAGCAGGGGAAGCATGTCTGGGTGCATATAACGCGCCCAAGTCGCACTATTACGCCACTATCACAGCCTCTCAACAATACACTCCAAAGACAATGTAACCTCTCTGTAAAGTGAGACCATACAAGGAAACCTTCTTTCCTCTACATTGCCATGGACCCCAAGCCAAACTAGACAAAAAAGAAGATAAAATTCTGCACCCCTTAAAATCACGTTGCCTATGACAACCACAGATGGCATAGGCAAAGGGGAAAGCAAATAGACCCCACCCCTAATTGTCATTGTGTGTGTGTGTGAGATGTGGTCAGACATGTCTTCTTTAAAATGTAAAAACAACTCAAACACATGCAGAAGCCTTAAAATGCCCAAATTGTTGGCGCTTGAGATGTCAGTGACCCGACCTGGCCCAGTGTCATGTCTAGCAGGTAAAGCAGTGGGGATGTTGAGGGATGCGTAGGACCGCAAAAGGCAGGAAGAGGCCGTGGGCTGGCCAGAGGCTCATGGAAAATTTTGTGGAGGCCCAAGAGGTGAGACCTGTTTAAAAATTTTGTGGAGGCCCAAGAGGTGAGACCTTGATAAAATTTTGTGGAGGCCCAAGAGGTGAGACCTTAATTTGGAGGCCCAAGAGGTGAGACCTCTTAAACATTTTGTGGAGGCCCAAGAGGTGAGACCTCTTAAACATTTTGTGGAGGCCCAAGAGGTGAGACCTCTTAAACATTTTGTGGAGGCCCAAGAGGTGAGACCTTTAAAAATTTTGTGGAGGCCCAAGAGGTGAGACCTCTTAAACATTTTGTGGAGGCCCAAGAGGTGAGACCTCTTAAACATTTTGTGGAGGCCCAAGAGGTGAGACCTCTTAAACATTTTGTGGAGGCCCAAGAGGTGAGACCTCTTAAACATTTTGTGGAGGCCCAAGAGGTGAGACCTCTTAAACATTTTGTGGAGGCCCAAGAGGTGAGACCTCTTAAACATTTTGTGGAGGCCCAAGAGGTGAGACCTTGATAAAATTTTGTGGAGGCCCAAGAGGTGAGACCTCTTAAACATTTTGTGGAGGCCCAAGAGGTGAGACCTCTTAAACATTTTGTGGAGGCCCAAGAGGTGAGACCTCTTAAACATTTTGTGGAGGCCCAAGAGGTGAGACCTCTTAAACATTTTGTGGAGGCCCAAGAGGTGAGACCTCTTAAAAATTTTGTGGAGGCCCAAGAGGTGAGCCATAAATATATAAATTTTTCTTATTTACGGAGCAATTCTACGGCGGTTAAGGAGGAGGAGGAGGAGGTGGAGGAGGAAATGGCACTTCATACAGATGGCACTTCACTTTTGGCTGCTTTCCACTGTTGGAGAAGCAAAGTCCGGGTCAATCCACTTGCTGTTCATTTTGATTAGCGTCAGCCTGTCGGCACTGTCGGTTGACAGGCGGCTGCGCTTATCGGTTATAATGCCCCCGGCTGCGCTGAACACCCTTTCTGATAGCACGCTGGCGGCAGGGCAGGCAAGCACCTCCAAGGCGTACAGGGACAGTTCCAGCCACGTGTCCAACTTGGAGACCCAGTAAGTGTAGGACGCCGAGGGATCGGGGAGGACAGGGGTACGGTCTGCCAGGTACTCCCGCAACATCCGCCGATACTTGTCCCTCCTGCTGATAGCGGGCCCCGCAGTGATGGAAGTTGCACGAGGGGGTGCCATGAACGTGTCCCACACCTTGGAGAGTGTTCCCCTGGTGGCTGTGGGCCTGATTGATGTTGTGGGACTCTGGGAGACCCTCTCCTCTCTGCCGCCAGCGATGGTGGGTGGGAAAATCTCCATCATGTTCTGCACGAGTTCCCTCTGGTATTCCAGCAATCGATTCGTTCTCCTCTACCGGAATAAAAGAAGAGACGTTATCTTTATACCGGGGGTCCAGGAGTGCGAAGACCCAGTACAGTTTGTTCTCCACTATCCGGACAACACGTGTGTCCCGGGAAAAGCAGCCCAGCATGAAGTCAGCCATGTGTGCCAGACTCTGAATAGGCATGACCTCACTGCCCCCACCAGAAGGATCACTTGCCATTTCCTCCTCTTCCTCTTCCGCCTCCTCTCCGCCCCATCCGCGCTGAACCAATGGGACGCACACAGCCTGACTGCTACCCTCGCCGCCAGCATCCTCCTCCTCTTCCACAGCCACCTCCACGTCGTCCTCCTCCTCCTCATCCTCCTCCTCCTCCTGCAACTGCCACCGAGAAGCAGACAAAAGTGTGGTCTGACTGTGTAGCTCCGTTGCGTCTCCTCCTACCCCCGTCTCCTCTGCGTGCAATGCGTTCTCCCTTATTGCGATGAGTGATTCTTTAAGGACGCATAGGAGCGGGATGGTTACGCTCACTATAGCGTCCTCGCTGCTGACCTTCTTGGTGGACTCCTCAAAGATACGCAGTACATCGCATATGTCTGCCATCCATGGCCACTCGTGGTTGGCAAACTGAGGGAGCTGAGTTGGAGGCACGCGTGGATTCATAATCTGGTACTCCATCAATGCTCTCTGCTGCTCACACACCCTGGTCAACATGGAATAGGTGGAATTCCAGCGAGTCGGCAGGTCGCACAATAGCCGATGTTCAGGCAAATGGAGGCGTTGCTGGAGTTTTTTTAAGCTAGCAGCAGCTACAGTTGACTTCCGAAAGTGAGCGCACAAGCGCCGCACTTTCACCAGTAGCTCTGCCAGGTTGGGGTAAGTGTTTAGAAATTTTTGGACTACCAGATTAAAAACGTGGGCCAGGCATGGTACGTGATTGAGTTCGGCAAGCTCCAGAGCCGCCACCAGGTTACGGCCGTTATCGCACACGACCATGCCTGGTCCTAGCTGCAGCGGCGACAGCCACATCTCCGTCTGCTGCAATATGGCGTCCCTCACCTCTGGGGCGCTGTGCTTCCTGTCGCCCAAGCTGATGAGCTTAAGCACCGCCTGCTGACGTCTCCCCGCGCCAGTGCTGCAACGCTTCCAGCTAGCGGCTGAGGGCGATGTTAAGGCAGAGGAGGAGGAGGAGGAAGAGGAGGGGGGTGTATCAGAACCCATGCTGGCAATCTTGGGCGGGGGTGGTAGGTAGGCCGTCTCTGTTTGCGACCCCGTCCCCGCTTCCACAACATTCACCCAGTGTGCCGTCAAAGAAATGTATCGTCCCTGGCCGCAAGCGCTTGTCCACGAGTCGGTGGTCAAGTGGACCTTTGCGCTGACTGCGTACCTCAGGGCCCGCCTGATGTTACGCGACACGTGCTGGTGCAGGGCGGGGACGGCACTCCGGAAAAGTAGTGGCGGCTGGGGACGGAATAGCGAGGTGCGGCAGCCGCCATCAGGTCGCGGAAGGCCTGCGTCTCCACAAGCCTAAACGGCAACATCTCCAGGGCCAGCAGTTTGGAGATGTGGCAGTTTAAGGCTTGGGCTTGGGGGTGACTCGAGGCGTACTTCCGCCTGCGGTCGAACGCCTGCGAGATGGACAGTTGTTGGGACGAGGAGTGTGAAGGTGCAGGCGAAGAGGCGGGGGAAGGGGAGGCTGAAGGAGAAGGCCCCAAAGTAGCCGAGGCAGAGGCAGATGTGGAGGTGTCCTGGCTGGAGGTCTGGACCGCAGTGGCAGCACACAACAAAGGGGAAGAGGCAGTGGCAGCAAGACCGGGTGCAGGTTGTATTGCGTTTGCTCTCTCCCACTCAGCCCAGTGCTTGACTTCCAAGTGACGCCGCATGCCTGAGGTGGTCAGATTGCTCTTCTCAGAGCCCCTACTCAGTTTTGAGTGGCAGAGTGTGCAAACCGCGCTCAGTTTGTCATCCGCACAAACATTAAAAAATCTCCACACCACAGAAGTACGAGGCCTCGATGGGGGAGCTTCGCGCGACTGCCCGCTGCCGGGAACAGCTTCGGCCCTGCTGGCTGTGGCCTCACTTCTCTGTCTGGACTGTCCTCTGCCTATGGACATCCCTCTGCCTGTGGACATCCCTCTGCCTGTGGACATCCCTCTGCCTCTGGACATCCCTCTGCCTCTGGACATCCCTCTGCCTCTTGCTGCCTTTTTCGGTGCTGCGCAGACCACCACCTCTCCACTGCTTTCCTCGCTGGACATCACCCCTGGCCAAGTGGGGTCGGTCATTTCGTCATCCACCACCTCCTCTTCCACTTCCTCACTCTGCTCCTTCTGCTGCCCACTGGACATTCCAACAGCCTCCCTTGATGGCAACTGCGTCTCATCATCATCATCGCTCATGATAACAGATGCTGGCTCAGGGTCCACATCAGCAGGAGATGGTGAAAACTCAAGTGTTTGGGCATCACTACAAACAAATTCCTCTGCTAGCTCCTGGGATTCTTCCGGCACATCTGAAAAAGGACCCGAAAAGAGCTCCTGGGAGGGGTCAATGGTGGGATGACTCTGTTGGCCAGGTGTGGAGGAAGGAGGGTCAGAGTGAGACTGTGTGGATGACTGGCTGGTGAACAACTGTGTGGAAGCGCTATCGGCTATCCATTGCACCACCTGTTCAACCTGCTCAGGCCTCAACAGCGGTGTAACCCGCCCCCTGCTTAACTGTCCCATAAAGGCAGGGATTCTGGATGAAGCGGGATCCTGGCTGACCCTCACCAGCACGCATTGTATCCCCACTGGCTTCAACAAGGCCCCCAACAGCATTTCCGCGCCCCCGTCCTCGTCCACGTCCTATTCCGCTAGCCCCCCTCCGCATTTTATTTTTTTTGGTTACAATATTTTGCCTTCACAGCCGTGAAATTATTTTGCAAGAGAACGCACAGTACAGTTGCCAATTATAAGGCCTATATATTTTATAGTTCAAGGTACACAGCCGTGTACTAACTGTTCAGACGGTGGGTAATTAACACCAGGTATTTCAATTATTTTGCAAGAGAACGCACAGTACAGTTTGCCAATTATAAGGCCTATATATTTTATAGTTCAAGGTACACACCGTGTACTAACTGTTCAGACGGTGGGTATTAACACCCAGGTATTTAATTAGTTTGCAAGAGAAAGCACAGTACAGTTGCCCAATTATAAGGCCTATATATTTTAAAGTTCAAGTACACAGCCGTGTACTAACTGTTCAGACGGTGGGTATTAACACCAGGTATTTCAATTAGTTTGCAAGAGAACGCCACAGTACAGTTGCCAATTATAAGGCCTATATATTTGTATAGTTCAAGGTACACAGCCGTGTACTAACTGTTCAGACGGTGGGTATTAACACCAGGTATTTAAATTATTTGCAAGAGAACGCACAGTACAGTTGCCAATTATAAGGCCTATATATTTTATAGTTCAAGGTACACAGCCGTGTACTAACTGTTCAGACGGTGGGTATTAACACCAGGTATTTCAATTATTTTGCAAGAGAACGCACAGTACAGTTGCCAATTATAAGGCCTATATATTTTATAGTTCAAGGTACACAGCCGTGTACTAACTGTTCAGACGGTGTGTATTAACACCAGGTATTTAAATTAGTTTGCAAGAGAACGCACAGTACAGTTGCCAATTATAAGGCCTATATATTTTATAGTTCAAGGTACACAGCCGTGTACTAACTGTTCAGACGGTGGGTATTAACACCAGGTATTTCAATTATTTTGCAAGAGAACGCACAGTACAGTTGCCAATTATAAGGCCTATATATTTTATAGTTCAAGGTACACAGCAGTAGTGCCAAATATAGTTTGGTATGTAGCAGAGCACCTAATACACAACTAATGCCTCTCTGTCCCTACTCCAGCAGCTATCGCGCTGCCAGCGTGCTCAGCGTGCCTGTCATACCCCCCTGCATGGTGATTGGTGGAAAGAGAGCGCCAGGGAAGGTGGGAGGGGAAACGAATTCTAAGTGCGCCATCGCCGTTATACTCTAACGAAATCGAGTACGCCGAATAGCGTAGTATTCGATCGAATACCAGCTCGATCGAACACTACTCGCTCATCTCTATTAATTTCCCATTGTAAGGCACTGCAAACATGTCCATAGGAGAACTTCATTTATGGAGCCAGACCTATGGCACGTAGGGGGCTCGTGGCAGAATTTCACGTTTCACGCCAATAGTGATTATACATTACAAATTGGTTCTTATTGCAAAAACCAATTCTGCCAAATGTAGAGGTATCTGCATATTGTCTACAGCTGGGAAGACTTATAAGAGGTCTACCCTGCCATGTGCCTGCACCGTATATGATTCACTTGCAAAGTGACAGCTTGAATATAGTTGTTGCAGTTGACATCATTGCCCTTGCTTCAATTTATTTTGGGATCTCCCCACTCCTAATACAGTATGTGCTACAGTAGCATAGCAGCATATATAATTAATACCATGTAAATGGCAAATGTGGTGGACGAAAGTATGAGAGCGCCTCTCCTCCCCCAGCAGTTCTACAATATGTTGGCTACACAAATGGTAAAGCAGTCATTCAAATCAATCGTCACATGATCAGGTTTTCTGCCAACTGGACGGCAGAGTTTTCCTCGCTTGCATCCTGTTTGGCTGAAGATAATAATCATTCGCCAACAGGATTCTTCAGCCGTCCAGATTTTCTGTTTCTCCTGATTAAATGGAAATTGATAGAATTGAGACGTTGCTAAGAAGGACTATGATATTGTCCAGCAAAGATTCATTTGAGAATGAATGAAATTGAAGCTCCGAATCAAAACTAAAAAGATTTTCAGTGAGCATATGCAGCGAGCCTCTGAGAAGTTGGTGGAAAGGATGGGAGTGATAGTGGCCCTGATGAGATGTTGTGTCACGGTGTACTCACTCAGGTCATCCCTCCCTGGGATTCGGAGCAGTAGAAAGGTGATGTGAAGGAATCAGGCAGACATAGGTATACAGCAAACCTCTTTCTTTACTGAGTGCAAAGGGTAACTTGTGGTACATACAGCAATAGTAGGTACAAGGTGCAGTTTCTATCACCAGATGATAACATATGGTGGCTAGTTAGATGGCAATTGATGGCACTTCAGAGTATGCTACCTGACGTCTCTCTCTCTTCTGATTCCTCTTCACTACATTTATAGATTGGCACCTGTGGCTATAGGTGTCCACTATGTAATGCAGACTTTCAAGTTTGCCTGAATTGGGCTCTGGTGACAGGTGTCTTTACCCATTGTCCCTCACCTTGCAGCAGTATCTGTAAAGATGTGGTAGCTGGTCACTCAGCTGTCTGGAATGTTGTAGCTTTGATGGGTTTCTGCAGTCCTTGGATCTTTTCCATTTCTATGGACCAATGTTCCTCACAGACGAGCCAATTTCTGGTCCTAAGCCCCTATGAAGCAGAAGCTGAAAAGTATACTCCCTGTCTCCTCACTAGCCTACTTTTATCAAGATGGGGGAAAATGGAGTGGTTAGCTCCATTCCCAGTGCCATCCATGCTATCTGCTGGTAACAGTGTATGACATAGAAAAACATAACAGTAGCATTACAAACCACAGAATTTGCAGAGAGCATATCTGGAGTATTGCACACCCCCTTATTGAAAGGCAAGCCATACTCAGCTAGGCAAGCCATACTCGGCTTGTGTTTGCTCTGCTACACATAGTCACTTGCAGATGTCCACAGATGCAGATTAAGCTGGCTCCCTCCCTTCCCTATGCTGTGGACAGAAAAGGTTAAGGAAAAATTAGGTATGCTAAATGCTAAACCAAGTGAGAGAGGTAGTCCTTACTGAAGACAAGGTTGGCAGCCTATACCTAACTATGTAATACCTGGGTCTGCGGCTCTGTAATATGAGTCCTGATAGCACAGAGTCCAGGGCAAGTTTCATATTTGGTGTACTGGAATTCTAAGCAACAAGTACTGGAAACGTGTTGAGTGTAACAAGAACACAAAGGGGCTCAGGTGCAGTTTGAGTCTTTTCTCAGGGCACAATTTCAGGTAGAGGTGGATTAACCTAGGATGGGGATGGAAAGGTGCAACCAGCGTAATTCGGAAATTCTTCTGGATGAAAGGTGAAGTCCTGTATTTGACTTAAAGTGATTTGACTTAAAGTGGGATATTGCACATAATATTTATGGCCTATCCTCAGGATAGGTCATTACTGTCAGATCAATGGGGGTCCAGCACCCTCACTGATCAGCTGGTTGGAAGGACCTCAGCATTTGAGTGCTGAAGCTTCCTTACACCATACCAAACACAGTGCTTTACATTAGATAGTGGCTGTGATTGGTGTTGCAGCCCAGGACCATTCACATGAATGGGACTTAGCAGCACATAGGCCAAGTGACCTTTGAAGAAGACATGTAGGCCTAGGAGGTGGCCACAGCGCTCACCAGAGTGCCGCAGTCTCTTCAAATAGTTAATTGATGGGGATGCCAAGAGTCAGATCCTCAAAGATCAGATGCTGATGACCAATCCTAAGGATGGAGCATCAATATTAAACTTTCGGGAAAACCCCTTTAACATTTAACCAAAACACATGCAGCTCTGTAACCCTTCCCCCCATGCCAACTAGTGCCAGTCAGATTGCGTGGGGGGTGGGAGGTTAGTCACGTGACATGGTACTGGATTGGAAAGAGGAATTAAAGGAGGTTATCCAACAATGAATGTAAAGAATGAAAATCAGACATCATATAATACATGACAATCTCTTTTAACAAAGCAAGAACCAGCCCTGTACCTCACATGTATCCAGAGCTTTATTTCAGGTTGGCAGCTCAGGAACATATCCTTTCTCAGGGGGCATACCCTTTCTTCTGTTGCTTTTTCCCTTTAACTGTCACTCTAAGATACAGCAGGTGGCAATTCATTAATGGAAATGAGCATGTGCGTCCACCTCAGTAAGCTGGACAGAGAAATAAGGAGAAGAACAAACAGCAGGTAGATCTGTTCCGATACATTTTATTGACTAACTCAGTGGCAATGCTAACTTTTTAGTTATGCACAATTACAAAAATATATAGACTGAAATGCTGGTTTGAAAAATGTAGATGGTTTTTCATGGGACAACCCCTTTAAATCATCACTATATATATCACCAAGATGTACTTTACAAATGGAGGGGTACAGACAATGAAATTGGGTCTGTAAAACACCTCCACACACAAAATAGCTTGCATGTTTTCTTTCATGGTTTTTGTAGCCAAGTAACATGTGAGACAGCTGCGCAGGGCAACAGCTGTCTCCTGCAAAAGGTGCTGGACGAAGAAATGGTTCATATTCTCTGTAGACCAAGCCAGGAATTCACTGCAATGTAAATGATTCCATGAGCACATATCTCAGAGAAATACTATTTGTGAAGTTTGGTATGGACAGTGGATCCAATAATCAAGAATCCACAGAGCTGCTAGTGAGAGTGTGATGCTGGATTAACAGACTTGCTAAATGGGTATAACTCCACCCCTGAGGTACCATGTAGTGCAGCCACCAGAGTCTCAGAGTGGACAGGCTGTTGCTGCAGCGTCCATGGATCGAGCTGATTCATGGTGCTTATAGCAGTGATGGGTCAGCGCTGGACCAGGCCTTTATTTTGTTTTGCCTACTGTGCCCATGCTGTCCTACCAAAGTGGTTTGTATGGGGTCAGAGGTTGTGAATAATTACTAGGCCTTATTTTCACTTTATTGTGCTGCCCCTTACTTTTGTGTATGGATTATCATATGCGCTTTTTCTGTTGCTTATTCAGTGCTTGTGCAAAAACAAAACACCTCAGGACTTTTTGTCCATTTTGTGATTATTTGGCACAAATCTGGGATTATTAGGTATCAACAGGAATTTTACTAAATAGATTTCTTCCTTCACAAATTCTTTTGTGAGCGTTACAAGGGTTTTTTGTTATTTAGATATTGCTAATTTATCCTCAGGATAACTGATCATCATCAATATCATATTGGTGGGGGGGCTAAGACCCAGCACTTGCACCAATCATCTATTTTGGCAGCCACCAACACTGGGAACTATATAGTGTATGGAGCCGAAAGCAAAAGATATTGACACGTGATAAGGATTTATTTAGGCTAGGGTTAGGCAGGTTGGGTAGCCAAAGGTCGTAATGCGGCACGGCCTGCATCACAACAGATGAAACTGTGGGGTTTCTGCTTCTGCGTACTGCAACATCACTTGAATGGGAGCTGAGCTGCAGTAACTGGCACGGCCACTACACAATATACGGCGCTGTCTTCTTCCAGTTCTGTAGACTGTGTAGTTTTTAGCTACCACAAGCACCTGATCGGTGGGGGAACCAGGGATCGGCCTCCCTCCAATCGGATATTGATGAGTTATCTTGAGGGTAAGTTATAAATATCAAACTCCCAGAAAACCCCTTTAAGGCTTCATTCACACGTCCGTATTTGTGCACATCCTGGAAAACGGTCAGTTTTTTGTGGATCCGTTGTTCCGCAAAAAACTCTGTTTTTCCAGGACATCCGTACCTTTTCTTTTTTTTCTCCGCTCCTGGAACGGAATCCGCAAATATGGATGACATGCGGATGCCTTTCCGCATGTCTTCCGCATTTTTTGCGGATTCATTAGACTTTCATTGTGCTATGGACCGCAATTCGGGAGAAAAGTATGACAGGAGGATTTATTTATGCGGACAGTCGGAACGGACACACGGATGCGGACACCACACGGTGTACTGTCCGCATTTTTTCGGGACCCATTGAAATGAATGGATCCGCATCCTATCCGCATAATTGTCCGCAATTGCGGAAACGGATGCGGAAAGGATGCGGACACATTATACAGACGTGTGAATGAGGCCTAAGGGATTGCCAGGATTTGGAAAAAAATACAAACTAAATTCAGGGAATTTGGTAAAATTAAAATATAACGCAGTAAATCTCATCGCTGGTCAGTGGAAATGAACTAGGAGAATCCAGCCTCCCTGTGTCCAACATACCCAACAACCCTTACGTAATCCTAATTTCATCACAACAAGATTGGGGGGAAGCACTGAAGGGTGGTGGACACAGGGAGGTTGGATTCTCCTAGTTCCTTCCCACTGACCAGCGATGAGATTTACGGTGCTGAGTATACGTTATTTTTGTATTTTACTTTTTTTTATTTTACTTGTATGTTTTGTCTTTTTTTAAATCCTGGACAACCCTTTCAATATGGGTTGTGTGGAGGTCAATGTTAATATCTGTGCAGCCATCATCAGCAATGTCTGGCTCCTACAAGGAAAAGCTGATCTTCAGATCTCTTGCACTAAACACATGGCAGAAGACGATTTTTGGAAAAGGAGACAGACACTCTTCTAAATATAGATTACAGTGACTCCTATTTTAAACCGATATAGCCGCAGATCTGGGATAACTCTTTGCAGGTGTCGCATCAAAGGGCGATTTCAAGACTTTTTTTTTTCTCTCTTTGCATTTGTCAGGCAGCGTCAAATGGTTTCCATTGCGCTTGACCCCTGCTGCTGCAAAGTTCCTGCAGCACAATCCAAAAAAAAAAAACCTGCTGCGTTCGAGGGGTTAAATAGCAAGCGCCCAATGTAATCCCTGCATTCTGGCCAAGGATTTAGCAATGGAACAGTATAATTGCTAACAGGTACAGCAGGATCCCTCACTGTAACAATGTATTACACATTGGCAGACTGCAGTGATTTGGGCTGGAGAACCAGCTTTCCTGAGGAGGGGGGTCATGTGGATCTCCATACATGCACACATACACGCTACACGTATGTGTGATCAGTGCAGTCTTCAGAAGGAGCTAAGGCGATATTCGGATGATGGTGTGCTGGGGTTTTAAATAATTCTTGGATGATGCAGCGGTCATGGCTTTGCTGAGCTGGCGACAGGACTGAAAGAGTGAAAGAGAAGAGGGAGAAATGGGGAGGGGTGAGCGGAGCGATATTAACATTGAAAGGAATGAGTACTGGAGAGTTGGGAGAGAAACAATAAGGAGAGAAAGGGAGAAAGTTTGATGGAAAGACCGAAAAAGGGGCTGCGAATAAGACTCCGGAAAATAAAGTAAAAATGGAAATTAAAGGGGCTGTCCAGGGTTTTACAAGTGATGGCCTATCCTCACCATCTGGTCAGAGGGGGTCCGAAAAGTAGGTGCCGGAACTACACAGCACCGTCCACCGTGTAGTGGACGAATGCTAGATACTGCAGCATTCACTACACTGGGAGAAGCTCTGCAATAGGCAGCTCCATCCATTAGATAGCAGGTGGAGCTGTGTCGTTCCGGCACTGACTTCTGGCGCTACTGCAGAACAGCTGATCGATGGGGCATGTGGTGTGTCAGACCTCCGCTGATCAGATAGCAAGGATAGGCCATCTCTAGTAAAAACTAGAAATACCCATCCAAACACTGTTGAATTTCTACCGCAGAATTTCGGGTTAAAAATCCACAGCATATTATAGCAGCAAAGTGAATTATATTTCACAAAGAAATCTGCAGCGGATATTTATTTTATGCACTTATATAGCACCACTATATTCCGCAGAGCTTTACAGACATTAGCATCCAACTGTCCCCTATGGTGCTCACATCTGTAAGATGTGAGCATTTAGGCTTGGGTAAGGCATGTTGCATAGCCAAAGATCGCAAGATGGCACTGCCTGCATCACAACGAATGAAGGTCAGTAGGGATGCATTGCAAATTTCAAGTTGAGGCGCCTGCAAAATGACAGTCTCAAGGAATCCAGCACCTTGCACATCGCATGTGACCGAATCCGCTTTCATTAGTGATGATGCAGGCACTACTACACTGCAATCTTTGGCCATGCAACATCAGCTAAACTCATTGTGTTACCTTAGTTTTAAAGGGGTTATCCCATAAATAATGAAAAATTCATCATATAGAACATCACATCCTGTTTTTAGCAAAACTAGAACCAGCCCTGTACCTCACATGGATCCAGAGATCTCCCCATTCATTGCTCCAATTGTTCTGCAAGATTTATTTCAAACTGGCATCTTAGGGGTGTGTCCTTTATCAGGGGTGTGTCCTGTTTGCTGCAGCTGGCAGTTGAAGGATGGAACTGAGCATGTTCTGCCATCTCAGTGAGCAGGACAGAGAAATTAGAAAAAGAGCAAACAGCAGGTGGCGCTATACAGATAGATTTCATTGAATAACTCAATAGTTATACAAAATGTTTAATTACATACAGTTTCAAAAGTATTCAGATCCAGGTGCTGGTTTGAAACATGTAGAATAGTTTTTGTGAGACAATCCCCTTTAAGGGCTTGTTCACATATCAGTTATTTGATCAGTTATTGTGAGCCAAAGCCAGGTGTGGGTCAAAAACACAGAACAGGTGCAGATCTTTTCATTATACCTGATCTCTGTGGAGGCTCCACTCTTGGTTTTGGCTCACAATAACTGATGGAAATAACTGTTCAAATAACTGATGTGTGAACAAGCCCTAAGGCTACTTTCACACTAGCGTTTTAAAATTCCGGTATTGAGTTCCGTCATAGGGGCTCAATACCGGAATAAAACGCTTCAGTTTTGTCCCCATTCATTGTCAATGGGGACAAAACTGAACTGAAGACAACGGAATGCTCCTGAAAGCATTCCGTTCCGTCTTCAGACCGGAGAACAAACCGCAGCATGCTGCGGTTTGCTCTCCGGTCCAGGGATCCGCACCAAGACGGATCCGGAATGACCCCCAATGCAAGTCAATGGGGACGGATCCGTTTGGTGTGGACACACCAGTAATCCGGATCTGTCCTCCATTGATTTGCAATGGGGGGTCATTCCAGATCCGGCTACAGAGCTAGACACATACATAAATACATACATACAGACATACATACATACAGACATACATACATACATACTCACATACTCCAGGGACGCCGGCAGCATGTCTTCACGCGCCTCCTGCGCGCAGCTATGACGTTTCCCCACTGCGCCCAGCAGAGGGCGCTGTGGGGAATCGTCATCACTGCGCGCAGGAGGCGCGTGAAGACGTTCTGCCGGCGTCCCTGGAGTATGTGAGTATGTATGTGTGTATGTCTGTATGTGTGTATGTCTTGTGCCAATGTGTGTGGTAACGTGTGGGGCCGGAGCGCTGCTCCGGCTCCACACATGTATCAGCGTTAGCACGGATCCGTTGGCACCCTTTAGGTGCCGGATCCGTGCTAACGCTAGTGTGAAAGAGGCCTAAGCTGCAGATTTCCAGCACAGATTCCACTATTTGCATTGCATGAGGTAAAATCTGCAGCATGAATTTTGCTGCAGAAAATCCACCCTATGTGGTTATATCCTAAGGGGGCACTCAGGTTTTTATA
This sequence comes from Rhinella marina, assembly GCA_900303285.1. Taxonomy (NCBI): domain Eukaryota; kingdom Metazoa; phylum Chordata; class Amphibia; order Anura; family Bufonidae; genus Rhinella; species Rhinella marina. The sequence continues at coordinate 233,407 of ONZH01025293.1, read as the reverse complement.
AACTTGCTTCTTTCACAATGTGTGATTATAGAGTTATGGCTCATACACACGACTGTATGTATTTTGCAGGCAGCAAAAAACTAATCCCCAAAAAATACAGATGACGTCCGTGTGCATTCCGTATTTTGCGTAACTGAACAGCTGGCCCCTAATAGAACAGTCCTATCCTTGTCCGTAATGTGGTCAATAATAGGACATGTTCTATTATTTTGTGGAACGGACATACAGAAATGGAATGCACATGGAGTAACTTCCGTTTTTTTTGTGGACCCATCAAAATGAATGGTTCCACATACGGTCCGCAAAAGAAAACAGAACGGACACGGAAAGTAAAAATACGTTTGTGTGCATGAGCCCTAACTTCCGTTATTTTGCAGGCCCGTTGAAATGAATGGTTCCGCATACGGTCCGCAAAAAAAAAGGAATGGACACGGAAAGAAAATACGTTCATGTGAATGAGCCCTTACTGTATTCCTTATGAACCGTGAAGTCTATGCAAGCAGGGAGCCGTAAAAGATGCCATTTGGCCGCAAACAATGTCAGCATGTAGTCACAGCGTAGTCACAGTCACAGTGTAGTCTCAGTGTAGTTTCACCCCATAGCACCAATGGAGATCCCCTTTAAATACAATAGAACAGATGTCATGCAGTAACAAATATAGTATAACTATTTAAAAAAAAAACATACATTGAGGGGAGATCTAATAACTATGTATAAATATATCAGAGGTCTGTACAGAGATCTCTCCCATCATCTATTTATCCCGAGGACAGTGACCATGACGAGGGGACATCCTCTGCGTCTGGAGGAAGGAAGGTTTGTACATAAACATAGAAGAGGATTCTTTACGGTAAGAGCAGTGAGACTATGGAACTCTCTGCCTGAGGAGGTGGTGATGGTAAGTTCACTAAGAGAGTTCAAGAAGGGCCTGGATGTATTTCTGGAGGGTAATAATATTACAGGTTATAGTTACTAGAGAGGGGTCGTTGATCCAGGGAGTTATTCTGATTGCCTGACTGGAGTCGGGAAGGAATTTTTCCCCCTAAAGTGAGGAAAATTGGCTTCTACCTCACAGGGTTTTTTGCCTTCCCCTGGATCAACTTGTAGGAAAACAGGCTGAACTGGATGGACAGATGTCTTTTTTCGGCCTTACAAACTATGTTACTATGTTACTATGGTAGGAGAAAAGTAGAATGGGAGATAAATGCAAGCCAGGCATGGTATTAAGATATTCCAGGCATCTTCCGGGTGACAGGGTAACAGCTGGCGCTGGCATATATCCAGTGACAGGTAAACCGGCTGCTGGCGACTGAGAAATGCAGAGTGGAGGGCGAGGAGGAGGGGGCACAGTTTAATCTGAGGAGAGAGGGATGATGAAATGGTAATACATTCTGTACCATGAATATTAAATTGAGAAGAAATAAGAGAGGGGTGAGGTCATGAAAGAGGGTAACTCCGGTCTTGACCTTGGTGTGGAATGCATGGGGTTCAGCTGAGATGTGCCAGGAAAATAAATATTCTAAATCTATAGGTTTTAACCCCTTGGTTTGTAATAGTCCACAAGGAAAAAAAAGCAGCATTTTTGTGCGCGGCATGGGAAACTAAAGAAGCTGGATCCGGCATCAAAAACCATGTAAGTCAATGGTGTCGGACCCGTTTTTTTTATTTTCAATATAATACAACCAAATCCTTTCTGAAAGGATGCAGCCGGTTTTATTAGGGCTCATACACACGACCGTATGTATTTTGTGGTCTGCACAAAAAATGGATGACATCTGTGAGCGTTCCATATTTTGCGGAACAGAACAGCTGGCCCCTAAAAGAACAGTCCTCTCCTTGTCTTCTAATGAAACAATAATAGGACTTGTTCTATTTTTTTTTTTTTTTTGCGGAACGGACATACAGACATACAGAAACTGAATGCACACCAAGTGACTTCCGTTTTTTTTCGTGGACCCATTGAAATGAATAGTTCCGCATACGCTCCGCAAAAAAGAAAAAAACGGAACGGACATGGAAAGAAAATATGTTCGCGTGCGTGATCCCTTCTGTTCCTTTTTTTTTTTTTGCAGACCATATGCGGAACCATTCATTTCAAGGGGTTTGCAAAAAAAAAATGGAAGTTACTCCATGTGCATTCCATTTCCCTATGTCCGTTCCGCAAAAAATAGACAATGTCCTATTATTGTCTGCATTACGGACAAGGATAAGACTGTTCTATTGGGGGCCAGCTGTTCCGTTCCGCAAAATACGGAATGCACATGGACGTCATTCATAGTTTTTGCAGATCCGTGTTTTGCGGACCGCAAAATACATACGTCGTGGGCATGAGCCCTTATTCAAACAAATGCGTTTGGCTGTGGTATGAGATCCCATGCCGGATCTCAAAACCGGACAGCAAAAAAATAGCCTGGTGCTGGAACCAAGAGTGAAAACGGAGCCGGAACCACAGCACCATTCTCTTTGTAGTGGCTGTGCTGGGTTACTGCAGCTTAGCCTATTCCCTTGAATGTTCTAGTCTTGATGCTAAACATAAAAACTTGGACACGTCTTACCAGAGTCTTACCTTGGCCTGGTCCTGGGTTCAATCAGCATGAAAGAAAATAGTCTAAATCGGCCTGTTCTGCCATCTACAGTCTCTAGTGTACGGCAAATTGAAATTGTTTTCCATATCCATGGTTATTCACAGGAAATTGTCCATCCAGCCCAACAGCTTGCAGGAAATGTCTGCTGGTCCAGTGACTCACATCTACACGGCGTTCTTCAAGAAACGGTTGACGGCAGTTTTCTTGGCATTTGAAGCAGATTTCATTTTGGATAATGCTCTACATAGAATTTATCTTCTTTCGTGGCCTTCCAGCTGTCTATTTATAACTAACCTAAACTGACTTCTCAATGTTTTTTTATCAATTGAGATACTTCTAGGGAAAGAAACTCACAATTAGTTCATACACTAAAATCCACAACGTTCTAAAGCTTTTGGGACCCTGACTTAGAACAGATACACGCTATAAAAGCTTGAGTCCAGACTGTTTTTAACAGATTCTTTTGTCTTGTCCTCCACTTTTTTCCACTGCTTTTTTATGTGTAGTTTTTAGATTTAAAGGGGATGGTCCATTGCAGCCATCAATGTCAAATGGGTTATCCCACAAGTAATGTAAAAAAATAAAAATCAGACATCATATAGGACATAATCTCCCAATTCAGTGCTCCAACTGCTCTACTAGATTTATTTCAAGCGTTTAGCTCAGGGGGCGTGCACTTTCTCAGGAGGCATGTCCTTTCTACTGCAGCTGGTGGCAGTTAAAGGATAGAACTGAGCATGTGCGTCAACCTCAGTGAGCTGGACAGAGTATTTAGAAAAAGGGCAAACTGCAGGTGGCGCTATACAGATAGATTGACTGAGTGGCTATACTAAATTTTTAATTACATGCAGTTACAAAAGGATTCAGATCCAGGTGCTGGTTTCAAAAATATAGAATTTTTTTTTTTTTTAGGACAACCCCTTTAATAATTATTTAAATGTTAAAAAAGTCAGTCTATTTTTAGTTACATGAAGCAAGAGATGAAAAGCGCAGCCTCCCCTTTCGCCCCCTTGCTGATTACCCAAATCATTGGTGTTTTTCATAGCACAATGAAGGGTATTTAGAAAAATTCTGCTGCTGAACATCAGTCAGCAAAAAAAAAAAAAGAGTTATGGAAAATGAGTCAAGTGAAGCTATTGAGCGATGACTAAAAAGTTAATTTTCACAAAGAGGATGTCACCAGGCATCTGACAGGCACATGCCTATAGAATGCTGAGGGCAAGGGTGGAAAAGGGACTAGTATACAAGGAGTTAGTCAGCAAGGCAATAACTGAGGAGTAAACATGGATCAAACCTCAGCTATACGGAAAGATGGCTCACTGGTTAGCACTGCTACATGGAAGTTTCTCAAGGATGTACACCCTTCTTTCCATGAACATTAAATCATCTAGAGCAGTGTTTCTCAACCTTTCCATGCCAAGACCCCCTAGTGACAAGAAGTTCCAACAGAGTACCCCCTAAGTACACTATCAGTGATGAATGTTAACAAAATAAGGCTGTTCTCACACTGCTGTGTTCCAAGCCTCTGCCATTCTTCAGATTTGATGGAAAGAATAGCTCATCATGCAGTCTGTTAAAATGACAGACATCACATTTGGACCCAATATCAATAGATATTTTTTAAATTACATTCCCCACTACCAGACATACAGGAGAAAAACTCCTTTACATACCTACTTTCTTCTGAAGTAGATGTTCTCTTTCTTCTTCTCCATGTGGCCCACACCAACATAATGACGTTTTTCAGCTACAGTATATCTCATTTCAGCAGAGTTTGCCACACAGACATCATAGGTTCCTCACTTTTTTGTCATCCACCCCACCTTTACAACACAAGCTCCCCACACTGGTGCCCCCATAGTATCATCCTGATGCCACTCCCAATATTGTGCAAACCCCAATGTTACCAAATGCCATACTACAGAAACAGTCCCTTTGTGTCACATAAATCATGCCCCTAAAAACGTACAGTTACACAGCGCCTTCAAAATTAACTCTGCCCGGCATAGAGTGCCCCTGACAGTAGTGCCACAAACATGTTGACCTCCAAAACGTAATTGTGCCAAGCTGATAGTGTACCAGGTAATGGTGATACAGTGACAGTATTAGGGCTAACAAAAGTCCCACCAATAGTAATAATTCTCTCCCAGAGACCTCTCACTACTAACAGTGCTCCGTAAAATGACTAATAAAGCCCCCATAGTCCCTCAGTATTGATAATTCCTTCTTTAGTGCCACATTAGCAAATGTGGCCATACACATTATGGTTGATGGTTGAACATCAGTTGAACAAACAATCTTCTGGTGAACATTCCTTTCACAGACACTGCCATACACATTTTAGTTCATATTGGCCGTTACAGTTGTCCAAACTGCCCATACACATTCAATGAAAGCGGGCGATGGACAAAAGTTCTTTTTGGGAACGTCCTTTGAAAGAAAGATCTTTCGTCTGACTATTGGACAAAAGTAATAAACCCAGCCAGCTTCCTTTCAGATGATAATGGTCTATAATCGGTCAGCTAAAACTCATGTTCTTTGTTAAATTTCAACCAAAGAAGGTTCATTTTGGTTGAAATCATCCACATCCTTAGACTAATGTGTATGGTCACCTAAATAAAGCACACCATGATGTGTAGTAATTATTTCCCAATATAGCATCTTCAGAAGTAGTAAAGCCCATTATGATTCCCTCGGTAGTAATAAGCCACCCTAGTGCTCCCTAGTAGTAATAATGCCCACCATAATGCCCCCCAGTAGTAATTATTCCCAATATAGCTGCTTCAGTAGTAGTAAAGCCAATCATGATGCCCTGAATACTAATAAACCACCCTAGTGCTTCCTAGTAGTAATAATGCCCACCATAATGCCCCCCCAGTAGTAATAATTCCTCCATGTAGTGTCTTCAGTAGTAGTAAAGCCCATCATGATGTGCTCAGTAATAATAAACCACCCTAGTGTTCCCTAGTAGTAATAATGCCCACCATATTGCCTCTAGTAGTAATAAATATTCCATAATGTCACGGGTGAGAAATAATGTCAGCCCTAGAAGTACTAATGCACCTCTACAGTTCCCCCAATAATAAAACTCATCATAGTGCCCCTCCCCAGCGGTACAAAAAGCCCACCATACTGCCCACAGTAGTATTAAAGCCTCCTTATAGTACCCCCAATAGTACTAATTCCCCCTATAGTGCCCACAGAAGTAATGAAGCCCACTATAGTGTCCCCTAGTAATAATAAAGCCCCCACAGTGTGCCCCAGTGGCAAAAAAGCCCACCATATTGCTCCAGAGTAGTACTAATACTCTAGTGTCCCAATAATATGCTCTTCAAAAGAGTCAAAGGACTCCCCCTCCATGCTGCCGTCTGTGATGCGGCACAAGACAGGGGCCTATTTCAGCCTGAGTCCTGAGCTGCTTGCATCCTGGCTCAGGCGGTCATGATGATGATGGTGACATTGTGCTACTGGCACTGTACTCTGATGCTGAGGCTGAGGCTTCAGGTTTACTGGCTGTGGCCTATGAGTGTGAACACCGGGCAGGGAGACATCAGCTCCCGATCCCCCGCCGTAGCAGCCTGAGGACAACAGTTGAATGTGGAGTGGCCCCAACAATCAGCAATAAAATCCTGCTGGATGGCAGGGCCACCTTACACCCCACCTCACCCTGCAGTATGTACCGCAAACCACAGTCATCTAGATACCACATCTAATAATTTGGGGTCTATCAGGACCCATTGACAGGGTATTAAAGGAATTTGACTGGAAATGTGTGATTACAGTAAAAAAAACAGACAGCTATTGAGAGGTTTAACCCTTTCAGCCACGGAGATATTTTTGTTTACGTTTTTCACTTCCTGTCTTTCTGGGGCCATTACTTTTTTATTTTTCCATTCACATAGCCATGTGCAGGCTTGTTTTTGTTTTGTCTAATTCCACCATTTAATATTGCATATGATGTAGTAGGGAGCTGGAAAAAAATACAGAATGGGGTGAAATTGAAAAAAAATAAAAATGCAATTCCGATACAGTTTTATGGGTTTTGTTTTTATGGTGTCTCCTATACAGTAAACTGACCTGTTACTTTCATTCTGATATTCATTATACTGAAAAAAAAAAATCTTGAAAAAATTGTTTTTTTCTTTTCATCGCCATAAATTTTACCCATATAACTTTTTTGTACGTATGTGTATGGAGCTGTGTGAGCGCACATTTTCTGCAGGGTGATCTGGACCTTTCACTGATACCATATTGGGGTGTGTACAACTTTTTGATCACTTTTTATTTAATTTTTTAGAGATGACGAATTGGCCATATTTTTTTTTTTGCCGTTTTCAGTATGGGCTAAATATTTTGTAATATTAGGGGTGTTTTCACATGCAGCAATGTCCATGATGTGTTATTTTTTATGTTTTTTATTTTTATTTTGTGGAAAGTGGGGTGATTTGAATTACACTGTATCCCTATGGAGCCCTGCCACATGAATGGGCACCATCTTTAAAGTCCCAGCCAGCAACGTTGATGTACAGCGCTGGTCGGGAAGGGGTTAAAGCTGGCTGGTGTAAAGGAAAACTGTCTTAGTTGCCCATAGTAACCAATCAAATTTCACCTTTCAGAGCTCCTTCGAGTTAAGCCAGTTTTCCTTTACACCAGTTTGATAAATCTCCCCCAAGAGGTTTATCAGACAAATGTGGCAATTTGGGCAGGAGCAGTTTACCATCTGAAACATATGGGGGCCTCCCAACTCTTGCCCCATGGCAAATGTTGGGGGACATAAGGAGCAAGTTGTTGGGTTTCAATATGTGGGTTCCTTTTTTTCATCTGTCTCCCCTCTTCCCATTCAGAACACATGCATGCTCAGCCAATCTGAGCATACACGCATGTTGGAGGATTAAGTGTAGACAACCCTCAGTAAAGGAGCGCAAACATAAAATGTTCAGATCAATAGATGGATCTATCTAAGATTAAATATACAGACAGATAGACAGACAGATGATGTAATGTAACAGCAAACAAAGACTACAAGTCAGTGAGCTGCTACTTGTAGTGCTTGTTGGCTGATAGATAGATAGCTGGGTTGCCAACCAGAATTTTTCTTTCTAATTTATCCCAACATTTTTTACGGTCAGACTGGAAAACCATAATAAATATTATAAGTAATACAAGTCTATAGCTCAATATACTGATAACACCTCATTATCAGCATTTACTGTGAGCTGTAAAATGATGAAAATTACCACCAAAATAATCTAGTCAAGTACCACCAGCTTAAAAAAAAATCACATACACATCTATTTTTCTTATTCATGAATAGAGGGAAAATTTGACCTAATTTTATGGATTGTATAGAAATTTCTAGACAGTTGGCAACCCTGATAGCCAGACAGAAAGAGAGATAGATAGATAGATAGATAGATAGATAGATAGATAGATAGATAGATAGATAGATAGCTCTGCCCTCTAGATTGATCGATCTAGAGGGCAGAGCTTAAAAATAGAAAAAAAGGAGAAGCAAGGAAATGAATGGTTAAAGATAAAGTAGGAAGGAGGAGGCTGGAAATAGAGAAGTAGCAGAAAGTGCAGCTTTGACAGAATGAAAACGTAGAAAGAAACCAGATAGAAAAAAGTGTGAGAGGAAGACAAAGGAAAAGCTGGAAAGAAGACGGACAAGGAGGGAGGAGATAACCAGAGACATCAGTGTAACTGCTGAAGAGAGAGCATTAGAGGGTGAATGGCAAAAGTAGAAGGAGGGAGAGAAAGAGGAGAAAAGTGAGAGGCAGGGAGCAGTACAGGAGGCTGAAGGAGTGGATAAGGGAGGACGGAGAGAAACACCGCCTCCCAAACAGGGGCAGAGAGGCCGGGCCGCAGAAGGACTGATGCTGGGGGAGTGATGGACAAGGAGCGCATTTCAGGTAGGGAATATTACTCCAAACTTTATTCTGCATTTCGTTTTTACCATTTGAACCCCAGTTCTGTATGTAACCCAACAAGTCCTGATAGGAAGGAAGGTCTCCTTAGGACACAATGAAAGAACAACGTCCTCAGTCAGTTTAACCCTTTTGCTGCCAGTAGAGATTTGGAGTAATGTAAACTTTCCCATGTGAAGATAGAGGAATTGGAGTATATATATCTTCAGAATCTGTATCTGCTGTTAGATTGTAAGCTCCCTCTATCATGTCTCAAAGTTTGAATGAACACCAAGGGGAAAGCATATCTCTCCACTTTTAGGCTTTCCTCTAGTCACCGTTAAACTACTATTATTCATCTCGAGGAAACAGAAAATTCCTTATCAGTGGTAAAGACGTTGTCTGGAGTGGCGATCAGCCCTCCCTCCTCATTCTTCATTTTCTACAAAGTTTCTTCCTCTTCTTGCAGCACCTCCTAACTTCCTCATGGCTTCTGGTAATTGGGATACGAGGGAGGAGTGACTTTAAGACCCTAGGTGAACCCACTCACTATTCCTTCACGCTTTACTTTGGGGCTTCATTTTCATTGAGTGACCACCCGATAAAGAAACGTTGGAAATCTGCTTGCTTTGCCAGCCACAACTTGGCATTGCAACTGAACATGCTACAGAGTATAGGCGTGCTGAGTAGGACTTAGACTTCGTGTCCTACAAAGCTTCTTCTGTTCCAAAGCTGACTAGCCTAACCTACTCCCGACTGCAGCAACAAGGCTTTTTTTTTCCTCCACAACCAAGTGTGTTCCTTTTTTGCTTGTTGATGTGGGTTCAGGGCGTTCAATTTTGTTCTGTACACAGAGGCACTGTCACAAGTAACTTTCCAGTGGTTAAAGGGTTTTTTTTGGAAGGGGAGGTCCAGATTGTGTCTGCCACGTGAGCACATAATACTGAGAATCTTAAATGGCGTGGAAGGACCGACCCTGTCACGATCTGCATCATCTCTGTGTCATCGTCTGGACGTTTGTTCTCGTGCGGGACTTTGTCATTTTTTGGGGTTAGTCACTTGTCAGGGTAAAGATCAATGAGGAAAGTTGAGAGCAGGAAGGAAGCAGATCTCATTGAATGGGCCTCAAAAGAACAAAGCAGGAAGGCTGGACAGCACTGAGGAACACTTGTATTGATACGTATGGTAGTTGTCCCCAACAAGGTGTTAAACGGTTAATTCTATACAGCGTATAACTTATTCACTTCCATACGACAAGAAGGAAGGTCCAGAAAAAAAAAGAAAATCAGAAATCAGCATGTGCAGAGCAAGCCATCACCAGGAGGATGTGGTCACCAAGGAATTGCTGTCAGCACATTACTCACAGACAGGCAGAAGGCGGGGGCTCACCACGTACAGCTCAGCTATGTCACTGGCCTAGTCTCTGACATTCCCAGACCAGCCAACAGGGAACTGATTCCTGTAGTAGTTAGTGCGAGGAGAGGCCACCATGACGTGTCAGTAACCTATGGCAATGTGTGCGCCCCGCTAAATTACTTAAGCTCCTTTCTGTCCATTACACCAAGTCACGTGTCTAATCCACATCTTTTAACTCAGCAGAATCCATCCTGCTCATGCCTCAGGTGGTTCCCATGGTTAGAACAGCACACGTAGTACCACAGATAGCAAGGCATTCGAGTAGGCTGCCAACCAGTCCCTTCCTACAATGAAGGGCCGTGGTTTTTTGAGTAAAGTACCCCGTCAATTTTTTCAGAGCTAGAAAGTAAAAAAGCTTTGACTGATCCTTTGCCATATTGTTTACTTCCTTGCTCATTTCTGGTAGCGTTACTGTATATTGCTTATTTCATATGTATGTCCAGAAACCATGGGACCACCAATGCTTATCGTTTTAGAGATAAGCATTGGTGGTCCCTAAAATTGTCTACTGTGCCTGCGTTTTACTGATAACAGATGGAGTAGAAAGACCAAGGTAGCATCATGGTGGACATACCATAAGTGCAACCTATACAGTTAAACAGTGACCTAGTATGTGAGGGTGGCCACTAGCATCTTTAAAGGAGCCAGCAGCTTTTAGACTGAAGGTACCAGACTGAACTCAAGACAAGCTGTAGGCCCATTGCGCAGGGCAGACCTTAGATGTTTGGTGCATTTGCAGTACTCCACACCTGAGGGTATCTGGAAATGCTTTTCTATCATTTTTCTATGTATTGTATTTTGTTATGTTTGGCTGTATCTGCTAGTAAGTATTGGATGGCAATGGTTGGCAAGGAACAGGATAACCACCCTGTTCCTGGTAGGAGTGGGCTGGTCCTGCATCCTGCCAGGAGAGAGAGTTCATGTAGAGACAGAGAGAGTAGAGGATGCACATGGCAGAGCTCCTGCTCCTTTGAAAGATTCTCCAGAGAACAACTAGAACTCACTCCCAAATAAATCCTTGAGAGGAATCAGATAGAAGAGTGATCAGCTGACACCTGCATTAAACACATTGCTGGTAGGTGACTACAGTTAAAACAGACATCACCCAAACCACCACTAGGCCAGTTAAAGCTAACATCTGAACCTGGCAATGGATATCTATACTTACAAGCGGTAAATTTCAGCCATCCAACCTGCCACCGTAGTCCTTACTTCACTTCTGGCCTCATTCTTCAAACTACATTTCCACAGTGCCGATCCTAAGGGAGTACACTGTGACACAACACTTCATCAGGGCCACTACCACTCCCGTCCTGTACTACGGCACCTACAGAGCTTGCTGTGTATTAACTTCTTATCACATACCATATGACATCCAAATAATACTGTCATGTGGTATAAAATTAACACTGCCCAATCAATAAATTAAAGGCCACCTGTCAGCAGATTTGTACCTATGACACTGTCTGACCTGTTACAAGTGTGCTTGGCAGCTAAAGACATCTGTGTTCGTCCCATGTTCATATGTGCCCACATTGCTGAGAAAAATTATGTTTTAATATATGCAAATAAGACTCTAGGAGCGTTGCTGTTACACCTAGATGCTCTTCTCTCTCTGTAACTGCCACACCCTCTGCACTTTGATTGACAGGACCAGGAGTGATGGCGTTTACACTGCCTGGTGCTGGCAATCAAAGTGCAGAGAGAGTGGCAGTTGCAGAGAGAGCAGAGCATCTAGGTGTAACGGCAATGCCACCGTTGCTCCTATCTGGCATTGTGGTCAGGTAATCTCATATGAATGGCTATAAACTAACAAAGTCTAACTTGCAGAAAGCTGCAAAATTCTTGAAGGCCCACCCAAAACCTACCAGGAAAAGTGCATGACGATGCAGGTTAGGTTGTCTACATGTTAATGATTATAAGTCGTATTGACATGATTACTTGAAGAATAGGAGGCGACCGTGGTCCCCAATGAAGGCTGAATGAAGTCTGTGTTCTTGTGTATGAATGGGTCTTTGTCACCACCAATATACAGACTTTCTCACCTGGATGCCATATCACTAACTCACGCTAGAAATTCTGACAGAGAACAAGTGAGATGTCTGCACGTGTGGCTGTTTTGCAAGTCTACATGTGATGAGTCCATGGACTTTGTCTAGTAATACAGCTCAGGCCCATGCAGAAATTATACTACAAATATAGGCCCTTGAGTTATAAACCTAAAGTATGGATTCTCAGTTATCACCTTTTCCTTCTTAAAGCAGTTTTCTATGAGTTTAATATTCATGGCTTGTCCTCAGGATAGGTCATGAATATCTGATTAGTAGGTGTCAAACATGGAGCAACCTTGTCAATTAGCTGTTTGAAAAGGTTGTGGTGCTCTGGTGAGCTCTGCAGCCAACTTACAGGAACCAAGCAGAGTGCCCTACATTGCATAGTACTTAGTCTATTCATTAGGGCATGAGCTTCACATAGGCATATAACCAATGAACGTGACGTCAGCTGATCAAAGGGGGCGCCAGGAGTTGGACAGCAACCAATCCTATATTGATGACCTATCCTGTGGATAAGCCATCAATATTAAACTCATGGAAAACTCTTTAATTGACACCATTACAGATACTACAAAAGTTGTAAGGGTGCCAGTAAATGGTGTAGCCACTGTATACATATGTGATGTACCACCAAGTGTTTTAAATAGTTCACATCATGCATGGCAACCCTCACACAGACTACTTCTTGGCAATTTGACCTAGTTAAAGGGGTTGTCCAGGCTTTTACTATTAATGACCTATCTTCAAGATAGGTCATCAATATCAGACCGCTGCTGTCTATGGTCTTTGCCATAAACAGCAGCAGCGGTGAACAGGAAGAGAGAAGGGAGACGGCACGTGCACAGCTGATCGGACCCCTGCCGATCTGATATTGACGACCTATCCTGAGGATAGGTCATCAATAGTTAAAGCCCAGACAAACCCTTTAAGCAGCAGTATGTAGCAGTAAACGTTTCTTTGCATAATTAGGACATAAGATATCACTAAGAAACTGCCAAATTTTAGCAACGTTACCAAGAACAGCAATTTAGGAGTATTTGAGTTTTGGGTATTTTTGGATTAGTTAGCAATTATACGTAGAGGAACTTAAAAAATGCAACACAGCAAAGACAAAAGCTTCTTGTACTTCATGTACATATACATTTCCATTAATACATGTGTCTAGTTTCTGGCCAACATAAATTATTATATTAACTTTCCGAACAAAATGTATCAGGATTGTATCTGATCAGTCTGCAGCCGAAGACAACAATTAGGGTGGTGGCCTCTGTATCTCTCATTCGAAGTACTGATTGAGTAAAGGCCCTTTTATGTGGGCCGAGGATTGGGGCAATTATCAGAACAAATGTTCCCAGGAATGGTCATTCCCGATAACTGCCCAGTGTAAATGTGCCGAACGAGCTCCTTCATCAGGTGATCGCACCTTTTAAGCAGCACAAAAAAATCATCATTTGTTGTGAGCATATCGCCCTGTATAAATAGGGATCTGCTGCTGCCAACAATCAATCGGTATGGAAATAAATGAGCACGCTAACAATCATTTATCCCCCATGCCCTAAACAATCAGGCAGTGACTGAGAGTGAATGGATCATTTCCAATAACTGTTTGTTTGGGCCGGTGTAAAAGAGCATTAAAAGGATTGTGTACTTTTTTGGGGGGGCAACCCCCCCAACGTTGCCTCCATCCTAAGGGTACACAATGAGGGAAGCACACTTACCTTCTCCCTGCATCTTCTCTCCCCAGCCTCCACTCCTCCATTGCCCTTCCTCAATATAAACTTCTGTTTTTACACCACTGCAGCCAATTGGTGGCCACAACAGGAACCTCATCCCCTTGCATCACCTGACCATTTGACATGTTTTAAGGGTAGTAGGTCACCACTGTGGCCAGCAGTTGGCTGCAGTAGCATCTAAATGGAAGTTAAATCCCGGGAGCACAACAGAGCAGCTGAGGCCAGGGAGAGAAGGAATAGGACCAGGTAAGTATGCCTCCCTTCTTAGGTCTAACCAAGACGGGAGTGCCAACCCATCCTGTACAACCTTTTAGATGTCATAAGAACTTATCAAAAGTTTTGATTGGTGGGGGTCTGAGGCAGATCACTAGAGCGAGGAGAGAGAAGTGCTCACATGGTGCGCTCTCTCTCCTCCTTGTAGGGGACGGAATCGAGACGGGCTCATAGACTTTCTATTGAGTCCATCATGCTTCCTCTCCAGTAGCGAGGAGACTGTGCTAGGTGAGGTTTTTTAGCCTTTTTCATATAGTATATGTTGGTATTTAGGATACTTTGATCTGCATATCTGTGGCATATTTGATGGGACACTGTTACTCAAAAGCAGTATGTAAAAAATCAGCGATGTGCTGTATATTATGGTTGTTTCTATTTTTGATTTAGCGTGTTGGTGAGTATATACCTCATGGCTTGATACTATTATTCATGAGCTGTTGTCACACTTGATGCTGTTGTCACACTTGATGTTTATGCACTTTTATATAGTTGTTATTGAACATCCAACTACTACATCCCATAACTGTAGTACTGATGGCTTAGCCTTAGAACAGCCAGTTGATATCAGATCCATGGGGTTTGGGGTCCCCTTTAAACGTGTACTTACCGTTAGTTTAAAGAATTTAATACTTTTTGGTATTCACAGTATAATTTTATATTTTTTAGAATAGCTACACATTTAAAAAAAAAAAAAAAAAAAGCTACTATACAAATAGACTTAATTTGAAATATGGGGCTGTTTTGTATTTACAGCTCTTATGCAGATCTCTGTATCTCCATGGTTACTCCTTGACTACATCAACCTTGTGTATCCTGCTGCCATACACCTTTCTATCTTGATAACCAACTGGATATATATAAACAAGAATTAGCCGACAGAGAGCAGGGAGTGATTGCAGGGTCAGACTACACAGTGTTTGTTTGTAGTCTGTAACCATGGAAACATATAGATCTGTATCAGAGCTATAGACACGAAATGACACAATTGTTGTTCTTCATTTTGAGTTTAAATGCAAAAAAGTGGTTGCACTGGTGACATAGCCTATGAGCGTTTCTCCGCTTTCTTTTCCGTGGATATTTAGAAAGATCTGTGATTAGATTTATTACCGTAATTGCTCCCACATGGAAACCAGAGAAAGGCACACAGACAGCAAGCACGGGGGCACTGAGCTCTCCAATTAGATCAGTTGCCTATCATTTGCTTCTTCACTTCCTGGTGGAATGACGCAGAACAAATCATTCAATGTTTTTTAATTATACTTGATCAAATCTGGTTTACTGTACTTTATTAGATAACACTAAACTGAAAGGAGAATTAAAGAGAGCTCCAGCTCGCTGCCTAACACACGAACCCATCTAATGCTGCTTATTGACCAACAGATCTTTACAGCAGCCGGGTGGGGACTGGCTGCAATACCGGAGACAGCCCCTGAACCAAAGTGGCGCTGTTTCTGAAAAAATAGGGAAACTTATCAAATCAGTAATGTCATTTTTGTGGTTTAAAAAAGTATCAAGTCATGGCAACTGCCTTAGGGTGACAGTCCGGTTTTCTGCCCCCTTGTCCTCCGTCCGGCGTAGGGCCTGGACGGACACAGGGACGTCCTCTTTTTCAGTAGTTCACGCTCAGACAGCAGCATTGTGTTGTCTGAACGTGAGCTGGCGGCACAAACTCACTGACTAATAGGCTGCTCTCACCCCCAGTCAGTCACTAGAGCCGCAGACATGGCTCCCTGTGGTTGACTGAGGGTGACAGAAGCACCCCGGGCTGCCCTCATCTCATCTTCTGGTCTGAAAGTTCTCCCCCGACCAGAACGGATTTAGCAATTTGGAGGTGTGGCCGGTGAGGTCCAGCTTTTTGGGGTGAAGCCAGTGGCCACCCTAAACTATGTCATTTTCTGTGACATTTGGTCGATTTTTTGGTACTTCTCACCACTTTTCAAAGAAATCTATATTTAAAGTGGATCTCGCAGGTCAAGGGCTTCTTTATTTACATTTTTACACTGCTAGGTGGAGGTTTCCACCTAGCAGTGTTCCCAGTGACGACACCGGCAATGATGCACGGGCTTTAGCGCTGCCCTAGCCGTTTAACAGGCTAGAGCAGCGCTAAATCCCACCCATTAGTGCCGGTGACATCACCAAGCTCACTGCTAGGCGGAAGCCTCCACCTGGCAGCCCTAAGGAGAGCCCGGTATGTCACTGGATCTCCAGAAAATGCTCTGATGCTCATATCAGGGGGGCTGAGTGGGGGAAAAAGGGGACATGTCCAGGTTCAGCTCTGAACCTGGACAACCCCTTTAAGGGCTAAAGGTGAGATTAGAACTAGATTATGACTCGTTTGAGTGACTTTTGCAAAGTTTGTAAAAAAGTCGCAGCCTACACCAGGCAAGCCCCCGGTCTACTTTTATTCACATAGGTGTAAACCACATTACACTCACTTCCAATATATTACTATGGTGCACCAGTTCAGAAATTTGGTGCAGGCACACAAACCAAAGACAAGCATATAACTCACACAAAAACAACTGCAAATGATAAATGACCCCCTTTGTTCTCATGCATTGCATCCTTTAATCCAATTGGATTTGCCACCCATCCATGTTAACTAGTAATGGAGGGTAACTGATTTTATAGGAGATGGGTGGGATGCACAGGGAAGTTGTTGGTACTTTATAATCTATGACCTAGCTGTGTATGTAAAAATACAAGTCCTCCAGATACTTTCCCATAATAGTACATGTGCAGCCCTGTCCTACAGTACCATAAGTCTCTCTCTTCTGCTTGCCTCTGGCCCACCAGAGGTTGGCAGGCCTCCACGGCTGCCATCAGCACAGTATAATCTTTTTAATTTCAGAAAGAATGGCCGGAGAACAAGCTTCAACAATTTTATGTCAAATAAAAAAATAATTTTAAAGAGGTATTCCCATTTTCTAATCGTAAAGGGGTTTTCCCCCATCAGCATGTGGCATTTATCATGAAGAGAAACATGAATACCAGGCATTTACTAATGTATTGTGATTGTCCATATTGTCTCCTTTGCTGGCTGGATTCATTTTTCCATTACATTATACACCGTGTGTTTCCATGGTTACTACCACCCTGCAATCTATCAGTGGTGGCGGTGATTGCACACTATAGGCAAAAGTCCAGGAAAAAGCAGCCCTACCATGCAGTCCCTGAGAGATTTACCAACTCTTCCTGGAGTTTTTTTTTTTCTGGACTTTCTGGGAGAGCTGACAAATATGACCTCACGTCCCTACTTCAGTTACCAGAAAAATAAGCATCAAAGGTTGGGAGCTGTAGTGTTAGATTTATAGGCCTATTATTGAGTGTGATATATCTCTGTATTTACTCAGCACTGGTAATATATGTCCATGGAAACACAGGCTGCAATATATTAAACAACCAGCAGGTGGGAGTGTTGTACTCATTCCTGCAGTGAGGATGAGGTCATTGCTGGAGTAAATAGAATTTAGGTCATTTTGATGACAATTTGTCTTTAATGTCCAGCGTTCAATCACCATAAATGAAGAGCTGTTTCTGCCACATGATCTTAGTATTATCATGAATTTTTAATAGGAGGAGAGTTGTCCAATATATACGTGCCCAATGTTATTTCTCCTTTGTGGATACATAAAGCGTTAAAGGCGTGATTCACATTTAGAATATTTCTGCAGGTCACTGTTCTGCAAACTGCATTAGTTTTTACATTCCATTCAGGACACATCAGAGCTGTCATCTGCATACACAAGTCTGCAGCTTCTTAATAGGAGAAATCAAGTTACGTCTTTACCTGAATGAATTTTCATTGGAGTCATTCAGATTAGAGGTGTGCAGTCTTGTCATGTTGGATTTATGGTATTGTAGATTATTTAGCAGCGCAGATCATAACCTTTAACGTCACCAGTCACATTCCGAAATCCCGTGCGTCCAGAAGTGTCCTTGAACAGCGTACAATGCAGGGCATCCACATTGGCTCCTATAATATGAAGAAAAGATGTGCATTTTCCAGCTCGTCTGCTTGAGACATAAAGAAAGGAAATACCTTAGCCAGCAGCTGGTAAAATCTTCAATATCTTCCTGAATGCAGAGACAGCCTGCTTACAGTTATATTGTGTCCTCCTAGAGAGCTACTAGCCCCCAATAATAGGCAGGAGGTTATCCATTATTTGTTAATTTTTGGAATCACTGTGCCAGTAATTTGTAGACATCACTTTTTTTTCACATTATTTCCTATTTATTTGAGAGAGATGGGATCCCCACGATCATAAAAACACAGGTCCTGTTTGACTAGAGCAGCAGTCAAGCATGCCCACTACTGATTAATTCATATTCAGAGGGACTCCCTGAGATAGTCGAGTGCAGTCCTCAAGAAGTACTAGAACAGTGGTCAAGCATGCCCACTATTGCTTGATTCATATTATGAAGGACTGTCGGATATAGTCGAGTGTTGTCCTTCAGAAGCACTAGAGCAGCAGTCACGCATGCCCACTATCACTTAATTCATATTCTATGAGACTTCTGGAGACAGTCGAGCGCTGTACTCCAGAAGTACTAGAGGAGCAATCAAGCATGGGCACTACAGCTTAATTAATATTATATGGGACTGCTGGAGACAGTGGAATGCTGTCCTCCAGAAGTACTGGAGCAGTGGTCAAGCATGCCCACTACCGCTTGATTCATACTCTGTGAGACTGCTGGAGATAGTTGAGTGCTGTACCCCAGAAGTACCGCAGCATTGGTCAAGCATGCCCACTACCGCTTGATTCATATTCTATGGGACTGCTGGCGATAGTCGAGCTCAGTACCCCAGAAATACAAGAGCATTGGTCAAGCATGCCCAATACTGCTTGATTCATATTCTATGGGATTGCTGGAGACAGTCGAGTGCTGTACCCCAGCAGTACTGGAGTCATGGTCAAGCATGCCATCTACCACTTGATTCATATTCTGTGGGACTGCTGGAGCGCTGTACCCCAGAAGTACTGGAGCAGTGGTCAAGCATGCCCACTACCATTTTATTCATATTCTATGGGACTGCTGGAGATAGTGAAGCGCTGTACTCCTTAAGTCCCATGAGATAAATGGATGGATTTATAGGGGAGCAACTGGTGGGGATCCCAGCGATCCAATATAACTTGTAGATACAAAAAACCCTTTGAACATAAACTGTTGAGTTGACCTCTTTTATATAACATTTCTTTGTTTCTAGACGACCACCAATGATATCTCCTATAGGGGTCATTACCCAATTTTCTGTGAAGAAGCAAATGTGCTATAAGGTGAAGTCTTTAATCCATTGTTTTAAGGAAGGCAAAGCTTCATGTGGGACAATACTGTGATTAAAAGAGAGAGAAGGGACACAATGGAGGCCGTCATGCAGAAAATGTGCTATATAGTTTGTAGTGCATAGCATCTGATAGACACATTACACTGCAAATAAATAAAATTACAGATCTCAGACGGAAATGGCTAAAACGGGTGCCAAATGTGCATAACTGAACATAACAGGTCATTAAGATACAGGATCCGTTTTTTTCTTTATTTTTCTGTTCTTCTGACATGAATGTAAACCCGGCCTAACATGTACAGGGGTCTCACAACTCTACTCAGACATCTGCCATTTCTAACATGGATTTCAACAAGCAAGAACCTTTTGTTCACCACCCTCTAGACATGTCTGGCACAAGCTGCTCTCCCCTTCAGAAGAAATGCATGCTCAGTTGAGCCAAGCATGCATGTGTTTGGGGGAGTTGGGAGAGACGGCTGTCTGCCAAAAGAGCAGTTATCTCATGTATATGGCTGGCTTTAGACTTTAGATTTTAGTCAGCAGATCTCACTGAAATTCATGGGATCCATTGCTTATATGACGATAGGTTGGGTTTTCTCTTATGAAATGTTTTGTTTCCATGGAAATATAACATCTGGTGTTTCTTTTACTTTTCTTTTAGTTCTTTTGCTATTTGTGGAATGCAGTAATCATATTTTAGTCCCGTGTTCAATCCGCGTTTAGTCTTCCATTCTTCGGGTATTAAAGAGGCATTCCTATCTCACTGTATGATCAGTGGGGGTCTGAACTTTAGGATCCTCCTTGACCCCTGAACACTTGGCTGTTCAGAGATCTGCAGCCCTATTGTTTTTGAGTAGGGTCATGCTGTAGTTCCCTGCCCAACTGGTAGGTGGTGTCACTGTGCGGGCGAAAAACTGTGAAGAAAATGCTCCAGTGAGGCAGCAGGGTGTCTCCTTTATTGTGAGCATTATGGAGGTCACACTGATACTGAGCTGCTAAAGAGAAGTTTCTTATGGAGCCTCCTGCCTGGCCTTTCTTCTTCTCACCTGCAAGCTGCTTATGTCTTCACTGGGGAGGGGGTTCCTGTCATGATTGGAGTTCAATTGTGATAACCTGGTCAATTGAAAGAAAAATATGATAGTTTATTGCCCTCTATAAAAAGGATTAATAATGCAACCATATAGGCTCACTTGTCATCTCTCCTGGGTCGCCCATGAGGCTCTTGGAAAAAGAGGAGACCTCTCAGACTCCCTGAACAGTTGACAAATCAGTCGGGTGATGGGTGAGCCTCCTGCAAAACAGCACCTAGCTGTGTGTGGCATTGGGGCACAACCCCAGTGTCCAATCACTCCACGAGGTGGGAGTGTATAGGAGGTGGGGTTGTAGGGGTCTAGGTATCTAACCCTAAAAAAAATTGTCTATGAGCATAGATTACAGTCTCCTGGAGGACCATGCCACAAAGCTGGCAAGTATGCGTAAAGGGCATACAGCAGTGCAGTATTTCATCAGCACCGAAAATGAGGTGACCTTTTAAGATCCAGGTTTAGGGCTTATTCACATATCGATGAATCGCAAATGTGTGTGGTCCATGTTCTCCATAGACAGAGACAGTACACATATCCATTGATTTTAATATAGTTATTCACACATTACATGTATATGTACATATGTTACATCCTTGACCGTGGGTCAGTGGAAAAACCACTACTTTGCCCCGTGATGCAGACCAAACAAGCCAACAGAGTCGACAAGAGTTTTTCACCTGTGTGGGGCTGTCCTTATTGGTAAAGAAGCTCCCCATTCAACTTCATTTTTCAAGGCCAAACATCTTGTCCAGAGCCTCTGTTCTTCTGGAGCTACTCAGAGCAGAGGGACATCAGGCCCTTCCAATCAAGTAGCAGGGGAAATCTTCTTTGCCAGTGAGGACAGCTCCTCACAGGTGAAGAACTCTAGTTGATGAAAGAAATCAATTCATAACAATTGATTCCCTCAGCTCTAACACGGAGGACAGAAAATGTACATACAAACCAAAAGTGGACTTTGTCACGGATGAAATACTAACTATGTTCTCACAGACATTGTCACAGACATTATCACAGACGTGTATAAGGCAGGGGCGTTGCTAGGGTTTCAAAAGATCCGGGGCCAGAGCCCCAATACATATGTGCCATATTCTCAAAGTATCCGCCCTAAACACACACACAAGCTTGCCCTAGGACTAAAGACATATTTTACTTTCTGCATGGACAGCCTGCCTGCTGACGTTTTATAGCTGCAGCCCTGCGGTCCCCAGCCTGTGCTC
Source organism: Rhinella marina (assembly GCA_900303285.1). Classification (NCBI taxonomy): domain Eukaryota; kingdom Metazoa; phylum Chordata; class Amphibia; order Anura; family Bufonidae; genus Rhinella; species Rhinella marina. Next base: position 211,851 of record ONZH01025293.1, on the reverse strand, counting down.
CAGAGTGAGCCCGACACAGAAATGCGGCGACAGTAATTTAACTGTATAACTACCAGCAGGGCCGATTCTAGCTTTTCTGCTGCCTGAGGCGAAAAATGAAATGACGCCCCCCCCTTCCCCCAGGGCAGGGAAGCACCTAGCCTTTCTGCTGCATGAGGTAAAAATTAAAAACGTTACCCACATGCCAAATTCTCAACCTAACCCATTCCCTCCAGTTCAACACCCAGCACCCCGCAGATCAGCTGTTTGAAGAGAAGGCAGTGCTCATATGAGAGCTGTTTTCTCTGTTCACCTGCTCACCGCAGCATTTGCAGTGGTGATCAGGGATACAGAGCAGAGAAGGCAGCGCTCGTACAGGGACATACAGCTCCACATATGTACCTCTTACATCTAGTGACATCTTCTCTCTGATGTAGATGGTCTCTTCTCTCTGCAGAGTTTGACAAACAGACATTTTAGTTTCCTACTTTTCCATCATCCTCCTCACTTTCTGAACATTCCATTTTGCCACCTCTAATACTGTGCCCACTGTGCTCCCCAAAACTATACTGTAGAAACAGTCCCCCTGAAAATACTGGTACCACACAGATAGTGTGCCAGTACAAAAAATACCCCCTTATCTTTCAGATCAGACCCATAACAAACCTCAGATGAGACCCCCATCTCAGACCAGACCATCATTAGATCTCCAGACCCCAATATCATACCCCCATTAGACCTCCAGGCCCCCATTAGACTTAATGACCCCCATATCAGACCTCCAGACCCCCCACTAGACCTCAGACCCCCATATCAGACCTTTAGACCCCCAATCAGACCTCAAACCCCCAATCAAAGCTCAGACCCTCAATCAGACCTCCATACCCCCCATATCAGACCTGCAGACCCCCAATCAGACCTTCAGACCCCCATATCAGGCTTTAGACCCTCAATCAGACCTCAGACCCCCATATCAGATCTTAGACCCCCAATTTTCAGACCCCCTTAATCAGACTTCAGACCGCCAAACCCCCTATATCAGAACTCCAGATGTCCCATATCAGACCTCAGACCCCTCTAATCAGGCCTCAGACCCCCAATCAGTCCTTCAGACCCCCCTTATCAGACCTCAGACCCCCTTAACAGCCCTTCAGACCCCCCTTATCAGATCTCACACCCCAATCAGCCCTTCAGACCCCCCTTATCAGACCTCAGACCCCCAATAAGCCCTTCAGACCCCCCTTATCAGACTTCAGACCCCCCCTTATCAGACCTCAAACCCCTTATCAGCCCTTCAGACCCCCCTTATCAGACCTCAGACCTGCCTTATCGGCCCTTCAGACCCCCTTATCAGACCTCAAACCCCCCTTATCAGACCTCAAACCCCCCTTATCAGCCCTTTAGACCCCCCTTATCAGACCTCAGACCCCCAATCAGCCCTTCAGAACCCCCTTATCAGACCTCAGACCCCCTTATCAGCCTTTCAGACCCCCCCTTATCAGACCTTTAGACCCCCTTATCAGCCCTTTAGACCCCCCTTATCAGACCTCAGACCTCCAATCAGCCCTTCAGACCCTCTTATCAGATCTCAGTGCCCCTTATCAGTCCTTCAGACCCCCTTATCAAACCTCAGATCAGACTTAAAAAAATAAATTAACTTACCTCTCCTGCTTCGCCGCTCCTCTCCTCTTCCGGCGGTCTCCTGTTCTCTTCTTTTCTCAGGGCCCGCACTGCAGTCACATGACCACCTGCAGCATCAGGTCATAGTGCACTCTGTACGTCCTGACGCTGCAGGCAGCCAGGACACAGCAGCGCGGGACCTGTGAGCCGGAGGAGGGGTAAGTACAGCGCTCCCCCCCGCCTCCTGCATACTACAGCGCTACTGGCTTTGAAGGGGCGGCATCGGTCACAGGCAGCGCCGATGCCGCCCCTTCAAAGCCAATAGCGCTTCAAAGCCAGTAGCCTACCAGCCATAACGTTCGGGGCCCTGGTCAAAACATCCGGGGCTCAAGCCCCGAATGTTTTGACCTGGCGACGCCCCTGGTATAAAGCCTTAGACTAGTCAGAGAACCTGAGAAGTCTCCAGTGGACCAAATTTCTTACATAATGGGCCCACTATATACCTCATGAGATCCAGAAGAAGACAACCTCCTAGTGAACGTACAACCTAGAGCACGTTTATCTAGATTGCCATGGGGCCCTAAAGCTAAGTAGGCAAGTGTATATACCACCAGCCATGTGCCCAGGGTAGATATTGTTTTGGACCAAAACGTAACCTGTCGAGTGACTTACTACAGTGGACGGAGCTATGTATTTCTCGTAACTGATCTGATATTGATGACCTATCCTAAAGATAAGCCATCACTATGAAAGTCTAAAAGAACTCATTTAAAGGACTGTTAAAGTCAATGGGGCTGGCAAAACTTTCAGTGCTGCAGCCCCTTCATTCTTAGGATCGGTGGTGGTTCCAGGGGTCAGTCCCCCACCAATCACAAAGTGATGGCATATCTTAGTGATATGGGAAAACCCTTTAAAACCAGGAAAGCAAGAATCTAATAAGCTGACATGGCAGTTCACAAATACAGTAGATGGGTCTGAAGATCCTAGTTGGTTTTTCGAACCCTTTTTCTCAATCTTGTTTCTCATTGCATCACACTGGACATATAAATTGTCCTCAATTGTAAGTTTTTATAAATACAATATTAGCAGATAAGTGATGAACAGCTAAATTTGACATACATATGAATAAACAATTATGCAAATACTGCTTGTGATACTTCACATTCACAGGATCATAGAAATGCATGTAATTTATCGACTGGAATCTGTTTTAAAGGGGTGGCCACTTTCTGGATACTGTTGAGCAATATGTTTGAAACATGATTATATGGCACTTACTAATATAGTCTTTGTTTAAACACTGCACCATTTTTTTCATATTTCATAAGGTATGCCCCTTTTGTTTGTCGAGTCTTGTGTGCTGTCCATATACAGGTCTTGTCCATAAAATGGCTGCTGATGGAGGATCAAGTGACCAGGCAAATCACCTCCATGTGATGTCTCCTCCATTTAATACACTGCACCTACCATCTGTACTTCACTGTAGGGAGTTTAGTGCAGGAGCGGTGTGTTGGACGATGGAGGAGACTGAGGGATGTATCTGCTCACATGACCCTCTATCAGCAGCCATCTTATGGACGGGACCTCTATGTGGACAGCACAGAAGATTTGCCTAACCATGGGGCATGGCTTATGAAATATTGAAAACTGCACACAATATCAAGAAAGGCTATATTAGTAAGTCTCATATAGTCATCTTATCTAAACATTTGTCACAAGAAGCCAGAAAGTGGCCAACCCCTTTAATATATCTAGAGGATCTAAAAGGAGGACAATATACCTCCCAATCATCTGACTGCATGAAACTTAGGACTGGATCCAAAACAGAGGCGATGTACTGTACAGTCTTTCCTCTATACCTCTCCTTTCTTTTGCATTCATGCCTGTCTTTGGCTAAAAACCTGCATCAAAAACTGCATGTATGAATCCAGCCTAAAGGGGATTTCTGGCAGTACAATATTGATGACCTATCCTCAAGATAAGACAGCTGTTTGAGGCTGCTGACCACCTGTCTGAGGAGGCTTCTGTGCTGTGGTCCCTCAAAGCATACCAAGAACAGCGTTGTACATTGTAGAGCGGCCTTGCTTGGCATTGCAGCTCAGGCCCATTCCCTTGAATGAGACTGAGCTGCACATAGGTCATGTGACCATGCTCCCTAGTGCCAGGGCAGTGAAAGGAGGGTGCACCCTTTTTCCCCCTCAGGGCACACCCTGATGTTGGCGTTCCTGCCGGATGGAAGGTGGGATGTTAAGTTTTTTTGTGTCGGTGCTAGGCAGAACCTGTTGGTGTTGTGGCCAGCAAATTGTGTTGGAGTCAGTAACCAGGCCAGATATAGCAAAATAAAAGTTTTTCTTTACTCAAGTCCAAAATGAGGGTTGTAGTACTTTCAGCAGTATCAGAACACAGTTTCAACAATTCACAGTGCATATCTATGTTTTTTATGGCTATAGGCCAGGCTTTCTCAGCAAAATCTTAAACTGGCATTAATACTTTTGGTAGAATAGCTGTAATACACTACTGTAGCATACATGGTAGTATATATACTCCACTAAGCTATGATTGACCAGGTCATGTTCCAGTGTGGATGGTGTCTTAACAATATTCTACTCACAGCAGTAAAGTCTATAAGTCCTGAGGTAGCAGTGTACCTAACTGACTCAGCCGTTAGCCGGCTGTTTGCTCAGCCGTTAGCCGATGCTGAAACTTCCTTTCTCTCTCTCCCTCTCTCTTTCCAGAGATGGTTAGTCTCTGCAACCTAAGGCCTTGTGCTATGTAGAGTGATCATACAAGAACAACCTCTCACTTTCTCTACGAACTCAAGATTCCCCCTAACTAAAATGACCTAGGGACGGAGCTAATAATTCCCCATGTGTAGTTCTGGCACCTATTTTCAGAACCTCAGCTACTCCCAAACAGCTGATCAATGGAGGTGCAGGGTGTTGGACCCCGTTGATGTGATGTTAATGAAGATAGGACATCAATATTAAAAACTTAATATTAGGTCATGATTTCTTGTTCTGTACAGGAAACCTTTCAGTATACTGTATATTATCATTACCACCACAGGCAGAATTACAATAACGTGTAAGGCTACTTTCACACTAGCGTTTTTAAATTCCGGTATTGAGTTCCGTTATAGGGGCTCAATACCGGAAAAAAAACGCTTCAGTTTTGTCCCCATTCATTGTCAATGGGGACAAAACTGAACTGAAGACAACGGAATGCTCCTGAAAGCATTCCGTTCCGTCTTCAGACCGGAGAACAAACCGCAGCATGCTGCGGTTTTCTCTCCGGTCCAGGCATCCGCACCAAGACGGATCCGGAATGACCCCCAATGCAAGTCAATGGGGACGGATCCGTTTGGTGTGACACACCAGTAATCCGGATCTGTCCTCCATTGACTTGCAATGGGGGGTCATTCCGGATCCGGCTACACATATACAGAGATACATACAGACATACATACATACTCACACAAACACATACATACTCACATACTCCAGGCAGGGACGCCGGCAGCATGTCTTCACGCGCCTCCTGCGCGCAGCTATGACGTTTCCCCACTGCGCCCAGCAGAGAGCGCTGTGGGGAATCGTCATCACTGCGCGCAGGAGGCACGTGAAGACGTGCTGCCGGCGTCCCTGGCTGGAGTATGTAAGTATGTATGTATGTGTGTGTATGTGTGTGTATGTATGTATGTCTGTCTGTGTCTTGTCACAATGTCTGTGTCAACATGTGTGGATCCGGACCGCTGCTCCGGCTCCACACATGTATCAGCGGCAGTACGGATCCGTCGGCACCCTTTAGGTGCCGGATCCGTGCTGCCGCCAGTGTGAATGAGGCCTAACTCTGTATAGATAACACAGGATCCACCTTTCTCAATAGGAGATATCACAGCTTATCTGCTCCCTCCTGACCTCTGCACAGGTCACACGGCATGTCTAGAAAACTCTCCCATAGAAGTCAGTGAGATCTCCTCCTTTCCATCGTGTCTATTACCCCTGTAGTTGTTTTCAAAGGACAGGAAGTCTTAACATATTGTAAGCCTAGTGGTCAATTTGAAAACTGCAGGAGTTTATTTTTTTTCTATATAGTGATATGAAAATGAAAAACAAATCACAAAAAATTCTTTAACGTGGTTATATAATAGATCATTTTCTGATGTCACATTCCCTTTAAATAGGCCTAAAGTTATATTTCCTGACTTGCAGCCACCACAGCATAAAACCAACAACCACAAGGAGCACAGTTTGTATATAAGAAAACTGTCAACCATAGCTGCAGAAAAATATCTGCAGTCACCAAAACAATTCTACAGTCTCTGACACCCACTGAAAAACAGTGGAGCAGATATATGATAGTACTTGCACCTAGAACCATTTTAAAAGATAAACACCTATTCAACATCATTTACAATTTAGGACACATTTAGGAAACAAGTATTCATAAATATGGACCAAAAATATCTTGGTACAAAATCCAAGACTATTAACCGCTTCTGGTATCGGTGCATAACTGTATGTCCAAGGTGCCTGAGGGGTGTATAGCATAGGCTCATGTAAGTAGGTGCTGGCTGTGTAATACAGCTGGTACCCAGCTGCAATGACTGGGATTGGAGGTATTGAGAGGTTATACAGTATGAGGAGGCTCCCTCTGTCTTCGAACCAGAGCTCCTGCAGCAAAATTGTGAGGTTCCGATTGGTTGCTATGGCAGCCTGGGGCCTTGTGAAGGTTCCCAGACCTATCATAGGAAACTGCCTATTAAGCCCTGCCTGCAGCAGAGCTTAATAGGCAGCCAGTAAAGATCCCATTGACTGCAAGGCAACTGCTCCATTCACTTCAGTGGTGCTTATAGCTCTTCTATTTTTGGCAGTGCCATAGAAACGAATGGCCGCACTTTGCAGGCTCCATTCTAAGTATAGGTGCAGGTCCCAGAGGTGGGACTCACACCTATCCGACATTGGGGCATATCCCCAATGTCCAAGATGGAAATACCACTTTAAAGAAGAAAAAAAAAAAAAAAAAACTGCAAAGAAATTAAAAATTTATATCACCTGCATTCCCGAATTTTAGATATATAAAAATAAACAATAAAAATAGTATTATTTATATATTATTATTATTATATAATATTATTATTATATAATATTCTAAACGGTGAACACTGTAAGAGTAAAAAGTAAAAATGGGCGATTTGCCGTTTTTTGGTCACCTGGTGTCCCAAATCTGATGTTCTGTAACACTCAGTGCAGAGTCTCAGTGTATCCGATGTGGCTTCAGCCCGTCTCCCCTGCCTCCTACTTGTAATAGGTTTGTCCCTGATAGCTCCTATAAGCAGGAGGCAGGGAGAGCAGTGTGAAGCTATATCTCATAGGATACACTGGATTTTCTGTACACAGCACACACAGATAGTTTAGACAGGCAGTGTGTGTATTAGGGGAGTTTAATATTTCTGCAGTTAATCATTCTAATGACTTATACTTCTTCAGCAGCACACTCTACGTGGGGGACATACCAAGAAAAAAGGAGGGGGGAGCTTGGGGAGGTGTCTGAGAGCTACAAGGAGAGATTTGATAGGTGAGGATGTCTTCCTGTAGGTCACAGGAAGTCAGCCACACAGGAGAGACTAACTTCCTGTCTACAAAGGATCAAGCACTGGGCTGGTGGTCAGACTGTAGATCACAAGACACAGCTGACCATAATGAAAGGGTTCAAAATGTATGGATGTAACTGAGCTGGGAATAAAGAAATGACACTGCTAGAATATTGCTGATTAATTTGCATTAGGGTCCTTCACACGTCCGCATGTGTTTTGTGGATCTGCAAATAGCGGATCCGCAAAACACGGACACCGGCCATGTGCCGGCATTTTAGAAATGCCTTATCTTGTCCGTAGCTGCGGACAAGAATAGGACATGTTCTATTTTTTTGTGGGGTCGCGGAAAGGAAGTGCGGATGCAGACAGAAGACTGTGTGTTGTCCGCATCTTTTGCAGCTCCATTGAAAATGAATGGGTGTGCACCCGTTCCGCAAAATTGCCGAATGGATGCGGAACCATTCATACGGACGTGTGAATGGACCCTTATACAGTGCAACGACTAAAATTTCCGTATTTCATCCATGAAGATGTGTTTGAAGAATTCTTGTTTGGTCCACGTGTCCAGTTTTTGGTCTTTATGTGTCATCCTTATTCCATGGACATTGTCCAGCTGATAATTCATTTCCAAGCCATCTCCTACCAATGGTCCGTGAACAACCTCTGACAGATGCAATCCATGCTCTGTCAGTGTTTTTTCATGGACCCATAGACTTCAATGGGCGTGTTTGGTCCACTCCACATCACAGAACAAAACAGTAAATGCTCCTGTGATTTTTCCACTGACACAAGGTCAGTGGAAAACCTCTGAGGCATGACAAAAACACATTAAAAATGAATGTAGGAGATGGACAGCACATGTCCATGATTCACTGAAGTGTGAACGAGGCCTTACAGTGACTCTTTAAAGCAGGTACTGAATGATTAATGGGGGCCACTTAAATGTTTGCAGTTAGGGACCCATGATAATTGGTAGCGCCACTGCCGAAAATGGGAGTGATTTGATAACATATTAGGGAAATTTTAGAAAATTGAAAAACACAGGCAAGGAAAAAGTCTCAAACACAGTGTTTGCCACTTTTTTAACCCCAGATTTTTGCTCCAATTAGCGTTTCTCCTCCATCCCTACCACTTTCCTGAAAAGGTTGTAGTGAGGACAGGAAGAGGGTGGGGTCAGCCAGGGGCTGGCGTACATTTCAGTTTAGGTGCACTGCCAGAGATGTGCCTAATTTTAAGGGCATCTGTCAGCAGATTTGTCCCTATGACACTGGCTGACCTGTTACATATGCGCTTGGCAGCTGAAGGCATCTGTGTTGGTCCCATGTTCATATGTGCCCCCATTGGTGAGGTTTAAATATATGCAAATGAGCCTCTAGGAGCAACAGGGGTGTTCCCGTTACACCTAGAGGCTCTGCTCTCGCTTCAACTGTCGCACTCTCTGCATTTTGATTCACAGAGCAAGGCAGTGAAAACATCATCACACCTGTCTCTGTCAATCAAAGTGCAGAGGGCACGGCAGTTGCAGAGAGCGCAGAGCCTCTAGGTGTAACAGCAACGCCCCTGTTGCTCCTAGAGGCTCATTTGCATATATTAAAACCTCATTTTTCTCAGCAATGTGGACACATATGAACATGGGGCCAACACAGATGTCTTCAGCTGCCAAGTGCACATGTAACAGGTCAGCCAGTGTCATAGATACAAATCCGTTGACAGATGCCTTTTAAATTAGGAGCATCTTCCAGCTGTATAGGGGAGATCATAGACAGGACAAGAAGTGTCTTCTACTCCACCAGAAGTCTGTAGTTAGATTTACAAGACTACCAATGTGAATTCTCTGATACGTCTACTGTATGGACCTGCCAGGTTGACTGCTCAACCTTGTTAGACCGAGGACTCCACGTAACCTGACTTTGGGCCTTATACAAGCAAGAACCTAAAGGGCATTAATATCCACCACAAAATATGCCCTAATTGTCTGATAGAGGGTTGGCCATTAGGGTTTTTTTGAGGGCGCATCAAAGCCGTCAAGGTGGGGATTCTCGACTAATAGGCACAGAGCATTAGTCCTTCCTACCATTTACTACACTGTTATTTTTGCAAATTTCTCTTACTTAACACTGAGGGTTAGGACTGCAAACAAATGGTCTGCCCGCTGCTGATAATTAACTCCCTATGAAAGTGTGCCAGTGTGGTTAGCCACCCTCAGCACTGGAGCATATAAGAAGATATAGCAAGAATCCCATGGACAAGGACACAATGGGGTGATATTTGGGCTGCTGTCACAATACGAGCCTGGCACATCTACTGCCCACAAAACTGGCCCAGTGAACATATGTCCAAGCCGGTACCCCCCTGTGTGTGGCTGGCTTCCTGTTGACAGCTGGCCTTTCCTCTTGCTTGATATTTCGGGAGTTCCTGCTGCCTATCAATCCAGCTCCAGGATATGCTGACGCCATCAGTTTAACCCCTCCACTGCCGAACGGTCCGCTTTTCAATGAAAGCAAAAAAGAGATACTGGGAAGGTTACGGCTTGCGGAATTGGGGAAGGAAACGGAATTTAGGAAAAACATCAATGACAGCGGTGGAAATGTCGTCAGAGGGAAAATGAACTAATCGTGGGGAGCGACAGACAAAAAAAAGTCTGTATTATCCACATATGAACAAAACTGCAGATTAGTATAAACTAGTGATCAGGCAAGAGGATGAGACGGAGATATATACAGATGTAGGACATTTATTCTGCCGTATTATCTATAGTTTTACAGGACTAGCGGGTTTCCTTAGCCTAAGATGCGAAATGACAAACTTAGCTCTGCTACATCTGTGACTATTAAACATCTTGCTTTTTTTTTTTTTTTAATAGTCACAATCTAAATAAGAGAGATCCATAAAGTCACTGGAGGGATCAAGCACTGAATCTGAAATGTGTGGCTTGCAAAGGGTTACAGGCGGTTGCCACAAGCCACCTCAGTGCAGCTGGGAAGCCTAGGGAATGTGAGATGTGCGAGCAGCGCGAGTGTGTGTGTGTGACAGGGGTGGAGTTTAAGGCTGCCTTTGCACCATTGATTCAAATCAGCCTTTAGGGGCTGTGTTCTGTCCTCCGCTTCAAGTTAGGGAGAGAGTGAGAGACAAAACCCCACACGCATTAAAGGGAAAAAGTTTAGAATCGCAGTCATAACAGGAGAATCCTTTCCCCCCTCCCTCTCCTCCATCCCCCTTTTCTTGGCGGCAGCTTCTGATGTGAGCCCATTTTTTTTTCCAAATTTGGGATTTGTTTTTTAGAAGTGGGGGGGGAGAAAGAAATCACTGCAAGGATCCAGGCAGATTCTGGAATTGTGGACGATCCCAAAAATGTCGGATCCGACAGTCAATGCGCACCTGGAAGGCATTATATCGGATTTTGAAGGTAGGTAAAGAGCAAATTTCTATATTTTATTTTTACGGGTTCCAAAGGTCTGGTTGTCCTTTTACCATTGTACGTGTTCTTGTGAGAAGACAGATGCCTGACCTAAGACATGAGATGGATGGTGAGATGTAGATATAGACTGATGGAAAAATGATTTGCAGAACGTATAGGGGTTTCTAGATACACATCTGAAAAATGCGAAATGAGACGTATGGACAGGAAATAGTGGCTGTAAGAAGAGACAGGTAATGAGCGAGAAAGAGAGAGAGAGACATGGTGGATTGAGGGTAAGGGAGAGCAGGCTGAAAATTACTCAGAAAGAGCAGAAAAAAATAGCGGTGAGTCACAGAGAGGGGGAGGAAGTGTGAGACATAGAATAGATTTTACTGCAGCACATCTGTATGGAAGACTAAAATATGGACAGAGCAGACAGGAGCAAGAAATGAAGAGTGCTCCTACCTTAATCTATGACATCTCCAATACAAGCTTTATTGTCTAAAGAGATATTGTATCCATGAGGCAAGTACTCCAAGTCCCAGCAGAACGTCAGTGAATCACTGACAGATGGAGTCGATTCACAAATCTGTCTTTGTTCACTATGAGTCTTGCAGATCAGGATGGATTCTGCAAGAGGACAGCCTAAAAGTTGTGTTCTTCTTGTTGTAGACCCACTTGTGCCCACCCACTGTCATAGCCCCTATAGAATGACTAGCGATGGTCTAATGCCCCCATATGTCCCTTGGGTTATGTTCCAGATGGTACCCGAGGATTTCATGTGATCTCTTTTTTTTTTTGTCCTGAGGGGCATTCTTCATCCTAATATTTTCCTGGTCCTTTGTAGTAGTCAAGTGGTATTTTGTCACATCTCAGCCCAGCTGAAAGAAAGCCTGTGCCTATCAGGTTTCATTCTGTATGTTGGACGGGGTCAGCAGCTGAGCATGTCGCTTCCAAAAAGTGACAAGACTAAAAGGTGGGGCAGCTACTCTAGTTCTCCATTTCCATAGACTGATTCATTTGAATGGCTCTACTTAATTTAAGGGAATTGTTATGACCTCTTGCATGTTGGTAGGAGTTGGAGAGTTGGGATCTGCTGTTGTCAATAATATAGCTGTCCCTATTCCTATATATAGCACTATACATGTAGATATCCGTCTTAACCTAGAAAAGTTCTTGGCTGATTCACTAGTTAATATAATTATAATTTAGAGTTCTTGGTTGTATGAAGGTGTCAAAGAGCAAAAAGTGATGTGAATTTGAAGACTAAAGCTGACTGTATGCTAGAGATTTTGGTCAGTCATTTAGGCCATTTTCCACCAACCATCACTTCCTTTTCATATCATGTGAGAGCATTACAGATACTGATCGATGGCAGATATTGTATCTGTCAAAAAGTTGTTCTGCCTTGTTGGACTAAACTCAGTCGTTGTCAGGTTCTCAAGTTAAAATGTCATTAAACTACAGATCTTCTTCTTATCAGTGGAAGTCCGAGTAGGCCACGGATCACAGAAAGGTTTATTGTCTCATCAACCTATATCATTGTCATCCAAGACGACAACCTTCATAGACCAGCCATGAACAACATCCAGAAAACCATCTAAAAATTCTACCTCTAAATTTCCAGCTTAACTCAACCTAAAACCTTACAAAAACCCTACCTCCTTGAAACCGGACATCGAAGTACATTAGGAGATGCCTGTGTATCGATATCTTTAGCATTGGTGGCGGTAGAACTATGACAGAATTGTGCTCTGAGGAGGTGTTGGCATGCTCAGAAGTCTTTTGATTACCGAAATATGTCCCAAGCATTTAATTCCTTGTGGGCCATCAATGCCAGGATGTTCCATGATGACTCCATCTTGAAGATATAGTCATATGTGCCAGAGAAAAAAACATCCACATTTGATTATGTGCAATACCCTAGTCCATCGTAGAAAGGTCTCTGCAGGTATATTGCAATAGTTCATATGCAGCAGGTGTCGTCCTACCAGAGTGAATAGTAATGTACTCTTTGGTGCTGGTGGTAGGGCCTCTAAGCTGTTTAACCACTTAATGACTCTTGACAGATATATCCGTCATGGGCAGGTGACGTATGTTTGGAGCAAGCTCACTAGGTGATCCTGCTCCATATGTGGCAGGTGCCCTGGTCATTTAACATCCTTCAGAAGCCATGGTCAACAGCAACCATGGCATCTGTGGGGTTGGACAGAGGGAGGGGGATTCCTCAGTCCTCTAATCGGAGCCCTGGGGTGAAATTATGGAGCTCCAATCAGTTGCTATGACAGCCTGGGGCCTGGTGAAGGCTTCCAGTACTGTCAATGTGAGCTGTCTGCATAGCTGGCAGATGAATATAACACTAGTTAAAGGACTAATCATGGAGTCCTTCAATGGGCATAACAAGCAATAACACCTTGTAGGTTAAAATTTTACCACTGTCTCTGTCTCTCTGCTCGTTTATTAGGATGCATATCATCGTATGTTTAGTGAATATATTGCTCTATGATTTACTGCTCCAATTTGTGATCTTCATAATAGTCTATGGAGACTGAGCTCAGTTTCATGGTCACACAGCCTTGTTCCGTACATCAGATTTATTGCCTCCACAATGCATTTAGCATAGCTATCTAATTAATTGGCTTTGAAAATGTGAGTAGGATGATACAACTTATAGCTTTACTGTGCTCTGCTCAGGTTATCCAAAGGCTTCTGATACGGTGCCATACATGTGGTAACGACATTAATTAAGAGCTAGAAACCTTTGCGAATAGACTTGCACTTGAAGCACAACTCACATGATCTGGTTTCACCATTGGGTGTGACTGCTGTTTGTCATTTCTCAAATATAGTCATAGTCAATCTATGTTAAAATAAAAGTTACTAATATTTTAAGAGTCAGATCACAGTGGAATCTTGGGTTTCGATTGGATTTACAACAGGCCTGAGAGATTTATTTGGCTTAGAAGGTGTCCACCAGGTTCTTTTTAAAGATAGAATTGTGGAGTGTAAGATGATTCTGGGAAATATTTGAGTTATCAAATAGTAAAGAGGAATTCTACTTTGGACAATCTCTTTTTGTAAAAAGACTCCTGCTGCTGGAGCCCCCAGTGATCAGCTGTAATCTGTGAGGGAACCTGGCAGCAAGTATTCAATTTTCCTGCAGCGCCACCACAGGAAAAATTAAGCATTACACAATTCTCATTGACATCAATAGGCTGTGTAATGCATGGACATAATGAGCCCTCCAGAACAAGAGATACTCTTTATAACTATTCTTTACATTGGCTAGATGTGGGTTATTAAAAGGGTGCCCCATCACACTTAAAGGGGTATTCCCATCTCAGATATTGATGGCATATCGCTAAGATATGCCATCAATGTCATACAGGAGCTGGTCCCATGTCTGGGACCCGCTTCTGTCTCCAGAACAGACCAACCGAAGTGAAAGAAGTACAAATAAATAAATTTATGGTCTGCTCACCTTCCAAATGTTCTTGGTAGGTGCTCTATTCCAGTGACAGACCCTCTCTGTCAAATATACATCTTATAAAGATGTACATGGGTAGGCACTCATATCTGGACCATGTAGAACAAATAGTAACTATTTATTAAAATAACAACACACATAAATCACTTCCAAAATAATCAAAAATATAAAACATAATTTTTATATGTTTTATATTTCTGATTTATTTTGGAAGTGAAAGAAGTGCTGCCACCCTTCGTTCACGCTATGGGACATTCAAAAAAGCCGAGCGTGCCTGCTCAGCTATTTTCAGAACTCCCACAGAAGTGAAAGGAGGGTGGCTGTACATGCACAGCTGCTCATCTTCACTTCAAGGGCCCCATTCCAGAGATAGAAAAGGGAATACCCTTTTTTGGGGTTTCTAAACTAGAAAACCCCTTTTTACTCCATCGCAGTTTCCACTGGGTTTTCACCTAGCTTTACCATTCTCTTCTGCTTAGCTGAAAGGTATTTGTCAGCAGATTTTTGCATATTGAATTAGGGCTTGAAGTTACTATTAAAACAGCACCTTTGCTATGGTAATCTGCATTCAGCAGAAAAAAGTTTGTTCTAATATTCTAACTGAGCAGTTCGGTGCACTGAGGGTGGGCCTTACCCCTTCTGTGACTGCTTTGTCCTTCCCTGTGTCCATGAAGCTTCTCTTTCCCTTAAACAATTGACCGGACCAGGGGACAATCCTGCGCCATGCGCCAAAATTTCTGTCCTTGCGCAGTGCAGCATCTGGTTCCTGCCCAGGAAGGAAAAAGAACTGTGCTTCACATGCAATGAAATTGCAAGACGGCACCTGGAGAGAGCAGAATTCAAATGCCTGGCCTCATCAATCTTGTAAGGAAAAGAGGAGCTTCATTGACACAGGGAGGGGCAAAGGGTGTACCAAATGGCTAACCTCCAGCACTCCAGCTGTGGTAAAACTACGACTCACAAGATGTACACTTGCTTGGCTCTTCTCAGAATTCCATAGAAATCAATGGAGCATGCTGGGAGTTTTAGTTTCACCACAGCTAGTGTGCCAGAGGTTAGCCGTCACTGGTAGGGCTTGCCCTTGGTGCACCGAACAGCTCGTTAGCTTCTCAGAACAAAGTGTTTTTTCTGTTAAACAAAGTCATGGACTACCATGACCAAGGTAATCTTTTCAGTGTCTTCAGGCCCTACTGGTCACCACGATTGGTTTGATTTGGAAAAAATCTGCTTTTAACATACTTACCGGAGGTTAGCCATCACTGATAGGGCTTGTACTTGGTGCACCGAACAGCTTGATAGCTTGTCAGAACAAAGTGTTTTTTCTGCTGAACGCAGTCATGGACTACCATGACCAAGGTACTGTTTGCAGTATCTTCAGACCCTACCGGTCACCACGGTTGGTTTAATATGGAAAAAATCTTCTTTTAATATACTTACCTTTTATACTATTAAAGGGATGTTCTTATGACATTATTGAAGTGTTTTAATTGCATATGATTCATCGTGGATCTTGTAATATATTGAGACTGCTATCAACCATCTGCAAACCTGTAACCAAATGGATAAGGTGAAATGATAAATAGTCCTGAGCTCAGTAGAAGACATGTGTATGTGCTCCCCAGAGTCATCAGCATACACAGAACTTGTGTCATTACCTTAATATGCATGGCCAGTCTATGTTTGCCCCAAGCATCTCATTCTTTGTGGCCAGGATGCTCAGCCATGACAACACCTCCTTTGAATGAATACTTCCTTGGCCTCGGAGCATTACTTTCCTTCCCTGAAACTTGTAATAAATCATTTACAGTGTTTAGTTAAACATTTCTTCATGACTTTGTATTATTTGTCATGGTGTTCTGCCGCTCCATCCATCAGATGAAATATTGCATGTTCCTCTTAGGCTAACATGACCCACGTCTGGATGCTGCACTTAGTAGTACAGTGCTGTGGAATGTCTTCTGTGTATAGCAGAGCTAGTTATGCCCAGGTGTTCAGGACACAGCCTGAGGGTTATGGCATTTTATTCCACCAGGTGAGTGACTGGACAGAATGGAAGTTACTGATCAGTGAATTCCTTTTCTGACCCATCCAACATTACCCTCTAACACAATGATCTCCAACTTGTGCCTCTCCAGCTGTTGCGAAACTGCATCTCTGTTGGAGCATGCTGGCGGTTTTAGTTTTGCAACAACTGGAGAACCGCAGATTGGTGGCCATTGAAAAACATCTGATGTTTGCCTGCCTGTCTTCCTGAAAGCCAGAACCATTCTTATTCTGACCAGTGAATCAGCAATCAGTATTCCTCTTCAAAGCCAATCAGTTCCGTTCTTTCTTTCTAAACCTGCCCTAAAAAGAGAAGCTTAGAATCCAATTGGTTGGTATAGGGATCACTAAGATGCAGACCCTATCTGTGTCCCTATCTAGGGTATCACTGAAAGAGAAGATATAAGTAGCACGGTGCTACTCCAGGTCCTTTTGTCTTCTCAGAAACCATGTAATTGGACCATGATAGTCAATGGCTTACCATGCAGCCTCTATGAGAAGCCAAATAGCTGATCAAAGCCACTTTATTCTAGCAATTGGCATGGATCATAATAGTCATACCACATTCATCGATGCCATCAATGTCTTTAGTGAAATGACTGCCTTTCAAGAAAGTTGGAGCATAAAGCTAGGTTGACATTGTGGCCAAATTCCGGCATTCTTTTTTAGTCTAGGAATACCAGAATTGCCAGATCCATTATATGCCAGAAACCACAGGCGTCCGTCGGGATTCCGGCATCAATACGGGCATTCTGCTGGACAAAATACTGCTGCATGCAGCAGTATTTTATCCTTTTTTTACCCCCAAATCTGTAAACTTAGCCTAAGAGTTATCCAAATGCGCAATCCTTGCTTGCTACTAGTATTTCAAGTACATGGAGTAGCTATCATAACAGGCAATATAAACAGATTTTGCCTTCAAGGGATTATCCAAGATTTTTTTAAATGTGTAAATCCCCAGTTCAGCACGGCTGCTCTGGTGGCCACTGCAGTGATGAGTATCATCATTATGTAGCTGCTATTTTCTCTGATCTCATTTTATTCATGCTGGAAGAGGTGACCCCAGTTCTAGGTATGATGACGTCTC
This sequence comes from Rhinella marina, assembly GCA_900303285.1. Taxonomy (NCBI): domain Eukaryota; kingdom Metazoa; phylum Chordata; class Amphibia; order Anura; family Bufonidae; genus Rhinella; species Rhinella marina. Next base: position 194,639 of record ONZH01025293.1, on the reverse strand, counting down.
CTGAACGGGGGAGTCAAGTGCATGGAAGATGAACTGCAGTAACTCGGCATGGCTACTATTACACCATGGATGAAGCCCATCTACTTTGTTATTTCCGGTGCAGTCCAGTGAGAACAGCTGGTCATGGGAGTTCCAGGTTTTAGACCTCCACCAATTTGAAGACCTAGCCTGAAGATAGGTCATCAATGTTTAGAACCCAGAACACCCATGTAATGTCTGAGATATGCATACAAAACATCAGTAAGACCTACAGATACAGTATACAATACCTACTAGCGTTAGGAGCTCATATCACTCACTAAAATTATATGAGTATCTTTGTTTTAAGTATTTCATGATTTTAACCATAACCATAAATGGCCTTCACAAAGGTTGCTTTCACAAATTAAAATGTGCTTTGAACCCTTACTAAAATGTGCTTTGAAGTGGTCCTTACAGTGCCTAATGCCTGCTCCAGCACTCCCCGAGGCATCACATGCAGTGATGGGAGGGGCACAGCTCTTCTTCCCCTCGGGGCACACCCTGGACTTTTGGGGTCTCCTGCTTGGTGGTGGTTGGTGTGCCCTTGCTGTTAGGTGAGCAGTGGGGTGCAAGGCAGGAGAACAGGTTCCCAGGTTGGTTTATGGAGACAACTGGCCAGGCCATCTTGGTTAAAGACTTTTACTAAAGGCTGCATATAGGGGATGGCTACTATGATAACCTTCCCTGAGTCTTTTTCTATAAGTAAAAGCAATTGACCAAAGGTCTGCAATTTCTCCTAAAATTTGGGGTGGGGTAAAGTCCTAGAACGGAGGGCCAGTTCTTCTCAGTAGTGTGGAAGGGCATCAAAAACAAATACTTCAATCCACGTGCAGTGAAGTCTACAGCCATAAACTTTGCCATTTAATGACTTTGTCCAAGCACTTTCTGTTTTTAATGGTCATCCACCTTCTGTAAAAAGCCCGTTCTTCTCTCTGGCAGCTTTACACTCAGTGTAGAATTCTTGTATTTTGCTATAGCTTGTCTGGCTCACACACAATTAACTGTATAAAGGCCCTCTCTCTTGGCATGCTTTACCAAGAACTAGGGGAAGTGGGACCAGCCCACCACCTGCCAACTATCACTAAGATCTGCCAGTTAAAGGGGTTATCCCATGAATAATGTAAAAAATAAACATCACCCATCATATAGTAGATGACTATACCTTTCTAACAAAGCTATAACCAGTTCTGTACTTCACGGAGATCCAGAGATCTCCCCATTCATTGCACTTTGAGTTTTTTTTTATCAAGCTGACAGCTCAAGGGGAGTGTCTTTTCTGCTGCAGCTCAGGAGGCGTGTCCTTGCTCTGCCTATCACAGCTTAGGAGGCAGATGAAGGATGAAGCTGAGCATGTGCGGCCTTGTCTGTGAGCAGGTCAAAGAAATAAAAATTAAGTGGCACTATAAAGATACATTTTACTGAATAACTCATTGGCTATACACATTTTTCAATTACAGGCAATTACAAAAGTATTCGGATCCAGCTGCTGGTGTGAAAACTGCTAAATATTTTTTGTGGGACAACCCCTTTAACTAATTTCTACCCATATAAAGCCTTTTGGAATACAGAGTGCATAGTAAAGTCACATTAGCTATTGTACCAATGGATGTGCATATGTGCTGTACATTAACCCTTGTAACAGTGAGCCATAGTGCACTATAACATTAACTCTTTATCAGTCAACCATATTACAGTATGGCATTAGCCCTTTTAGCAGTAAACCACCACGTCACTTCAGATGGACATATGTGTAGCTTTTAAACATTACTTCTGTTTTTTTTGGTGGTAGTGTAGCAGCAAAATATGGAACCAGTAAGGAAATTACAAAATATAGTCGAAGTATGCAAAAACAATGTGACGCTCAGCCCTTTACTCAGTATTCTGGTGTCTAAGTTGCAGGACAGCAGTAAGGAATCTGTGGTCTTGGTTGCTGCCCTCTTCCTCTTGTAAAGGGTGTCATTTGAATAATCGGTATATTACTGTTGCTGTGCTATAATATAATATGGAGGTCAACCAAAGAAGAACATAGATTTGCTATGTAGCTAATCCAGTAACTTTTACAAGGTCAATTAAATCTTGCTTATTCAGTGAATTAAATTTCCCTAGAACCTAGGATTGGCAATTTATGGACAAGCAGAGACTTGGTAAGGTGTAGCAAACACTTTTTGTGTCCTATTTATACACTAAGAAGAATTCTGCTTTAAAAGAGAGGTCACATTGTGTCAAATAACCCCCACCCCATCCTCATGCCTTCACTTTTATGTGTCCATCATCATCCTAACCTCATCACCCTTCATGACAAGATGGGATTTCCACCAGCAGCGCAGGAAGCGACAGTAGGAGTTCTCATTCATTGTTTTTTCCATTCTGCATGATCTGTTGAAGCTCGGTGTCCATGGCCATTATGTGAGGTTGGGAACAATTTTTCAGACCAATGTTTGCTTTTTAAGGCAAGTTTTGTTTTTTTAAGCCCAGATATAAAACAATTCTGCAAACAAAAACTCACTGTCCAAGTGACGTTGACAAGTTAATTTCATACATAATGTAGAAAGATGAGTAATATCAAGGCTAGCAGTACCGGTAGTTTGTCCAGCCCAATTTATAGTCCCAATTATGACTCCTCAAATATTCTGAAAAAAGTTCAACCCAGCTGTTTTGCAGAACTTGCGAAGGTCAATGTCATAATGTTTATGACTGGAACCTTCTCACAATATAGTGCCATTAAGAGAAGAGGAGGTACATATATACTATCAAGGAGGAGCAATTTTTTCTGAAGTTTTCACTCCTGAAATGGACCAAGAGTAAGTCTAACAGAAATGTCAACTACTTGCTGCAGTTGTATCTGGGCACAGCACATGCACCAGAGAAGAAGATTTGGAGCATGCGTAGTGCATTGATGAAGATGAGGCAAGTACAACTTGCTTCATGCAGGGAGATATGGATTCAGCCTAGAAAAGGTGACTATTAATAGGAACGACGCTTCCCAGATGACTTTTGAGGGAGAAATTATCAAGAGGATGATTATAACTTTGTTTTCTACCCAATACAGTAAAAGCATGATTATAAAGCTATTAAAGAACAGATTCAGAATAATGTAGTGGTTGTGGTTAAAGGGTTCAGGATTTTACCATTGATGGCCCATCCTCCACATTGACCATCATTATCTGATTGGTAGGGGTCCAACACCCTGCACCTCTGCCAAACAGCTGTTTAGCTGTAGCATCCGAAGTCAGCTCTAGAATTGTACAGCTCCATCCATTGTATAGTAGACTGAGCTGGTAAGTGCAGTGCTGCTCTCATCAAAGTAAGAGTGGGTGCACTGCTGCTGTTACAAGGTTGTCGTGGGTGCAGGGTGTCAGACGATGATAGGCTGTAGTAAAATCTTGGATAACCCCCTTTAAAGAGTTGTCAAATAACTAGCAGATTCCCTAGAAAGGTCTAGGTATCTTTCTTGTACAACAGTATTTAGAAGGTTACTAGTATTAAAGGGAGTCTTTCACCCGTTTTTCACCTATATAACTAAGAGCACTGCCCCACAGAAGATTGCAGACACATCCCAGACATACCTGTCTGCACTGTGTGTCTGTATTATATGTCCAGGAAAAGCACTTTTATTCTGCTGGAAAACAGCTCCCAAGTGCCCAGCTCTGTTGCTGCAAGTGCCCAAAGCAAACCAGACTGAAGAAGGGAGGGCTGCTTTAGCTGCTCATATCTTGGGATTGGTAGCAGATAGAAAAATGGTTCTTACCCGTCTATGAAAGCCGTCAAAATCAGCTTTCAAATTATACTAAAATCACAGCATTATATCCAGTATATCAGAAGATATAGCTGTTAGAAATCCAGTCGGGGGAGAAAGCTGTTTTTAGTTTCACTTTCAGCTGGGCACATGGGAGCTGTTTTCCAGCAGATTAAGGGCTCATGTACACGACAGTGAAAAATAGCCGTGTGACGGCCGTCTAAGTAGCGGCCGTCACACGGCCATTTTTAGCACCAATGAAAGCCTACGGGGCTATTCACATGGCCATTTTTTTAACGGCCAGTGAATAGCATCCGTCCAGAAATAGGACATGTCCTATTTCTGGGCCGTTTCAATGGGCCGACTGCCCCATTGAAATGAATGGGGTCGTTTTTAACGGACGATTGACAGGAGTGCTCCCGTCTAACGGCCGTTAAAAATGGGTACACTATGGCCACTCACCCTACCCACTTGCTCGCGCTGCGCAGTCTCTGGTTTTTTCATTGAGCAGGCCCTGCAGATGGACCTGCGTTATGCGCGGTGACATTACCACGTTGGCGCGCGCAGTGACGTCATCTCTTCTCTCTTCCGTGCGTAGAAGAGAGAAGAGACTGCTGCAGCGTGAGCAATTGGATAAGGTGAGGTTTGGTTTTTTTTGTTGTTTGTTTTTTTTTTTTTTTAATCATCAAAAAGCAGCTGTGGGAGCATTTATTTAAACCATGGGGGAAATTATTTAAGATGGGAACATTAAAAAACATTCCTACACCATGGGGGACATTATTTTACCAGGGGGCCTACATGGGGGACATTATTTTAGCTGGGGCACTATAAAAAATTATTTACACCCTGGGGGACATTATTTTAGTTAGGGGCACTATGGAGGACATTATGGGCATCATGGGGGTCATGATTATAGTTGGGGTAAGAAATAACTGCCAATCCAATTCATCAATTTTTCATGTCCGTTTTTAACTGACATGAAAAACTGAGGCAAAACGAACATTAAAAATGGACACACGGCCAGAAAATGGATGCACACACTGATGCAAAATGGCCATGAAAAACTGACAGTGTGTCCGTTTTTAACGGACATTTTTTTTCACTGTCGTGTGCATGTAGCCTAAAAGTGCTTCTCCTGGACATGTAATACAGACACACAGTGCACACAGGTATGTCTGGGATGTGACATGTAATAGACACACAGTGCACACAGGTATGTGTGGGATGTGACATGTAATACAGACACACAGTGCACACAGGTATGTCTGGGATGTGACATGTAATACAGACACACAGTGCACACAGGTATGTCTGGGATGTGACATGTAATACAGACACACAGTGCACATAGGTATGTCTGGGATATGACATGTAATACACACACAGTGCACACAGGTATGTCTGGGATGTGACATGTAATACACACACACAGTACACACAGGTATGTCTGGGATGTGACATGTAATACATACAGTGCCCACAGGTATGTCTGGGATGTGACATGTAATACAGACACACAGTGCACACAGGTATGTCTGGGATGTGACATGTAATACACACACAGTGCACACAGGTATGTCTGGGATGTGACATATAATACAGACACACAGTACACACAGGTATGTCTGGGATGTGCCTGCAATCTTCTGTGGGGCAGTGCTGTTAGTTATATAGGTGAAAAACAGGTGAAAGACTCCCTTTAAAGTGGTTTTCCTGCTAACAAAACTTCCTGTGAATAGGAGATAAGTGTCTGATCGCTGGAGGTCTGACCACTGAGACCACCAGCAATCACAAAAATAGAGTCCTCTAGGAGACTGGAGCAGTGGTGTGCATGAGTGACAAACGTTCCATTTACTTCCATGGGACTGCCGGTGATAGTGTCGAGCAGTAAAGTTATTCTAGCCCACAAAATATGTTAATGATTTTTGGAAAATTTCGCAGAAGTTCGAGAACTGCTTTGGGGGCCACCAGTAGGCAGTGAATGTAGCAGGGTCCTGATAATCACAGCGTCATATCCTCAAGTCAACTATTTGTGCAAGCATTTAGGCTCCAAATGTTCTAAGCTCGATTTATAACCTGAAATATACAGTTCTTTATACATAAATGCAAGAACATAAACATAATATAAAAGCAGTAACCAAGACTAGGTGATGAATACAGGTTTCTATGGTGTCATCGCTCTGCTACGAGCTACATATTCAAGCACAATTGGCTCTCTGTGTTTGTCCTATCCATTGAAAAGTTGGAAGGGGGAAGTGACAGGATACTTCCCTAGTCCCCACCCTCATTGTACAGTTATCATAGGAAGACCAAGCAGCATCTGGTCACTGATAAGGGATTTTATTATTGTGGGATTGACATGAAGGCCAAAAATTCCCTATCTATAGACATTTACAGCTGCATAGCAAACAGACGAAGGGATTATGAGCGCACAGCTCTAACAGATGTGTTTGGGGTTTGCATATCAAATAGATACTAAAGCCAAGAAAAAAACACAAGCTTAGTTATATGGGGTCCAAATGCCCCTGTGCAGCATAAGACGACACCAGTCTTATAAATGGCACATGATAGATGGGAAACCATTAAGCCAAGAACCTTCTTCTGAAGGATTACAGATGAGTGAAGCATCATAAGGGTGTGGATGTAAAGAATCCTAAATGTTTTGAAGTGAAAAAAATTAAAATGGAAAAACTTTTTGGTTCTCCACACAATCATAGAGTTCTACTTCATCTCATGTAAATAAGAGAAACACATGACCAGCCATCAATAAACGCCAAGGAACACATTTGTACTTTTAGATCCCAATATACTTTATTTTAGCATTTGTTTGTTCCTGTAGTTGTCGCTACAACCCATGTGTACATACGTGCTCAACAGAGATATGTTGATGGGGAAACTGGATTCTTGACCCTTGGGCTACTGCACATAGTATACTCATAGATTCTTCTAGAGCTTGAAAAGTTCATGAAAGGTGGGCAGTGGTCAAACAATTTGGATTGCTCATACAGCCGACAGCTATTCCTCCTGACTGCACCATAAACCACCATGTTTTTTTTCCATGGGAAGAGGAGAATACACCAAAGCCAGGCAGCTGTGGCAGAAGCTTAACTCCTGAGGGAACGAAGGATTGGTCCTGGTACAATCCAGCACACCACAGCTGGGAGACCACAATGCAATCCTCCAGTTGGCCCAGGCTCTAACACCATAGTGGGTACCAAAGGTCTATAAGATAAAAAAAACATTTGTAGCTACCTTTTAAGCCATAAATTAGCCACTATGAATCAAAATCTATTAGATTTTATTGATGATATGGAGTTTGGACCCCAAGCATAAACCGTAATTTCCTCTGGTGGGCCCCAGGAACCCCAGTCCAACCCTGTCTACTGTGTATGGTAACCACTACCTACCTTTTGATTTCTCTCATTTCTGTATTGTGCTTATCAAATGGGTTTTCAGCTATTAATTACCTATCCTTAGGTCATCTATATCAGATTTGTGGGGAAACGACACTCAGCACCGCCACCTATCATCTCAGCTTCCATTCATGTGAATGAGAAGGGTACCCCGCATGGCAAGTACACTTGGAAGGGACCTTGTGCTTCCGGCTCCATCGGCTGTACAGGTTCAGGAGCCGGCAGCTGCCAGGAACAGTTGATCAGTGGGGTGGCAGGAGGTAGACGCCCACCAATCTGAAAAAGATGACCTATCCTCCTGGAAAGAAACCCTTTAACAAGATCTGCAATATCTTCTCCTATGCCAATGTGCATCAAGCAATAAAGTACAATAGATATTTTGATAACCCATCTGAGCCAGCAATTACTACTAACCCTATTCTGTGTTATTATGGCTCTTCTCTGGTATTCGATATGTCAAACTGTAAGCCAAAAAACTGGGCAGAACAAGTAGTGTTCTAGAGAAGATGTTTCTAAAAGAACAGGAACCATTGTGCAATGTCAGGCGCCTGCAGCTGAGGAGCAGTTAAAAAATTGATTGCCTCTTGTAGACCATGAGACATCATTATAACATTATTATGGATTTTCTACATAGTTTCCAAATCATGTACTTCTAATAGGGCATGTACTGTTCATTCTGCTGCAGTTTTGATGCTTGCTTGCTTCCAAATGGTACATTTAGATTTTCAGTGCAGCATGAGTATTTCAGTTGGCTGTCATATCAATCTCTACAGTCTCTGAAGTATAAATTGATTAAAGATGTCCAGATATGAAGATCTCATGGGGAGATAATTAAAAATGTCTTGTTATTTCTCAAGTCTTTCTATTTATGTTCCTCGTTATAATGATTTATCTACAGAAACTACATATAAAAGGTTGGGATCTTACCATATGGGCCACCATAACTATAAGGACATCCTTTAGATGCCATTAAACCAAAGAAATGGGAGATGCTAATGTAACCTTCATGAAATGTTGTCCACATACGTTTGGAAAGTCTTCAGACCTTTTCACTTTTTTCACATTTTGTTATGTTGCCGCCTTGTGCTAAAATAAAAAAAAAATCTAGTTTTTCCCCATCATTCTGCACTCAGTACCCCATAAGGAGAAAATGAAAAAAGAATGTTAGAAATCTTTACTAATTTATTGAAAAGGAAAAACTAAAATCTTGCATTGACATAAGTCTTCAGACCCTTTACTCAGGATTCAGTTGAAGCAGCTTTGAGAGCTGGACAACTGGATTTGGGGATTTTCTACCATTCTTCTCTGCAGATCCCTTCAAGATCTGTCAGATTGGATGGGGACTTTCAGTGGACAGTCATCTCCAGGTCCCACCAGAGCCGTTTAATTGGGTTTAAGTCAGGGCTCTGGCAAATGAGCCTCTAGGATTAACGAGGGTTGCACCTTGAGGATCTGCTCTCTCTGCAACTGCCACATCCTTTCCACTTTAATTGACAAAGTGGAGAGGGCACGGCAGTTGCAGAGAGAGCAGAGACTCTAGGTGTAACGGCAACGCCTCAGTTGCTCCCAGGTCCTCATTTGTATATCTTAAAACATAATTATTCTTAGCAATGAGTGCACATATGAACATGGAACCAACACAGGTGCCTTCAGCTGCCAAGTGCACATGCAACAGGCCAGCCACTTTCATAGGTACAAATCTGCTGACAGATGCCCTTTAAAAACACCGACACACTGGGAGTGGGAGATTTAAAATGAGTGGTTGCGATGGTTTGATATTTTTATCTATACATGCTTGTTTAAAATATTGAAAGCCCTATGAACAGGACCGTCATTGCAGCTCAGTTAAAGGGAACCTGTCATCTCCGAAACACCCCCTGAACTAGAGTAAGCGTTGTATAGTGTAAGTGATGCTGAATCCAAATATGTAAGTTTTATCTTCATACTCACCTCCATTCCGACGCTGTGCTCCCACAAACCAGCACTAAAATGCATTGAGAGGACTCTTCTTTGAGTCCTCTCCATTATGTGAGTGAGCACCGGAGTCCACTGAGTGCATTTTACTGCAGGTTTGTGGGAGCACAGCGTCGGAATGGAAGTGAATATGAAAATAAAAATTACATATTCGGATTCAGCATCACTTACACTCTACAACGCTTACTCTAGTTCAGGGGGTGTTTTGGGGATGACAGGTTCCCTTTAATTTTTCATCTAGACCCAAGCACCATTTGTTGGATGTGCCTTGAAAACACGTTCTTCTTACCTCTCTATTCCGGCAATTAACAACATTAATCAATTTGCAATTACATTGATCAATAGGTATTCCTATTGTGTGCTGCATATGGATCTCATTTACTTCATGACTGACCTGGCAACACGACCCAAAGATGTGTTCTCCACGTTCCATAATACATTTTCCAACAACTCACCATGTTGCCCCCAAAATCTGCTCCGTCCTTAACATAACAGATTTTTTTTATTGCATTTGGCCTTGTGTCCCTTTTTTTTGTCCTGGATGTAGATTTGCTGATGTTGGATTTTTCTTTAACTGTTTCCTGACTGCTTTGGTGAATGAATAGGAGTATAGATCGGAGAGTTACATCTGGGCGTAGGATGTGGTTAGTCTTTGTCAGCAGAAGAGAAGCGAAATGAAAATGCTAATTCTTTTACTGCTTGGTGGAGGCTGCGAACTTCAGGCCAACCGGTAGCAAAGTAGTTAAGTCACATTTCCTCTGATCCATAATCCCTTGGTAATTAACAGAAATGGAGTTGCTTATGTATGACTAGTTACACAAGGCGGGTGCCCTGCTGTTTCTCATAGTTCTGGTGGAGAGACATTTTCTGTTAAAGAGGTGATAATACTTGAGGTAAACCATGACATTGCCTTATAGGTCTATCCAGCAATACAGTTCCTCTTCTGGGCATATACATTACCGGGGTTGTCTCACTGTGACAACACCTTTTTAGTGTGAAGTGGGTCCCTAATCATCAAGGGCCTGGATTCTGAAACCCCAGCAATCAACCAGATAAGTTGTAGTCAGCCATACATTGCACCTGTAATGGTGGTGAATGATTGACCATCAAAGTAATACATGGACTCGAAGGTCCACCAGCTTTGGACCTGCAAATACTTGGGGGGCCAACAGTATGTGTATGTATGGGTGTAGAATAAGAAATATTTCAAAGTGCATATTTAGTAACGTTAGTATTGTTGAGTCTATTAACACCAGGTGCCTAAAACTATGGGAACCTTAACCACATAAAAAGTGCATTTTTGAACCCTTTTGCAGTGTATTGCTGCATTGCAGTGGCACGCTGGAATAGTAAGCTAATTTTAAGCACGAGAGTAGGTTAAAAAGTTTTAAAAAGATCTCCATAAATACAGCTTTGAAGAAATAATGCTCTATGTAGACTGTCGTACCATGTTGGGTATTTACAAGCTTCTGAATTTCATGCTAGATCTTGGGGTATAGTTATCAAAACTGGCTTAGTTACCCATAGCAACCAATCAGAATCCACCCTTCATTTTTCAGAGCTCCTTTGGAAAATGAAAGATGGAATCTGATTGGCTGCTATAGGCAACTAAGCCAGTTTTCCTTTACACCAGTTTTGATAAATATCTCTCCTTGTTTGTAGACCACTAACCCAGCTGGGAAGGATTATCCCACATAACAAGTGACTTTTGGAAGTATATGAGCCAATGTGGAGTGTGCTTTGTATAAATGGATAGAGATGAGTTATTAATCTAAAAGCTGGGCTAATGGTGAAGTTGGCGCGAATCTTGCCTATGTATCCAGCAGCATGATTCCTCTGTTCCTAATTATGAGTCAGTCTCTGTGTTTGTATATTACCAGATGTTATTTATTAACGGATATTTCATATAAATTGAACGTTGATTTTTCTATTATTCTTAGCACTGAAGAGGTCTTTTGAGGTTGAGGAGGTCGACCAATCTCCGAACCCCTCTGTCCAACCACGTAGAACCCCAAATCCACTGCTAAGAGGTGCAGCCGCACAGAAATTCCAGGATCAAAGTGCTAGGAATGAGCCACACTTGAGACATGCAGAAATTGGTGGTCAGAGGTCCCCTAAATCGTCACTAAGACGTATTGAGTTGTCTGGATCCCGGCACCCAGAACCTATGTCAAGGCGTACAGAGATTTCCATCGACATTTCATCGAAGCAGGTGGAAAATTCTGCCCCAGCAATGTCAAGGTTTGGTTTGAAGAGGGCTGAACTGTCTGGACATAAACCACCAGAACCCATACCAAGAAGAGCAGAGATCTCTTTGGGAAAGCCTCATGATCTCCGTGGAGAGTCCCCAAATTCGAAAATACCTGAATTGAACCAAAGAAAAGTAGAAGAATCCAATGCGAAACGAATTGAGATCCAGGTGCCTAAATCTCCAGAAGTCCCTCCAGTCAAGCAGGTTGAAAACTCCATTCCAGCATCCACTGTGCTTCACCATCAAGAACCGAAACCACAACCTGTCCAGGTAGAGATTCAGCAAAGAACCCCTGAGGGTAAGTGATTTCTTCTTCAACCTTTCAAAGGTTATTGATTTAGATCTTCCATCTTTATTTTTGTTGTAATTCATGTCAATGGTGCAAAAAGGTTATAAGAATAACATAGGTGCCATTTGTATGAGAACAGGTAATACAGGTAGAGCAGGATCATTGTAGAGGACTACTGGAAGGAGCATCCTGTAGCATTTATTCAAGGGTGAGTTGTTGATATCAGTTGACTTTAGATCCATTGGCACCTTTGTTGATGCAGTATAAGCAGCATGTGATTCTTCCATAGAGTTTCCATAATTTTACTTGACCTTTCTACGATACCTTACGACATCAAAACAAGGCTATCATAGCCCATTGCATTGCACCCCCAACTTGTATGTAACACATGTTCTGGCTCAGGAACGGACATGCAAGAACAGTATAAGATCACTTGTTCTTGATTAACTTAGCATGAAGTACCTCCTTATGCCTCTGTAATAATCTAGAAGTAACTGCAAGTTATGAAATCCATTAGCTCTGCTCTATTCCTTACATGGAATCAAGAAGGAAGTAGGTCCTCTAACCTACTAGACCAGAGGCCAGGAACCTTCAGCACTCCAGCTGTTGTGAAACTACAGTTCCCAGTAGACTCCATTCACTTCTGTGGGAGATCTAAAAGCAGAAGTGGGCATGCTGGAAGAAGTAGTTTTACAACAGCTGGAGTGTCGGAGGTTGTCTACCCCTGTACTACATACAACCTTGTGCAACTCCAGAGGTTGCATTTGTTCCAGAATGTGATGGTTCTCAATTCCTTACTTCTGGCCATCCACAAAAAGATAGAGATCTGGCTTTTCCCTTCTTCCCATTGAAATGAACATGCATAGTCGTTTATGGTGGAGTTGGGAGAAATACCTGTTTAGGGTATTAGCTGACATTTAAACCATGTTTATGGCCAGTGGTGGTATTTCCCACCACACAAACGATGCAATTGTGTGGTGCCCCCACTTTTCAGGGGGTCCCGAGGTCAGGCCCCTGACAGGTGGGTCAGACCGCGCAACAACTTTCAACGTAGGACACAGATACAGTTATCGACATGAAGAGAACTGCCTCTGGGAACAAATATTCCAGTCTCTTTAACTGAGCCTGAGGGACGCTGTTCTTGCGCCAAACATGACGTCACTTCGTCACTGACAGAGAGAAGTAATGTGTACAGCGCAGGCGCAGAGCTCTGGGAGTGTCTGAGAGCGTTGAACTGTTGCGGCCCGCCAATCAAAATAGAGTTGGGTGCAGAAGGAGAAGGATCATGCGATGTGAGTGACTGTGTCTGTGGGAAAAGACTACACAGCAGAAAGAAGCACAACGTGGACTCTCAATAGTGACTGCACATACAGGGATGTTATCTACTAAAGGCTAGAGCTATGATGTCACATGACCTCTCTAATGAAATATTTAATTGATAATACATGAAATAATGCTGATAAGTGTGTCTATGGGTTAATAGCGTGATACATTACTAAGGCACCAGCGACTTCCCTATCCAACTGTTTGCATTAACACATAGCTGTGGTTCACCTGATTAAAACGCTGTTTTTCTTTTGTTGATCCAAGGCTCCATCCAAGGCTCCATTCTAGTGTTGAGCGACTCAAAGTCCACAAAGTGGATTTGTTCGTGGACTTCAATCCAAATTTCATGAAAAATTTGATTTGCCGCGAAGCCAAATTTCCTTGTGCTTCGTGGTAGCAAATCAATTTTACCTGAAATAGAGTAAAAAACTAAAAAATCATACCTCATCCATTTGCTCGCCACAGGCTGGGCACCACCATTCTGCTTGAAGATCTTGTGCAAAATCCCATGAGCGGTGACATATGACGTCACTATGCCAGCTAGGGTTGCATCGGGTATCGAACTTTGAATACCCAATCAATACTTTTGTACCCGGATCAATACGATACCAGGATTTGCTATTTTCCGATACCAGGCTGTGCTACTGCACCCCCTCACTATTATATTCACTGATGGCGCAACAGCCATATCTCTTACGCGGTGAACCGTAATAGAAAAATAAAATAAAAAACACGCAATTCACCATTTTTTAGGCACCTTGTCCCCCCAAAAAATAGGATATGACTGTTCTATTGTGGGCCGGACGTTCCATAAAAGGTGGAATGCACACTGCTTTTTTGGTGTTTTATTTTTTTCACATGATATCAAATGGTATTGAGTATCGCAATACTTTTTTATGGTATCGAAATCAAATTAAACTTTTGGTATCATGACAACCCTAATGCCAGCCGACGTGATGACGTCATCACGGGCCACGCGAGATTTTGCACCAGATCTTTAATCAAGATGGCGGCGGACGGCCCATCGTGAGCAAATAGATGAGGTAAGTATGTTTTTTTTTTTTTATTTAACACTCTGTTATTATGACCCTGGCATCTGAGGGGTACAATGATAGGGAGCTGCCCCCTGTCACTGTACACACTACTTACAAAGAAATGCGCTTCGTGACAAAGTAATTCGACCTGAAGCAAATTTTTTTTTTAAATTTGGCAAAGCAGCTGCATCGAATTTTGAAATACTTTGCTCATCTCTACTCCATTCCAATATGCAGATTAGGAGTTTAGTGCAATGAGGGCGTCACCAATGCTCTTGTTGTACACAAGCTCCGCTCCAGCCCCGCACTCGCTGTTTTGCCCCTGCTTGGTCTTGTCAATCCAAGTAGGCAGGGAAGGAATGGCCACAGAAAGGAGAGGAGCTTGGATGTAAAATGAGCAACGGCGACGCCCTCATTGCACTAAACTAATTTGCATGTTAATAAAAAGCATTTTTACTTGGGAACGGCACCTTGGATCAACAAAAGAAAAATAGCGTTTTAATCACATGAACCACAGCTATGTGTCTATGCAAAGAGTTTGACAGGGAGGTCGCTGGTGACGGATTCTTTAAAAGTAATATATTACTCTATGACTTCACAGACTCGTTTTTATCTGCATGATATCATGTATTAATAGATATAATCCTATAGAAAAATAATGCTATAGATAAAACTTTGCTTGGGGCCATAGAAATGCTAAATCTCAGTATATGGCTAGCATCAGAGTATTAACCCAAGGTTTAAGGTAATGCAAATGAAACAGCAGCATGATAGTACTAGAGGATAAATGATAGCAAAAAAAGAAAAAAAATCTTTTGTACTGTCTGCATTATGGTGATAGATGTAAAATTTAACCTGAAGCTCTAACATTGGATGCATTTATTTTCTTTTTATGTAAAACTTGATACCAGGTTTTTGCTGTTTTTGTTTTTTTGTGCTTGTGGCGCCAGACTGATTAATGCCACGGCCTCCCATCTGCCATCCTTTGACTCCATGGCCAGTCGAAGCCGTACTTGCTCTACAATATTGATGATATCATAATGTCATTGTGGCCTTTCCCCTCTTTTTATTAAATGCTTGCATTGATTTCGGAGAGACGAGGTTGGACTCCAGTCTCCCGTGTGGAGCGTGAATTACATTTTCCATATGATATGAAAGATCTCGAGCTGATTTTCTGCCGAACTAAAGTTTTTAAATCTCATTTCTGTCAGTACAGCGAAGTGGGTTCAAGTCCTGGACGGATATTTCACATTTTAGTAGCTCTTTGCACATATTGCATCATATGATTAATGAATAACCTTTAAAGAATGCCCTGTGTCCAGGCTTCCAAAATGGTCTCATTGTTCTGATGACATGTCACATGACTCTTACTGGTTTCCAGTAACATATAGAGCTCATGATCCCAAAGAAATGGGTCACTGATAGACAGAAAGTGTTTTTTTCCACATTTTTATGTTACTACAGTACTTTTTTCTTTAGAGTTTTAATCAACATTTCTAAAATGATGTTGAAGGCTTCAAAGGTGTGGACTTCCAAAACTACTAAAAATTGACAATTTTTGGGGGTGTTAACACAATCAATATATTACCCATCAATGTTTGGTCACAAAAAACTAATGTGCCAGGGAGCCTGCACCATGTACAACCGCACATATGAGCCATTGTATACAGGTATGGGTTGCAGCCTGCTGTTGCTTCTAATCTGCTGGTCTTGGCGGTAAAATGCCCTCTAACCAAAAGTTAATAGATGATCCTATGGGGGGAAAAACTCTTGTTGTAAAGGGGTTGTCCCATCTGGGACATTTATGGCATATCACTAGGATATGACACAAATGTCAGATAGTGGTGGCTCTGGAACCTGTTCCTTTCTCAAGAAAAAGGCCCTGTAGTGAATGGAGAGCAGACTGCACATGTAAAGTATCTTGTTCATTCACTGCTATGGGCAGGGGTGGACTGGCCATAGACCCTACAGGGAAATTTCCCGGTAGGACCAAGCTCTCCTTATGGCCCCCGGCTGGGTACATACTGATCTGATGCTCTCGGCATTAATTAATGTTAAGAGCATTAGGTACTTACCCCTGGCCAACATCCACAAGTACTTTTTCTGAATTCAACTGCATCTCCGTCCTCAGGACAGTAATACAGCTGAATACTGTGCTGCAGGTGGCAGTGTTTTGTACTGCACTGTAGTATTTGGCTCTTCAGGGGCGGCATTTTGTGCTGCACTACAGTACTGCTAGCCCTGCCTACTTGTGTTGCCCTGACTTCTGTCAATCTGAATCCGCCTACAACATGGGGCCACTTTTAGGATTTTTTTACAGGACCACTTTAAGCTGCCAATCTATCACTGGCCAAGGGACTTTCAAAATTTACCGGCTCAGCTATTTTCTGACTCTTGGCACTCTCACCACTCGGCTGTTACCGGCATTCGCCAGTGTCAGACACTAAACAGTAGATGTAGTTGGAGGAAGAAGGCCATTTTCAGCTCCCATTGAAGTGAAGGTTTCCATTGATAGACAGCAAGCGTAGATCTTAAAAACCATAAAGGACTTCTTCACAAGGTGTGTTGCAAATTGCATAGCTTTTCGTTCCACAATGAGAAACCTGAATACCCCATAATAAGGTTAAAGTTTTGTGTCAAGTGTTTAGTGGATGAATAGCGTTCATTACTGCCTATGGGTATAATCAGGCATCAGAGTCAGGTTACGTAGGCTTTGTTTTTTAGCTCTTTACGTTAAAGGGGTTGTTATATCTCGTCACTGCCATGGCAAGTTGGGACTAAGCACTGACCCCAGTTGGCTGGGCTTACAGAAAAATCCAGGCGGCCTGGCTCTTCGCTATTTCCATAACTCCCATTATAGTAAATAGGAGCTATACAAACAGAGTAACACAAGAAGCTACACTGCTTCCATAACTGGAAGTTACAGAAGCACCGTAGCTTGTTGTGCTATGCTCTATGCAGAGCTCCCATTCACTACAATGGGAGTTATGGAAACAGCAGAGTGGCGAGCGCCATAGCTATTTCTATAAACCCAATCTCAATCTATGCTACAAAATGCCCAAAAGTCATGTATAATGAAAAAAAGATGTAAAGCAAGCTCATACTTTACTACTATTCAGGGATTTGTTAGGAAATATCATCATCATTTTGGGGCCTGCAGAATTTGATTTCCAAATCATTGTCCAGACACAGCCGTTTCCCTTATTTGTTTTCTACAGAGCTCCAACTAAACAGTAAAACGCATGCACTGATAGGAAAAAGTTTGTTGAAGAATATTGGCTTTGATTGCCAAATGATCTACGACTAAGGGACTGAGGGGGAGGGGAGTGCGCAGGGACGTCTGACCTAGTGAGTCATGAAACATACCCAGTGATCTGGGAATTCTGTTGTCCTGGGAGGAGATTGGAAACTGGCTTTATTCTACAATTGAAAACCCTTTCCTGGCCAACTCTGGCCTCGGCGCATCTTGTCACACGACTTTTTATTGTCTCTTTTAGCAGATTTTAGTGGATAGAGTGGAAACATTATTGGGTAATGACAGCTTTAACATCCTTTTGATATCAGCAGTAGGAATATTAGATATTGGAGACTTGACTAGTTGCTTCTCTATACCTCACCGAGCCAGCCTGTCCTCGCCCGATTACATTTTGGCAATTAGTTTTAATTTTCATACTACAATCTATCTCTTACTTCTTTTGAACATACATTTGGTATATCAGTAAGACGTGGAGGAGACACAGGTAGAAGGTGGTATCACTGCAGGAGAAGAGCAACCAGGAAAATAACCAGCTCTGCTTAATGATCAGATATTATAATCAAGACTATTTGCAAAAAAGTGCTTGAAGGACAGATTTGTACCTATGACACTGGCTGACCTGTTACATGTGCACTTGGCAGTTGAAGGCATCTGTGTTGGTCCCATGTTCATATGAGCCCGCATTGCTGAGAAAAATTAGGTTTTAATATATGCAAATGAGCCTCTAGGAGCAACGGGGGCGTTACCATTACACCTGGAGCCTCTGCTCTCTCTGCATTTTGATTGACAGAACCATGTGGTGTAATCATCATACCTGGCCCTGTCAATCAAAGTGGAAGAGGGCACGGCATTTGCAGAGAGGGCAGAGCCTCTAAGTGTAACGGCAATGCCCCCGTTGCTCCTAGGGGCTCATTTGCATATATTAAAACATCGCTTAGCAATGTGAACACATATGAACATGGGACCAACACAGATGCCTTCAGCTGCCAAGTGCACATGTAACAGGTCAGCCAGTGTCATAGGTGCAAATCTGCTGACAGATGCCCTTTACCTTTTTTAGATGTATAGGAGCAAATAAAAATGGCTGTGAAGATGGACCTCCAAGGATAACATTTCTCTGTTCAACCAACATATTTCACTGTATTCCTACACAAACATGCTTCATATACCATGCATGTTTAATTCACTCTGGTGGCTTGTCTCCAATGGAAAGAGTGGGTCAGACATGCTGAAATCGAACACGCCAGATCCTTCTATTCCCAGCATGTGCCACTGGTAGAGCGTTAGGAGGCCCCATTTACACATAAGATCTTCAACCAATGCTACCAAAGTTATGGGGGTCATTTGTTAAGACCGGTGTTTTAGATGCCGGTCATAATAACCCCTATATCTGCAGGTGGATCCGCCGAAGTTATGAAGAGGCTTCCGAGCTGTCTTACATTTAGACCAATTTCTTGGCCTAAAACATGTTTAAAAAATGATGAATGAGACGGACATATCAGCCCGTCCTCTTCACCACCCACTTTTTTAGACCTGACGTGAGCGGGTAAAAGTCGCAGATTATGGTGCACATAACCTTTGCCATGATAACACAATACCTTTAAGTAACGTTATTTAGAGAATGGTGCATTTCACCCACTGGTCAATATCATAAAAGTCAGCCATACACAGGGATGCACCACCAATGAGGCCAGGTGAGGCGATCGTCTTAGGCAACATCAGGTAGGGCCAAGAGGGGGGCAGAGGAAGGCCATGAGCAATGAGCGTTTTCATTGTGGAAATGCTTATCTCTACATATTCAACTGCATCGCTGTACTCAGGACAGGAATACAGTTGAATGCTGCTATGGGGCATGGGAGCAATGTCCTCCTGGCCCACCGTTTCCTCTAGCAGGCTTTAGTCCTAGTTCCTGTAGACTATCAGAGGCCGGCGTCATCATTATGGGTAGCGTTAGTCTTATGTTTTCTCTCGTATTTTCTGTAAATGATTTCCTACTTACATTAATGGGATCTTAAATGTTGTGTGATGCACAAGTGCTCAAGTGGTTAAGTCCTGATCCCCGAGCCTGGCCAGCTGTCGTGAACGTGGTGCTTACTGACAGAAGAAGGACTTGTCCCAATCTATCCATTAGTGAGAGCCAGTGGGACAGGAAGGATCTAATCTCTGGCGTCTCGTGGGGGCCTGCTGATCCTGCAGACGTTTGTTTAGGATTTGGGGGAATGATTCTTAAGCTCAGGACGCAGCCCGGCAGCTGTTTGGATGGCAAGGATGAGGAGGTGAAGTTGTGATATAACGGGGGGCGGGACAGCTGCTTTGGATAGGGCTAATTAAATGCCAACAGCTGCCCCAGACGTTGATTTATATTCAGCATTAAATATGATTAAACTGTGAAATATCCTCGGTGCACAAGTCATCATTCTTCACTGTTCTCAGAACTACAACTTGGCCCAAAGATATTTTTGGAACGTTATTTCCATGGGCACATACAGTATTATCCTATCTGTAGTGGAATTTGTCTCTACAGTAGGATCAGGATAATCAAGATGTTGTCTTCAGTGTTTGATGTGACAGCAGAAAGCAGATGTGTATAATGGAGTAGCTTCGTAACTCTCCCCACTTCAGAATTTTAAGGCCTCACAAAAAAAAAAATCTGGGCATGGAAAAATGATCCTTATCCCCCCCTCAAAATCTACCATTGGGAGAGAAACAGGAGGTTCCATAGTAGAATTGAGCAAATCAATTCTAACAATTCAAAATCAGCTTTCTGGAGCACAGTGGGGCTGGCCTATCTGCTCAAAAGGCACCACTGCTCCCCTTTGATTGACAGGACAGACATCTTGCCTGGTCCTGTCAATCTGGCGCTGGCACCGTTGCTCTCAGTATTGGCAAAAGTGCAGAAGATCTGCTTCTGCTACCAACTGCTCATTTGCCACTGGGTACACCCACAAGTGGAGCTGTCAGTGGTCCATGCACAGCCGGTGTCTGCACTACTTAGATAGCGGTAGCAATTCCTCTGTGTTTGTGCCAATACTCGGAGCAACTGAGCCGGTGTGAGATTGACAGGCACAAGCAAGATTTCTGGACCTGTTCATCAAGGGGAAGGGGGCAATCTCTTAAGCAGAGAGGTAGCCCCTCAGTACTCAAAAAATCTGATTTAGAATAAATTTGATTTGTTACAGTGGCAGTTATCCACACATGATGTCATATGACATTGTTACTGGAGAGGGGATCCCCATCATTTTTGCCAAGAGGCCTCCCCCAACCTAAATTTGACCCTGCTCATGAGCAACACAATAGTATTTTGATGTTGCTTAAATGGTAAAGTTTTCAGAATAGTGTAAAGAAATAAAAGAAACAATACTCACCCCCAACAATCGATCACTGTAGCCGTCCCAATGCTTACTGGGTCTCTGATGGTCTTCAAATGTCAGGTGATGTCTGCTCAGCCAATCAGTGGCTCAGGAAGGTCATTCTGTGGCCGGTGAACATAACATTTTTAATACAGCTAATACAAATATATAAGTTCCGATAGTTAGGGGACATGTAGCGGAGGAGGGAGCTCCATGCTACTTCTATGGCCATTAGGACAATAGTGGGCAGTTTTGCAGGACACCAATACCATATCACCAAATTGTCCACAAAGGGTCACTGTCAGAGAATACATGATTCAACAACTCATATTTTAAAAGACAACTAAACCATGTCTACATTTGTAGATGTTTGCATCACAACAAGACCAGAACAATCAAGAGGCATTTACCTTACAACATTCATATGCCACTGTGGCTCTATCAAACTTTGGTAATTATTTGGTTGTAGTTAAAGGGTTTCTCCAGGAATGATTTAAAATGGTCTCCAGCAATCTGTCCTAGAATATAAACCGGACTTTGCCTAGAGGGATGAGGGGGGAGTGGGAGCTTTCCAATGCACTACACACTGCTCTACAATAGATGGCAATGATGTGAACCTGTCTGTGATATGCCATCATGGATGAGCAGCCTGACAGGAACCCTCACCAATATGTTGTATATGCAAGGCCCAAAGCGTTGTGTGTAGTGAGGCTATGCCCGTTCACCCTGCCCCTGACAGTGGAGGCAACCAATTCTGCTCACATTCTAGGACAGGTTGCTGGCGGCCATTTTAAATCTTTCCTAGAGAACCCCTTTAAGACCTTTCACTGGATAATCAGAACTGGAAAAGTGAGTATGAATTTTCCATCTATTCCAGTAAAGACTATGACATGCAACTACTGCAATCATTTGACACATGATATCCGATCTGTAGGGATATGGTAATTATCAGACTTGACTAGATTTGCAAAATTGCTATGACATCATTAGCTGTATGCGTTATTGCGGGAGACATTGAACAACTCACCCTTCTTTTTGGCCTGAGGCAATTGTAGGTTATATTTTTATTATTTCCTGTTTCTTATAGAGTGCCAACATATACTGCATCACTGTATTCAGATTAAAGTAATTTCTACCGATCCCCATTTCAAGGGAATCTGAGATCAGCAACCTCCGGCACTCCTGCTGTTGCAAAGCTACAACTCCCAGCATGCTCCATTCACTTCTATGGGAGTTCCAGGACCAGCCAAGCAAGTGTGCATGCCGGGAGTTGTAGTTTCATCACAGCCGGAGTGCCAGTGGTTGCTGATCCTTGGCCTAGAGAAACGTTGTAACCCAGTAGTCCCACTCATGATGCTGTCATGTATTCACGTTTACCAGACAGGATCCCATAAAAATATGAAATATGGACATAGCACCAAGTTTTCCTACACAGCGTTGGATACGAGTTCAGTTTTGATAAGTTTGATAACAAAAGGTACAAGCTTTTGCAGCATCTCTTGATGATTCACTAACCACAGTAGACTTTGGAAGCCGGATGTCATGTTTTTTTTTGTGCTACAGCTTCAAATAGTTAACCCATTGTGTTGGGTCTTTTCTCAAATTTGAGAAACACCCAGCAAGGGGTTGAAGCATTGCTCTTCATATTCATGTGAAAAAAAAACACAAGAAGTTGTTCTTGCTACCTAGAATCTTATGATTTCTTCCATTACTACCAAAAGGCAGACCATGCATCCGCAAAGGGGCCCCAAGAGTGCCCATCCAAGTCCTAATCAGCCCCCCCAATCGGCTTCCCCCCCTTCCCTACCCGTCCTGCCCCCCAAGATGACCAGGTTACCCTGTTGGCAGAGGGAGGGAGTGTAAAACTAATAAAATAAACAAAAACATACCTCTGCGGGCACTGGAAAGGGCCCTCCTCCCTATACGGGTTTGTCTCATCCCTGTTTTAATGAATGGTTGGAATCCACAGAGATGTTGCTTCTACGGGTGTTGCAATGTCAGGAAACAATAAAAAATAGGAAAGCAAATTCAACTTGGTTAGGTAGGTGTGTGGTGACGTCCTGAAATCAACTTAATTGTTACCATTGCTATGGGGCGTGTATACCCCTGTCCTGGCAAATCATATACATTATACACTATATGACCAAAAGTATATGGACACTCCTCCTGCTTGTTGAATTCAGGTGCTTCATCCACACACACTGAAAGCAGATGCATAAAATCAAGCTCAAAGCCATACAATCTCCATAGATAAACATTGGTAGTAGTGTGGGTCATATCAAAAAGCTCAGGGGTTTTCCAGGATTTTACCCCTTTTTTTTGGTACCTAAAGAAAAGCATCACACTCGCCTGCTCCCCCTCATTCTGGTCCATAACCCTTGCTCGTTCAGCAATCTTCCAGTCTCCAGCTTGTTTACTTCTAGCTGAGGTACGGACAGGGTCACGTGTGCCACTGCAGCCAATGATCTGTCTCCAAGCAGAATGTAACTCAGCAGTGACAGTCATTGGCTGGAGCGGTACAAATGACCCCGGCTGTACCTCAGCTGGAAGTAAATAAGTCTGGGACTGGAAGAT
Source organism: Rhinella marina (assembly GCA_900303285.1). Taxonomy (NCBI): domain Eukaryota; kingdom Metazoa; phylum Chordata; class Amphibia; order Anura; family Bufonidae; genus Rhinella; species Rhinella marina. Next base: position 171,415 of record ONZH01025293.1, on the reverse strand, counting down.
TGCCAAGCAGAGCCAAGGTGCTGGATGGAATGATGAGGAGCAGGTGAGTAGGATGATTTCCATAGAGACCACATGCCAGGGGGGCATAGGCCAAATCCTAAAATTTGGCATTTCCATAGTATGCCATCTTTGCCTCAAATCACTAAGCATTAACTCAGCCCCCAGGCAGTAGACCATGCAAATTCACAGTTGAGGACTGCAAAGTATGTAAACATTGGCTATAATTGGTGCATTAATCACTACAGTTCCAAACTGGTGGATGCCCAGAGAACTCTCGTTCGGCCAGATGGGCACACATTTCAACAAACACAATCCAACATTTTGAAGAGTGGTGGTTGATATAGCAACAAAAAGGATCTAAATCCATAGGAACACTCATGATTTTGGAATGGGATACCCAACAAGCTCATCTAGGTGTCATGGTCAGGATGTCCACTTACCTTCAATCATATAGTCTACATATAGTTTGTTTTATTATGCATATTACATGTGCTTTATACTAAACTTATATTGAAATTTTACCTACATCATTTTACATGGTACTGGATGTCCAGTCCAGGATGTCCATATGACCATTGGGCAAGAGTTGAGCTTCTTGAGGAGGATTCCACGTAGATAATTTATCCAGGATAAAACAAGTTACTTTTTTGGAGGGGGGAGGTTGTTCTTCTTTTTTGGTAAGATCAAGCAAGCTTCAAAAATGGGCAGATATCATATCAATCAATGACCGGTTTATGTTCAAATTCATGTCTGCTGCAACAATAGTCAAACAGTGACTAGCCGTTATGCAATTTTTGGACTTATATGAACTGATTGAGAAATGTGCACTTTAGTTCTCCTGTAGAGCAGGGAGTATACAGAATTGGGCTCCTGGTGTGGCTCTCGCCCCCTCTGAGAAGACATGATCCCTTCTTCAGCATGCTGTATACAAAGTTACAAACTGTTTATATTCCGTAGACCTGGCCAAGTTAGGATAAGATGATGAAGGAAGGGAGGGAGATCCCATGATACAATGAAACAGCAGCCTCTTACAAATCCAGCTCCAGTTTCTGGTAAATCTTCTATTAAATTACGTGGCGGTGGTTGCCAGCTTTCCTTACATTTACCTACTTCTTTATTTACCGCTTTTCATCTCTGCCATTCACGCGCCCCCTGTCCATTATTGCTCTCCCTCCTTTGCTCTTTTTTTTTCTGGCAGGACTCTTGTTTTCTCCTGATCACATCTGTTCCAAGTGTGTGCGAGGGTTGTACAGAGAAGTGTTACCCCGGGGACTTCTGGAACTATTTCTGCCGTTCAGAGCAGAGAACGCTCTTGGGGAGGAGGGTATGTTGGAAAACATTGCTCGCTAAGTATCCAAAAAGTCATGCTGTTTCTTTCTTCTGCTCAAATCATTCCTATGCCAGGAGCTCATAGAAATCCTGTATTTATTGTCAAGGATACAGCACGATGAATTTCACACATTAAATTATGCTAAAAACAACCAGAAGATGCAAACAAACATTCATCAGAAATAAACACCGTGCGCTGAAGGGAACCTGTCACCACCATAACGGCCCCCCATCCACCTGGCCTACCATACAGCTCTGCTTCTCAAGTCCCCATGGATGCTTTTGGTTACTTCGTCTGGTGGCTAACTTTGCAGATAAACATCTTTATAATTCCTCCCCACCGCCCCGGTGTGCAACACTGTGTGCAAATTGACCCTTTGAAGTTAAGGGGTGCAGGGGACGTCCCGCTCCAAGTCCGGGTTGCCACGCCCCAATCCTAATTCTTCAGTCTTGTTGGACATCTTTCAGCTTGTTTAAGTCAGATGTGTTGCACCTGAAATACCACGCATGCGCCATCATTTAGTGTTTTTGGCACCTGTACAGAAAACTTAAAACTCACTGCGCAGGTGCCAAGTCTTGGGAGCGAGTCGCCAAGATTCTGCACCTGCGCGGTGAGCCTCTGACGCCAAGAAGCTAGACTCATCAGGCAGATGTCAAAACACTAGATGACTGCACATTCTCTGGATGTCAGGCGTATTCCAGAGCACTTTTTTTTTTTTAAAACTTGAAGTCGGAGTGAGGAAAAAATAACAATCAGTACTCACCTTAGCAATCACTGACCACTGCTGTTTGGCTGCTGCTCCGGTCTTCACTCCTCTCCACTTCCTGTTCTTGGCCTCCATACCTTGGAAACGGCTTGGACTGCCCATTTAGCCAATCACTGGCCACAGCAGTGACCCGCCTCAACCAGCGATTGGCTGAACGGGCGGTCCAAGCCATTTCCAGACTCTGTCGTAAGTCAGTGGGGACTGCTCGGCACCGGTGGTGTCCATTACATGGTAGGTCCAGTCTACAGTGGTCTTCAGGTCTGTGCGCCAGTCCAAAATAGGACATACTGAGTTTCTCGCCTTGGACCTTTGGTTCTTAGGCACTTCTGTGAGTCCATTTGTTATCTACGTACAACCCGTACAGCACACGTTTAGCACACAGAAAATAAAATACGGTCATGTGAATAGGCAAAGACAAATGATACCTAAAAAAAAACTATAGAAATGAAAGGACTCATTAAATGGGTTTTCCAAGTTTTAGCAAATAAAGGTTATTATTTCTATAATGCAAAGTTATACAATTTTCCAGTACACATTTTCTAGTAATTCCTCCATTGTGTACTGTCAGTGGACACAAATCTGTCCTGGTCATATGATGTGCACACAGGTGTGCAGCCCATTTACAGTACAGCTGTCAGAGGTGGCACCTGTGTGTACATCACATGACCCGGACAGATTTGTAGCCACTGACAGTAAACAATGGAGGCTCCTGATGAAGGTCAGCAAGCAGGGAATGACGGACAAAGAATTTTTGGAAAACTGGATAACTTTTCATTACATGATGAATATATTTTGCTTGTTGACCCCATAATGTACTTTAGTGTCCATGTACAGTACTATCTTCAGACAGAAAAAGTCAAAAGAACGAGTAAAACACCAGCTCTTGGCTCAGGTCTTTTTGAAACTATTATATATGACATGATCCCCACACAGCACCCCCTGGTGTTACAATCAGTTTTAACACTGGCTCAGATGCAGCAGTTCTGTAGATATACTTAGGCTACTTTCACACTTGCGTGGTTGTTTTCCTGTATTGAGGTCCGGCAGAGGATGTCAATACCGGAAAAAAGTGGTTCAGTTTTGTCCCCATGCATTCTGAATGGAAAGAGATCTATTCAGGATGCATCAGGACGTCCGGCAGCATTGCGTTTTGGAACCGGACATAAAACTGCTGAAAGCTGTGGTTTTGTGTCCAGTCAGAAAAACTGAAAAAACGGATCCAGCACTGAAAACAATGTAAGTCATAGTGATGGCTCCGTTTTTTTCGGAGCCTAAAAAAACGGATCGGTCACCCATTGACTTTCAATGTATGTAGTGACGAATGCATTTTTTTCCAATTTTACTTCACACAACCGCATCCTAACAGAACGGATGCATCCTGATGTGCAAAATCAAAACGGATCCATTTAATTCCGGTATTCCTCTGCTGGATCTCAATACCAGAATTACAAACGCAAGTGTGAAAGTAGCCTAAGGCTAGCTTCACATCTGTGGTGTGTATTCCGGCAGAGAACAGCTGCTGGAATTTTCCAGATCCAGCACTGCCGGATGCAAACGGAATGTACGCTGGCCCCATTATGTATAATGAGGTCCGGCAGCGATCCGGCTGGGTTTCGGCAAAAATGCAGAGAATCGGCCAGACACAAACCGCTGCAAAAAAAAAAAAATGGAAGTGACTCAGTATGCATTCCGTTTCAGTATGTCCGCATGGCCGTTTCGCAAAAAAGATAGAACATGTCCTATCCTTGTCCTTGTTTTCCGGACAAGGATAGGCATTCTTACAATGGATCCACAAAATAAATTAAAGCAATACGGATGTCACACAGATGATCCGTTTTTTGTTATTTTTTATTGCGGATCCATGTTTTGTGGAACGCAAAATACATACAGTCGTGTCCATGAGCCCTTAAGCTGTTGGATTTCAGCATGCTTGATCCAGAGATGTCTGGCAAAGGCTTAAATGGGTTATTTGGGAGACACATATTGATGGCCTATCCTCACCAAAGGTCCTCAATATCTGATCGGATGTGGGTCCTGCACCCAGCACCATTCAGGTGTTTCAGGCAGGAACAGCGCCGCAAGCTATACAGTTTACAAAGTGGAAGCAGAAGGCTCAGTACACCATGTAGTTTCTGCAATTGACAATTCACTTGAATAGGATCTGAGCTGCAGTACCCCGGCGTGGCCACTACACAATGTATTGAGCCTTCTGCTTCCAGCTCCGTACACTGTATAGGGTCCGGTGCGACGGCTGCCTTATCAGCAGCTGATCAGTGGATCTGATATTGATTACCTATCCTGAGTATAGATAATGAATATCTTAGGCTAGTTTCACACTAGCGGCAGCACGGATCCGGCAGGTGAAGGGGCCCCTGCAGGATCCGTGCTGCCGCAGGTGCACGTGTGGGACTGGAACCGCTCTCTGGCCCCATTCACTGTAATGGGGGCGGGCCGCGGATCTGGCTACAGCACGTTAACCCATGCTGAGAGGCAGCCGGAACGAAAATACAACATGTGAATGGGGCCGGAGCGAGGTCCCGGCCCCACACGTGCACCTGCGGCAGCACGGATCTGGCGGGCCCCTTCACCCGCCGTATCCGTGCTGCCGCTAGTGTGAAACTAGCCTAAGTCCCCTTTAACTCTCTCCTCTGTTCAGAACACATGCATGCTTGGCCAAGCACATACATGCATGGGAGAGATAACTGTTGGCCAACCAAGAGTTGTCTCGTGACTATGGCCAGCCTAAGTCACCATATACTACATGTTATATAATAGTCTTATTGCACCTCATTATCAGCTTGTCGATGGGGACAGTAAGGGAGTAGAGCATTATTAACTAGTGATTTTCGGCACTCATGAGTAATAGGAAAAAAAAATACTCCGAGCTCCTACCATTGTGCCCTTCCCCATCCAGGATGACTCACACGCATCATGTGAACAGTGCTGCTGGCTGTTTTTCTTGGTGATGGTCCTAAATAGGAAGATTCCGTCATTTTGTGAGTGCATCTAGTAATCTTCTCCTACCCAGATGTTCCAAAACCATATGCAAGTGCAGAGAGCCAGCTGTGGAGGTTCACTGCACCCCTCCTGTGTTATACCCCAAACAGCAGGACTGTATTGTCTCCAACTACACCCCCTTCCCCCCAACTTCATTACCTTCACATCCAACATCTGTATCTACTAGTAATCCAAGGCTGACCACACAAAATAGATCAACGTTGGCGGCCCCTGCCAATGTCAGTCAACCTCCTGCCCGTGTCTGCAGTGGGTGTCGAGGAGATAGCTGTCCGAGTAGTTTACTGATGACTTTATTATGTCTGATTGTTTGCAAATCCATCCGAAGCTGACTCAATCTAAGGCTACTTTCACACTTGAGTTGTAAGGATCCGTTTGTGAGATCTGTCACAGGCTCTCATAAACAGTCCAAAACTGATCAGTTTTGTCCTAATGCATTCTGAATGGAAAAGGATCCGTTCCGAACGAATCAGTTTTGCTTCAGTTTGCTTCAGTTCAGTCTCCATTCCGTTTTGGAGGCGGACACTAAAACGCTGCATGCTGCGTTTTGGTGTCCGCATGAAGAAACTGATCCAAATGGATCCGTTTTCTCAGACACAATAGAAGATAGATCCGTCCCCCATTGACTTTCAATGGAGTTCATGACGGATCCGTCTTGGCTATTTAAAAGATAATACAACCGGATCTGTTCAGAACGGATGCAGACGGTTGTATTATCATGACGGATCCAGCAAAAACGCTGGTGTGAAAGTAGCCTAATGTATATGGTGACGCTTAAAGGGGTTATCCAATGACTACTGTAAAAAATGAAAATTAGACATCATATAGAACATGACAATCTTTTTCTAACAAAGCTAGAACCAGCCCTGTACCTCACAGGGATCCAGAGATCTCCACATTCATTGCTTTACTAGATTTGACAGTTCAAGAGGAGTGTCTTGTCTGCTGAAGCTAAGAGGGCGTGTCCATGCTCTCCCTATCACAGCTCAGGAGGCAGTTGAAGGATGAAACTGAGCATGTGTGGCCTTCTCAATGAGCAGGACAAAGAAATAAAAAAAAAAACAGCAGGTGGCGCTATGCAGATACATTTTATTGAATAACTCACTAGCTATGCTAAATTTTTAATTACATGCAATCACAAAAGTATTCAGATGCAGATGCTGATTTGAAAACTGTAGAATATTTTTCCTGGGGCAACCCCTTTAAAGGCATATCTATGATTTCTAGAGACAACCTACTGTACAAGAACTGCAGAATCATGGTAGTGGCAATCCTTACACTGATGTTCCCTAGAGCCAGGGGAGTGACCAGAGGACACAGCCTTTCTTCTCTTGGGGCACACCCTAATGTTGGAGCTCCTGCCTGATGGTAGTTGAGGTGCCCTTGATGTTATAAGCGTTGTACGGGTGCAAGGTGTAGGTGCTGCAAAGTCTATAGCCATAACAAGCAAAACACTTTGTTATCATGCACAGCCTTGTGATCCCAGATAGCCTTTGGATATTTGTTCCTCCTTCCCTCGGGGATTCTCTCCTTCCCTCAGGGATTCCCTCCTTCACTGCTAGGGAAATAGTCTCTTTTGTTGCCTCTAGTTTCACATAGGCTCATAGGCGTCTGCTTCTGTCACAAGCAAAGCGCAAAATAAACTAGCATCTGCCCTAAATGGCAGTCAGAGCCAAACTGAAGTGGCTGATGCAATACTAACTATAAAGTTCCTCTCTCAGAGGAGAAAGCTATTTCCCTCTGCTCAGTTAGGGCATAATTAAAGCTATTTCCGGGATTTTATACTACTGATGACCTATCCTCAGGATAGGTCATCAGTATCTGATCGGTGGGGGTCTGACACCCGGGACCCCCGCCAATCAGCTGTTTGAGAAGGCACCTGCACTCTCATGAGCGCTGCAGCCTTCTCTTAGCTTTTCTAGGCCAGTGACGTCACGTTCATCGGTCACGTGGCCTTGTAGTGATTCAAGTGAATGGCGCTGAGCACGATACCAAGCACAGCCGCTGTACAATGTATGACACTGTGCTTGGTAAGCTGAGAGAAGGTAGCGGCGCTCACAGGAGGGCCAGTACTTCTCAAACAGCTGATCGGCAGGGGTCCTGGGTGTCAGAACCCCACCGATCAGATACTGATGACCTATCCTGAGGATAGGTCATCAGTAGTAAAATCCCAGAAAACCCCTTTACCTAAAAAGTGCCGCAGCTTTTGGGAGTGCATAGAAAACGTAATACAAAGCATTAATCATTTTAGAAATGTACCAAATTAACACTTTGCAGCGTTACTGCAGGAGAAAATTCACCACCAGGTCTGCAAATGTCTTACTCCCATCTCATCATTCAGAATACATGCATGCTCAACCAAACTCAATGTTCATGTGTGTGAAGAACGGGAGGAATTGTTTTGGACACACTCACTAGGTAAGTAGTATGAGTAGGAGTCACCTTAAATGGGTTTTCTGGAATTTTAATATTGATGGTTTATCCTCAGGATAGGCCATCGATATATGAACAAGTGGATGGATCAAGTCTCCACCACACACATGCTCCATCAGCTGTCTTGGGGTAGCTTCGGTGCCAAAGGTAGTCGCTGGAACTACACAGCTTCATCCGTTGTGCAGTGGACAGAACTGGTAACTGCAGCGCTGTTTCTATTCACTTCAGTGGAGCGGTGCAGTAACCAGCTCTGTCCACTATGCAATGGATGGAGCTGTGTAGTCCAGAGCTGACTTCTAGCACCAGCAGCTGAACAGCTGATCAGCAGGGTACAGGTTTTTGGATCCCCACCGATTAGATATTAATGGCCTATACTGAGGATATTAAAATCCTGGAAAACCCCTTTAAGCACTGATTCTGCAGCTTGTACAGCACTAGCCTATATAGACTTTAGCACATCCTTTTTTATGGACGTTCATGAAAAATTGTGACATAAGAATGACTGCAGGGCTCTGCTTGACACATGAAAACAAATGGTGTATGTCACTTTAAGAGGAGTAGAGTTGATCTATGGAGGTCAGCTCGGTCTCTCCCATTTTGCTCTTAGTAACCTGAGAGGGAAGCAGATGATGCCTGTGATAGAAACTGGGCTGGGGGACTCAGGCACTCCTCTCTCAGACAAAAGGACTTTTCACAGCGTTCAGCCCTACCCCAAACATTTGTGATTAACCCCATAAAAATATTAGTAATCCATTCTCTGCCAGGGAACATCTTTGAAGTATGTCAAAATCCAATGTTTTCTGGAAGTTATGGGTTTTGTAGACTTTGGATAACATCTGGTGCCTTTTTTAACTGAGAGTGATTTCTATTTTTGTACTTTTATGAAGCACATTGTATTGTATGGTTTTATTACGCTTTGCTGTTTTTGGTCAGGTTGACATAAGTGTATTACAGGCACATTTTTTGGTCTATATTACGGACGAGTGTCCTGGTCCAACTGCAGGTCTACTGACCCAAACTCATAACGCCATATATATCCATGATGCTGTGAGTCCAGGTTAGTAGACCTGTGGTCCATAATTCTGAAGCAGAAGTGTTCCTGCAATATGCTTGTGTGAAGCTGGCCTTTGATTTATACTCTTAGGCCTCATGCACTGTGCCAGCCGCTGCTTACATTGGAGACTGCAATTTGTCGTCCCCCATGCACGGGCACTATCCATGCGGTTGCCGCAGACGGATCCAGACCATTTCAACTTGAATGGGTCCATGAAGATGTTCTATTTTTTTGTGATGCGGAGGCATTGAGTGATTTCGTGGAGTTCCTTGCCTCCGTTCCACACCTCTCTTTCCGGATTGCGGACCCATTCAAGCTGTTTGCGGGCCGCAATACGGTTATTTTGATTATTCTGAGTTAATACAGATGAGTTTAGCACTCAGGAGCTTCATCAGGACCATTGGAGAGCGACTAGAAGATCTCTCTCTTGGGTGGACCCGACACCTTTATGCGACAATTGAACAGCCCATTAATTTCAGTGAGAATTGTGTTATTCATGAGTTCTCCTGTGATGGCGCTGTTGGGGTACTGTCCACCTCTCTTATTGACTAAGGCCCCTTTCACACGACCGTATGCCCCCCGAGACATACGGTCCGTGAGTGGGCCATATGTCCCGGATCGGCATCGATCGTGCGCACAGGAGCGCACAGCATCATAGATTACAATGATGCTGTGCACGTCGGGCACTCATATGATTTTATGAGTGCGGGACAGTAGCCCCGCGGGCGGCCCGGCATGCACAGCATCATTGTAATCTATGATGCTGTGCGCTCCCGTGTCCACGATCGATGCCGCTCCGGGACATATGGCCCGCTCACTGACTGTATGTCTCGGAGGGCATACAGTCGTGTGAAAGAAGCCTTTAGCTGATCACTGGGGATTCCAGCAGTACAAAATGTTTTTTTTTGTAGCTGAATTTTAAAAATTCAATTACCGGTATCTCTGCAGGAAAAAAAAAGCATAATAACCAAATGTCTGAAAAATAAAATTGGAAATTTTACATTATTAAGGGCAATCTACTTTAAAGGTTCTTTTTAAAGGTCCTGAATGATAAACTTTAAACATTCTTGTTATCTACCTCTATAAGGATGGGTTACCATGTGGTGGCTATGGAACAGAAGTAAGAAGAAGGGGTTGTCCACTCAGTATAGACCATCAGTATCTGACCAGTGGTGGTCTGACATCCCCCTCCCTTCCCCTGGTCTGAGTAGCTCTGGCGCTGGAACTGATATTGATGGCCTATCCTGATCATTGGCCTTCAATATTTAAGGACTGGATAAGTCCTTTAACCTGTGCTTTCCAGGGAAACCGCGGCCATTCATGGTAAACTGCTCTACTGCAGAGAAGTTCTCGGCCATGGGGCATACTACTACCTGCACCTGCCAGGTAAAAACCCAGTATAAGACAAAGTTCTCAGTCCAATGCTGGGGCAGATACCAGCCAGTGTCTAATAACCCAGCAGTATGACAGGGCCATAGCTAAAGAGGTGTGCAGGTTGCAGCTGGACCTAAGCCCTGCAACTTTAGGTCCTCCTGTCCTGTATTAGGAGACCTGACCTATAAATCCTGATTTAGAGTTGGGGCCCTGTTGTAGATTATGCATTGGGGTTCTGAAGCGTTATGTCACCTCCTTGGACATAGATGAAGAATTGTTATCACATTGGGATGGCAGCAGTGGTAATCTTGGACAATCATAATAGTTCTGTTCCCAATCTAAACAGGGGAATGTATTCTAATTTGGCTTAAAAGGACCATTAATAAAAACTCGGGCAGCCCCTGTACATGTGCTAACATAACAAAAGAAGAGATACTGACCTCTTTTCTCCCCTGCTTCTTCCAGTGCTGAGCTCCAGGACTACCCTCCTCTGATGTCATCTTCTTGCGGTGACGTTCCAGGTACACAGGTCACCGTGCAGCCAATCACTGACCTCAGCAGTACATGGGACATCACTGCTGCAGCCAGGAAGATGACATCAGCAGCAGGGAGAACCGAAGTACGGTGCTGAAAAAAAGTACAGGAGAAGTGGGGTAAGTATCTCTTCTATTGTTCTTTTATTACATGCACAGAGGCTGCCCAAGTTTTGATTTAACTCAGACAATCCCTTTAAAACTTTTTGTCCTGCAAAAGTCCCTAGACCATAAAACAAGTTTTACTTTTCATCTGCTATAATTGCAAACATCTTGACAACCACAATAAAAACCAAGCCAAGTTTACAAAAATGTTTGACGATACTGGGCAAATATTTGTAATCCAAGGACTCTAGTTCATACACTGCTATTCTTTTCAATCTATTGAGAGTAAAGCCTGCCATAGACGTCAGATAGCGGTCGGCCGAACGCTTGTAAGCTTGGCCCGGCTGAGCATGCATGTGTCTAGAAGGAGAAGAGGAGAGAAAGCTGCAGCTAGACTACTCTGGTAGCAGCATGTTTCCCCAGAACAATGGGGTTAAGCAGTTGAGATCTGTCTGAAACCATCTGCCCTGACATATGCTGCATATGTGCATGGCCAGCTTACATAGCACTAATATATTCAGCAGCACGGTACGGAGATTGTACTCATGCACATAAGTCCCTGTCCCCAGTGGGGACAGGAAATTTAATTTTGGTATCTCAGATACACACTAGAGCTCATACACCAGGCAGTGTATTTTTGGGAGAAAACATACAAATTCTTTGCAGATTCAAACCCAAGATCCCTAGTGGTGGCTGTAGCTTTACAGGCAGAGGTACTGTAGATAGAGGAGTGCGGTAGTGGCTGTAGCTGTACAGGCAGAAGTACTGTAGATAGGGGAGTGTGGTGGTGGCAAGTGCGGTGGTGGCTGTAGCCATACAGGCATAAGTACTGTAGATAAGGGAGCGCGGTGGTGGCTGTAGCCTTACAGGTAGAAGTACTGTACATAGGTCAGAGCGATGGTGGCTGTAGCCATACAGGCATAAGTAATGTAGATAAGGGAGCGCGGTGGTGGTTGTAGCCGTACAGACAGAAGTACTGTACATAGGGGAGAGCAGAAATGGCTGTAGCCGTACAGGAAGATATACTGTAGATAAGGGAGTGCGGTGGTGGTTGTAGCCTTACAGGCAGAAGTACTGTACATAGGGGAGAGCAGAAATGGCTGTAGCCGTACAGGAAGAAATACTGTAGATAAGGGAGTGCGGTGGTGGTTGTAGCCTTACAGGCAGAAGTACTGTATATAGGTCAGAGTGGTGGTGGCTGTAGCTGTACAGGCAGAAGTACTATAGATAGGGGAGTGCAGTGTTGGCTGTAGTGTTACAGGTAGAAGTACTGTACATAGATGAGTGCCGCAGTTGCTGTAGCCCTAAAGGCAGAGGTACTGTACATAGGGGACTGTGGTGGTGGCTGTAGCCTTACAGGTAGAAGTACTGTACATAGGGGAGTGTGCTGGTGGCTGTAGCATTACAGGCAGAGGTACTGTACATAGGTCAGTGCAGTGGTGGCTGTAGCTGTACAGTAGAAGTACTGTAGATAGAAGAGTGTGGTGGTGGCTGTAGCCTTACAGGTAGAAGTACTGTACATAGGGGAGAGCGGTGGTGGCTGTAGCCTTACAGGTAGAAGTACTGTACATAGGGGAGTGTGCTGGTGGCTGTAGCATTACAGGCAGAGGTACTGTACATAGGTCAGTGCAGTGGTGGCTGTAGCTGTACTGTAGAAGTACTGTAGATAGAAGAGTGCAGTGGTGACTGTAGCCTTACAGGTAGAAGTACTGTACATAGGGGAGAGCGGTGGTGGCTGTAGCCTTACAGGTAGAAGTACTGTACATAGGGGAGTGTGCTGGTGGCTGTAGCATTACAGGCAGAGGTACTGTACATAGGTCCGTGCAGTTGTGGCTGTAGCTGTACTGTAGAAGTACTGTAGATAGAAGAGTGCAGTGGTGACTGTAGCCTTACAGGTAGAAGTACTGTACATAGGGGAAAGCGGTGGTGGCTGTAGCCGTTCAGGCACAAGTACTGTAGATAGGGGAGTGTTTGCACAAACTTTGGCTGAACTCACTTCCTCTACAGGGAGAGTAGCAGATACAGGAACTTGGGAAATGACTTCACAAGTGTCAGAGGTCTATCCTGAGCATCATCGGTGTGTGTCTAATGTTCAGTGGCCTCACCCAGCCTCCCACTGCCTTCTGTCAGGTCTACAAGCCCCTTTTACTTATTTACAGTGCGTATTTTATCATATGGACCTCCAAGATGGAAAAAGAATCAGAAGGGGATCAGAAGGTTCATCTTATAATAATGAATCATGTGTGCAGAATTAAGGCGATCCTCCAGTTCTAAAAAAAAATACACATTAACTGGGCAACTAACCTAACATATACCTGGTGACCTCCTTTTTATGTTTTCAGCTGCAGATCCACCAGTTCCTGCTTTATGTATCTGGCTGGCGTCTATGTGGAGGGCTTGGGTGGCCTCCTGGGTAAGGTCTATAGCAAGTCAGCACATGGTCTGTTGGAAGTCCAAGACACTTTAAAGGGTTATTACCATTCTTAAAGTGATGGCATATCAGAAGGGCATATGACCACATACGAACCCAACGATCCTGAGAAGGATTCAGCGCTGCAGCACTTTCACCCCTATATTTGCTACTAACATTTTTCTCAATATGATGAGGTGTTTTGTATCTTTGGGAATTTTTTTATTTTAAACGGAATATGTTGACACAATAAAGAGTTTTTTCAGGCTTTGTTCATCCCCTTCTCTATAGTGAAAATAACACCATTCAAACACAGGTCACTCCTAGTAGTAATACAAGGAACACTAACAGCTCATCGATATGTGAAGGACATCCTGTGACCACATGTGTTCTCTCATGGCATGGCTTCCAGCTGGCATTTTTCACTTTTTGCTCAGCCACCAGGGTTTCCTAGGAGAGTCTCTGCCAGATTGCAACACTTTCTTGGCCTGCCCGGTTGCCAGATTTATCGCCAATTCAGCATTTATGGGACCAGCTGGGACACCAGCTTCAGCAACCTACGAGTGTGAAGGATCTTCAGCCCCAGAAGTAACATCTGTGGACAAATGTGCTGCTGTATACCATACAGAACCTGTATACCTCCATGCCCAACCGTATCTCATCCTGTATCCAGGCTAGAAGCAGCACAACAGGGTCCTAGAGCCTCCTTTCTATTGTACAGTTTTCCCCAATAAACTTCTCCTTTCCTCAAATATTGTAATCACTTACATCTATCGTCATTACATTCACACATAGAAAGTTTCATTCCAACAACTCCTTCTTGGTGCGTAATTTTTTTTTTTTTGCTAATGAGAGTATGTATGACTGTAAATCGGAATTACATCCAACTGTTTAGTATGTAGTAAAATTCACACTAATATTGGCCCTAGTGATGTCCCTGTCAGATACCTATCATACAGTCTATACTGGGATGCTTGTTGTCACCATCACATTTACATGACTATTGTATTCTATAGGCAAAATTTCCAGATCCCTGTAAGGAGTTGCCCACTAAATCCAATACTGTCTAACAATCAGCTCCCTGTATTAGTCCATATGTCGGTCATATGAATCGTCAGTGTGATGATCAGATGATGGGGATTTGTAGTGAGTAGCTCATGTGCACAGATGCATGCTTTTACATTTCTAGATACCAGAATAGAGTGTCGTCCCTTTAGCTTGTGTCCCTTGGGAATCATCTTTAACCAGTGAAGTGTCTGATTCTATAGTTGCTCCGATCCATGCTCATATCCTCGCAGAAGATTGTAAAACAGATCTGATAACCCTGCCCCAGCCACTGGAATATGTGTGCCTCCCTCTGCTGCCTTCTTTGGGACTCCCAATATAATACAATACTGCTCTTTACAATATGTGGTGGCCAGAACATGTCAGAGGTTTTGATCAGAGGGGGCTCGGGTGTCGAGACCCCATCCCCATCAATAGCGGCTGAAATAAAAGGGTTCAGCCGAGTGTGATCACCTCTCCTTGTTAGCTGAAGATTGTCTCTATGACATGTCAAAAGTTTAGTTACTCTTTAAAGAGGATCTGACATGTCTGTTTTAGTAACTACTTGCATTTCCCATGTAATAACAGTTCTGGAGCATATATTCTTATACCTGCATGGTGTGCCATTCCTCTATTATTCCTACTACAGGTTTATGAATGAATTCCCAGGAGCCTGCAGTAAAAGTTCATCTGTGTGTTACCATTTGTGGGAGTGTCTGACACCAGCAGCACTGATTGGACAGTGTCGGATTGTGTAGTGACACGCCCCTCTACTGTTAACAACCACTCTTTCTAGGTGGAAGAACAGAGGAATCACACAATGCAGAGTTCTATGAAAAGTTACTCCAGAATCAGTATATTTTGGAGAATAATAAGAGGAGCCAAAAAGACCACTTTAATAATAATAATCTTTATTTATATAGGGCTACCATATTACGTAGCACATTACAATTCAGAGGATGCGATGCATTTACAAATCCAAGTAGACATTGCAGAATTACAGGCTGATATTACAGGACACTGCTCTCAAGAGCTTACAATCTAGAAGGTAATGCCAACAAAACAACACTGCAATATCAAGGGCAGAACAAAAATATAATAACATAAAAAAACCACATTAAAGTGCACCAGAAATCCAGGTGAACAGATCGGTGGAAGATGTTTGTCTGTACGAAAGTGTAGACTGAATGAGGACAGCATCACCCGTCCTGTCAGTCTCTGGTTGAATTGGCATCACATACTTTGGGTAAGGAATTCACCAGGACTTTGAAGAATGCATTGAAAGCTCACACTTCAACCCTCCTCCCACCTCCATCCACTCACCCAGAGACATAATTCTCATTCCTGCACAGGGTCAGACACAGCTGGACATATGCTTTGACTCCTGCACTTCCATTTACAGCCTCTAGTGGGGGCTGTTGTCCCTCCAGGCTGCACTGTGCAGTTGGCAGAGTGGTACCAGCCGCTGAGCTACAATGAACAGCCTGTCCTGACCCCGTCCTCCCAGCACTTCCCAGTCTTTGATCTCAGCATCCAGCACAAGCTAATGTTTGTCCCTGGGAAGATTTTCTCATAGATGTATTTAACCATTCAGCTCTTCCTCCTGCTTGTAGCGGGCGCTGACATTGTGCCCGAGCGGGTACATCTTATAGGAATAAAATGAAGATCCACTCGGATTGATGCCTTGGTGAAATATCAAATAGATATCAATTACTAATCAGCGGCGATCTGACTGCTAGGACCCCAACAATAGCGTCTGAAAGGTCACGCCCCTATTTGGAGGATAATAGCATGTTGATTGGGAATTATTACCGCCATTTATCTTTAATATGATCACAGACGATGGGCAATACGATTGTTCGTCCCCATACAGTTGACTGTTGTCGGCAGCACATGCACTTTAACACAAGGTGACAGGTTGCCGACAAATGATGATTTTTAGTACTGCATAAAATACGTGCTCGTTGACAAACCAGTGTTTGCTTGTTTGTCAGGTGATCAGTAGCATATTTACATGGGGCAGTAATCAGGAACATGGGGGAATAAAAAACCCTAAGGGCAGATCAATCCACACGTGTGTATGATTAGGTTTGGTGTGTTTTTTTGTATGGATTTTATTTTGGGTTTCGATTCGGATTATGATTTCCCATTGAAAGCTATAGAGAAACTGGCTTCACAAAACCCACAACACATCGGGCCTGATTTATCAAGGTCGGCGTGTGCTATACCGGCCTTGATGAGTCCTGCACTGCTGGGGGAGGCAGCATCGCCATAAATTACCTGCCTCCTCTGGCTCTTCGTTCTCCAGAGATGCTGTAGATTTCAGTCATTATTTACACCAGTTTCTGGCGAAAATGATGATGAATAAGTTGGGACGATGGTTCACTGCGCCCTTGCCATGCCCCCTTTTCGTAGACCTGGTGACAGCAGTGTAAAATGCAAACTGTCACTAGAAAAGTCGCAAATCCATTGAATACGCACAAATCTGCGTCGCACCCGCAACATTACCATGTCGTGTGGTCATATCCTTAGGGTGCCTTCCATATATAGATCAGTCAGACAAATATTAATCTAAATTGGTGTGTAAAGGTGCGCCACTGCGACCAATGAATGTGCCACTGCGGGACATGTCATCGCTGAGGCCATTCATTGGATGCAATGTGGCACATATCTGTCCGGGATTTTAAAGGCCGGGGACCATAAAAACTGAGCCAAGGTGCAGGAACGGAGCAGTGAGTGGGCCGGTTTAAAAATGAGCATAAGGGCCCTATTACATTGCTCTGTATTAAGGCAGTCAAAGATAAACACGTTGATTGGTGCTCATTTGCATTGGCCTAAATGCAAAGTGAATGGAGGAGGAACAATCGCAACCGCAGTCGTTCTTCCCAAAATCATTTCTATTGATTATCGACAGCACATCCATGATTACACAGGGAGCTGTGCTGCAGATAATTGGGCACCGGCACGATTATGTGGGCCAATTATCAGGAACAAGAACGCTTGTCCCCGATATCTGGCCTGAAAATCACCCAGTCTAAAGCCTCATTCACACATCAGTGTTTTGGTCAGTGATTTCCATCAGTGATAGTGAGCTAAAACCAGGATTGGAGCCTCCACAGAGATAAGGGAAAGATCTGCACCAGTTCTGTGTTTAGAGCCGCACCTGGTTTTGGCTCACAATCACTGATGGAAATCACTGACCAAAACACTGACGTGTGAATGAGGCCTAACAGGCTCTTAAGTTTATGGGGATGAAGGATCAGCCAATGTTTGTGGGTTAGTAGGATGATGATTCGGAGACTTCATTCACGGAACAGCTAACCCTCATTAAAACAGTCCTATTCTTATCCGTAATGTGGTCAATAATAGGACACATTCTATTTTTTTTGCAAAACGCCCATTGCGGACATACAGACACGGAGTCACTTCCGTTCTTTTTGGGACCCTATTAAAGTGAATGCTTCCACATACGGGTCACAAAAAAATGGAATGGACACAGAAAAAAAAATAAGTTCGGGTATTCTGATGACCTATCCTGTGGATAGGAAATCAGTATCTGATCAGTGGAGATCTGACACCGGGCTCCTCCGCTGATCAGCTGTTTGAGAAGGCATCAACGCTCGCAGTAGGCCTTCTCTCAGCTTTTCCTAGGTCAGTTGCGTCACGTTCATTGGTCACATGGTCTAGGCGCAGCTCAGTCCTATAGAAGTGAAGGGGCTGAGCACGATACCAAGTACAACTGCTATACAATGTACGGCGCTGTGCTTGGTGAGCACTGGGAAGGCTACGGAGCTCACAGGAATTTCGTTGCCTTCTCCCACAGCTGATCGGCGGGGGTCCTGGGTGTCGGGCTCCCACTAATGAGATACTGATGACCTATCCAGGAAATGTATGAAAACATATTCAATGTGGTGACTACATATGGCTCCTGCTATAGCCCTATATTATTTGCACCAGACTATTTTTGCATTACAGTATGGGGCTACATGGGGATCTTGGTTGTGTGACAGGTGTCATGCCCAAGTGTCACAGTGTAGCAGGGCAGCCATAGAAATGAATGTGGTTGCAAAGCGACTTTTTTGCTGCCACTGCGACTCCAGAATCGCAAAGAAAAATTCAGCAGGTTCGATTTTTTGCAATTCTGTAGTTGCGATTGCTGCAAACATGCTGTAACCTCATTCATCTCTATGGCTGCTATTCTACACTGCGTCACTTCGGCGTGAAACCTGTCACACGACCAAGAACCAGGGGGTGGACTGGAAACTTAAAGTGGCCCTTGAAAAAATACTAAAAGTGGCCCTGTTTTGCAGTTGGGTCCAAATTGATGGAAGGCAGGGCCAGAAATACCACATTATACCCCCCCAACAGAGCCAAATATCACAGTCCTTCACAAAATACATCTCCAAAAAGTTCCACTGGCCGGCCATGAGGAGGGCCCAGGTGGCCCCTGGGCCCCGACCCACCAGGAAATTTCCCTGTACGATCTATGGCCAATCCGCCCCTGCCAAGAACGCTATGTAACCCTACCCGTTAATATCCATCTGAAGATATAGTTAATGAAAAGTTACAGTCAGTGGCAGGAAAAGATAGCTCATCGGCAGCAGTATACATCCAGTTTGCCACAATGTATCAGTGCAATAAAAATGTATCAGTCTTGGTAGAATTGTAGCAAACTTTCCGCTGTCAGCAGAACTGGCATACCTTTTGCAGGACTGGATATAAGCAATTGAGTTGCCATTCACTGACAGCAAGCAGAGATAATCATAACATTGAGGAATTTAAACACAGAGAGGGTCATTTATGAAGGTGGGGCACCAGTCTCATGCGATAGAAATGTTTGGACACACAAGGACTTTTTAATTTTTGTCACTTTACATATTTTAAAAGTGGGTGAGGCTTAGTGTGAGGGGCGTGGCCTCCTGCACCCTAACATAGTGACTATAAACTATGCTCATGGATGCCATGAATGCCATGCTTGTGCAAGTACAAAGAGGCCTGTACCTCTTAATAGATTTGGCACTTCTTATCCCTACGCGTTTCGTATGAAAGGGTTTTCCAGTTTCCTATATTGATGACCTACTGTCACAGACATTCCTGTGATAGGTATCAGGAGGTCTGTCAGATTGGCAACCCATGGGTTAAGCTGACTGGTTCTCCTTTGATTGTTTTGTTGTTGCTGACATTCACCACACCCTCCCCCTTCAGGTGTAGGTATCTTTGTAATTATCTTTGTCTATTTAGTGTTGGTTCCCTCACCATGCTGTGCGGCTTATATTTTCTGTGGTGGTTTGGTGTGTGTTTCTCTGTGGAGATCCCATTGCTGCCACAATCTTCAGGAAAGCTAAGTGTCTTCCTTCCCTTTTGTTTATTTGTGTATATCTTCCCAGTGTTTTGGTGTTTGGGCCTGAGGGGAGACTACTGTTCGTCCAGGTTGGTGGAGGAACGGTTTGTCTCATTACTGATCTGATGATAGATCATCAATATCAGATCAGCTGTTTGAAATGTAACAGATCCTTCCCATTGAAATGAATGTGACGGAGGATCTGCACTTACACCTGCTCGCCACTGCGATGGTGACGGTAAGCAGGAAAACAGTGAAGAGAAGGTAGCGCTCTCTCCAAACTGATGATCTATATGAGGAGAGGTCATTAATATAGGAAGCAGGACAGACCCTTTAAGACTTGTATATGGTGTATAAAATCAATAAATCTGCCCCCATGTGTGTTGAAAATTACATAACGTTTCTTGATACAATCATTACATAATATCAGTAAATTCCTTATTCCTACTTTTTAAAGTGATGACATATTGCTTTATGACCGTTGGTCTGAAATGTTGCTTTTGGGTGAAATAATGTGGTCTACCATCTCTTTTCATGAAATTGGAGTAATGCCTCATCTTGTACTTGTGTGTGTGTGTGTGTATATTTAATATAAATATATATATATATATATATATATATATATATATATATATATACACACAGCTAGATCATAGACAGATAACTGATAGATAAAGAGGCACATAGATAGATAGATAGCTACATTGGTAAATAGATAAATATCGGTATATAATACTCACAATACATTAACTGCATGAAAATATTTCCACTGTTAGAGCAGCGCTCTATGGCTTCTCACCAACCACTTCCTTGATAAAGGTCAGTCCGCTAAAAAGGAAGTCAGAAGTGGTCCTTTTATTCTGCTTAGCATTTATCTCTCCATCAGCTGTGGTTGGTGCCTGCTCTTGAGTAGTACTAGCTATGAGTATTCACCATGTAAGAACTTGCCTACAATTACAATAAAAAGGGCCTGATTTTTATCCAGAACAGAGCCACTGTTCTTCTTAGGATATGTCTCGTATTGCAGCTCTACTCTATTGATGCTGACATTTTCCAGCCGTGCAAATATGCTTAGTCTGAACAAGGACTAAGCAAGTACTTAAATATCATGATGTGAAACTGGCATTTCACAAGAGTAGCCATATCGAATAATCATCAGGATCTGCACTGTAAAATAGGGACGTCTATCTAAAGTTCTCGTCATGCATGATTATTAATGAGATTCTGAGTGATTATACTGTAAATGAGTAACGGTGTAATAAATCCCAAAACTCTGCAATATGGCTATAGACAGGCATAAAATCATAGTATTACCATGTGTATACATGGTCACACGTGAAAAGGTAGAATAATGTGGTCATGCATGGAAGATATAGAACCGCTCTATCATAGTGTTGACAGAAAGTAAAATGTATGATACGAACACGTGGTAGAAAGTGGTGAGGGTAGCTTATGCAGGAAAGTCGACTGAGACCCTTGTTCTGGGAACTGAACACATAAAGCCACATCTGGCAGCCATCTGTCCTGCAGTAATACATAACAGCCTCCTGAAATCTCAGCCAGAGAGCAATGACCAGGATCATGTCACACTCCGCCTCGGAGTGAGACCCCCTCTGGGACAGGAAGACCGATCCCCAGTGTAGACCTATTAGAGGAACTCCCAGCCACCAATCTGTGTGATGTTTCTCATACACCATCATTCACATTCTGTCCTACTACTGAATAACTTTGATAGAAAAGAGAAATCATGTTTGAAAGCCTGCTCATGATGAAAGTGATGGCCTTAGAAAAGGATGAAATCTAATTTTATTTTTTTCCAGGTTACTTCACATAAAATATCATAGGTCAGATAAGATCTATAAAATAGGGGCCTCAGTCCATAAAGAGTCTTCTTTTCTCACATGTGTCTACTGTTCTTATTTTGTGCCTCTACTTAGTACTCTAAATGCACAAGGGTGAACAGACTGTTAATTAGCTTTTACGTTTTTATAACTTAGTCGGGGTTTACACGTTCATTTGTTTTGCTATGCAATTTTTGAAGCCAACAGTGGATTGAAAAAGGAGCAGAAGACCCAAATTGTGTGGTTTCAAAACCTGCTGAAAAAACCTAATGTGTAAAGCTAGCCTCAAAGTCATCATAGCCGCATAAGCCCTCATCAGTTTTACTGCTATTAACTGTTTTTTTGTTGTTAAAGGATTGTAAATGTGGTCATTTTGAAATCCAGCAGGTTTGGTTTTATGGAGACATTTTATGTAACGGTCACATTAATTACGCAATGCCTTGGAATGCTCTGGGACTGGAAATTTTCAGCTTGCTCATAATGAAACTTATGGCCTTAAAAAAGGTTGAAATCTTCTATTTGATTTTCCAGGATACGTCAAATAAAAAATCATAAGTCATATTTTTGTGCCTCTACTTCGTACTCTAAATGCACAAGGGTGAACAGTCTGTGGTTAAGCAAGTTTTAAAAGGGTATTCTCATCTTAGACAATGGGGGCATATCGTTAGGATATGCCCCCATGGTCTTATAGGTGCAGGTCCCACCGATGAGACCCGCACCTATATCGAACGGAGCCCCCAAACTGAAGGAGGGTGCACTGTGCATGCACAGCCGACCTCCATTGATTTCTATGGGGAAGGCGAAAATAGCCGAGCCAGTCCATAGAAATGAATGGGATGGTGGCCGCGCATGCGCAGAGCGCTCCCATTCATTTCTATGGGAGCAGCGGGGAAGCTGCGCCTGATGGTGGCCGTACCCTGGAAAACCTGGTGCTCCCCCTCCGATTTCGATATAGGTGCGGGGTTCCCAGCGGTGGGACCCGTACCTATAAGACAATGGGGGCATATCTTAGAGATATGCCCCCATTGTATAAAGATGAGAATACCCCTTTAAGTTTTTATAATTTAAGCTGAGTTACATGTTCAGTTTTTATGCAGTTTTTGAAGGGAAAGCTAGCAGTGGATTCAAAAAGAGGAAAGCCCCAGACTTAGGGTTGGCTTCACAAACTGCATTAAAAAACCTGACGTGTAAGCCTAGCCTCAGAGCCACATAAGCTCTCAACACGTTAGCTTCTGTTAACAGATATTTTGCTGCTAATGGATAGTAAATATGGTCGAGTTGAAATCCAGCAGGTTTGGTTTTATGGGGACTGGTCATGAAACTCTCACGTCAACACATAGTGACCACATTCACTGTCATTATGTTCAATTTAGCATTGCAACATTGCTAACATAATGTAAACCAAGAGTAATAAGGTCTATTAAAGAGGTTGTGCTATGATAAAGACGTATCCCCTATCCAGACTAGGAGGTAAGTGATTGGCATGGGTCCATAGATTGGGGCCTCCACTGATCATAAGAACAGGGGGCCCCATGTTCCCCAGTTTGGAGCAGTAGTCATAAATGCACACCGTCACTCCATTCAACTCTATGGGACTGGTGGAGATAGCCGAGTACAAGCACTTGGTTATCCCGGTTCTTGTGATCAGCAGGGGGCCCAGAGGACCAAACCCCACAGATCAGACTCTTATCCTCTATCGTGTGGATATGAGATAAGTGTTTGCCATGGGACAACCACTGTAGCATGTTGATGGCTTACTGGAAGCAACAGCAGACTTTGTTCCTTATACTGTACAGTGACCCTCACGGTGAATAACCTGCATTGACTTTGTGACCTCCTTTAGACAAATCCATGATAACTGTGGTTGTCACTGGAGGGAGAAGTGATGTGGCCACCAACCAGCATGGGACCATACCCCCAGTAGAATCCCAGGCCTCCTTTTTTCTAGCACTCTCACTCATTGGATAGAAGCAGGAAGCTTACACGTAAAACCATGAAAGATGTAGTTCAGTAGGTCATGTCTATTGCCTGCTGACATGACCTGGTTCTCAGGCAAAGACAAATAGAGACCTTGAAAAATCCAAAAGAAACAAGAATAATCTCAACCAGATGCTCATTAGAGAGTGGCTAATATTTGTTTTAGACTGGTTGACATTAATTGCTTAAAATCCAGAGGAACACTTCAAGAATGGTGACCATTGTGGTACGGGATGCTGGTGATCACTAGTGCTATGGCTCTTCTTATGTTTGAAGGAACTTATTTAATGGACTTATTGGAAATTGTACAAAATTCGTACTGAGCCATAAATAATCTAATATATAAAGCTGAGTGTATGTCCGCTAAAGGAATCCGCATAGTCGCAGCTACAATCACGAAATTTGGCACATAGGTACATCAGGTGTCTGGGAAGGTTTTAGACAAGGTCTCAGCTCTCCAGGACATACCGTTCCTGAGATATTCCCAAAAAATGCATTAGCCAATAGAAGCCTGGTCACATGACCCTTATCAGCCAATAGAAGCTCGCAGGCAGTTAGTCTCCACACACCAGGTTTCTATAACAACACAGCCAGTTCACTGCTGTAGGTCTGCTTTAAAGGGGCAGAGCGCTGTGGGTTACACTGTTAAAGGAGTATTCCGGTTACCATAACTATAACTTATGTTTTAGACTAACTCATCATCAATCATTACCTCATATAATGTAAATTTCACATATTTACTGTTCAGTAGTAATAAAAGATGTATTCTTCCACTGCTACCCACTTTCCTCCTAAATTACTATGGCATCGACCTGTAATTCAGCCACCTTCAAAAGAAGGACTTAAAAGCCCCACCCCTAGATCCTACTAAGTCATGCCCCTGACTCAGGCCACGTCCTTTCTACGCCACATCTGACCGGGATTGCAAAAATGAAGTTAAAAATCAACTTCTGTCAGCTGCAGGGGTGGAGGGAGGTTGACTTTCTCCCTGCAGCTCATGCTCAGAGCTCACTGCACAGTGCTTCTGTCTGAGACTGAGCTGTTCAAAAGGACATCCCTGTGTCCATCCAGGCCCTGCGCATGACAGAGGACAGAGTCTGAAAGCCAGACTGTCCAGCCTCCCCCAATATGAAGCCGTGCCACCGGTCCCCATGAAGCCACACCCCTAAACATGAGACCACGCCCCCTGTGTCCATCCAGGCCCTGCACATGACAGAGGGCAGGGAGTCTGAAAGCGGACTATCCAGCCTCCCCCCAATGTGAAGCCGTGCCACCGGTCCCCATGAAGCCACACCCCTAAACACGAGGCCACACCCCCTGGTTCCATGAAGACACGGAGGAGAAGCTGTCTGAAAGGGTAGACATCCCTGCCTAAAACCAGACCTCTGACCACCCTAGGAGAAGGCTGATGTTAGAGTGGCCAGATGTCTGGCTTTAGGCTGGACAGTCCAGTTTTCTGGCTCCCTGTTCTCTGTCCGGCACAATGCCTTGACGGACGAAGGGATGTCCACCCTTTCAGTAGCTCAAGCTCAGACAGATTCTCCTCCATGTCTTCATGGAGGCAGGGGGCATGGCCTCATGTTTAGTGGTGTGGCTTCATGGGGACCGGGGGCGCTGCTTCACGTTTGGGGGAATGGCCGGTGAGGTCCGGCTTTTTGGGGTGAAGACAGTGGCCACCCTAGCTGCTGTGGAGGTCACAGTTAAAGGGGCGGGCGCTGTGGATGTTTCTGTTAAGGGGCGGGCACTGTAGAGGTCACTCTCGATATCTTTTAACGACACACACACAAACATTAAATTGAATAGATTAAATATACCCGGGGCAAAGCCGGGTCCTTCAGCTAGTATACCATATTTTCCAAAAATTAGATTCCACCAGAAGAAAGAAGAACCTTTCACAACAGAAAGGAAATAATGTCCTATCAGGATGAAGCTGGACATATGCTTTGATTAGCTGTTGGCCGAACAAGCTATTCCTTTCTATGCCCCATACATATCAAGCTTCAGCTTGAGCATACATGCAATACTAACAGGTTGCTGCCAGATACCTCTAGTGGTGCCTTTATCTCCCTTGAAAACAAAGGATGGGCATGTGGAAATAACATGCCCAACCTTTCTTTCTCCCATCATCTGCTGTCTGGTGGGAGCTGGGACACGGCTATGCATATTAGATGGTTGGCAGGTTCAGCCAACATTCATCCATGTGCATGGTCATGCTTAGTCTTAACAAGTCTTAAGCACCAGGAGGTACCACTTCTCTGTGGCCTAGTTGGACACATCTCTATTTTAGAAGGTTCTCCGGAGCTTGTGCTTTTGATCCCTTAAGACGTTTCAGATTTTGATGGTCCTTTTTTAGATATTTGCTGACATGTAGATTGTTGTGCTTGGAATGTGCTGTTTGAGTTTACTGTAAGCAGCACATATTGTGAAAAGATGTGTCTGCATCATGTGCGCTCCAGAGACATCTTAGAGGACTCACACAACTTTCTAAGACTTTGGACACACCTGCCACTTGGCTAACAAGGAAAGTGGTTCCTTGTTCCCAAAGTCACTGCAACTTTACTGGTAGTGGAATGGCTGCTGTACCTAATGCCAAATATTCTGCAGGACAGATATCAGATTACTGGAGAGGCAGTTCCTGAAAGTAATCAAGATCAGCCATAATGCTATGACCTATGATTGCACAACGTTACCACACATTTCATTCTGTCCTGACTGACGGGGCTTTTCTACAGTGTGAACACACGGTACAATAAGATTCCTTTACTCCCAAATCAATGAGACTCAGTATGGACCAGATGAGAAGATACCTTATTCTAGATCCTAGGTTCTGAACTTGTAGTACATGTACCCTAAGGGTTATGCATGTCTACAGGGGGTACTCACACTTTCCTCATATTGTGCTCTGAAAGTGCAGTATGGAGTAACTCTTTACATAGGGGGGTTCAACATGGAGGCCTACTGGTCTACAGCCCAGGTTCTCAGATCTTTTACATGTACACCAAAGAGTACATACCATATCGGTAAGTGGGTACTGTCCTAATGGTACTTTGAATGTTGTCAGACTGGGGTTCCTTGGGCCCTCCAGAGGAAATTATTCTGGGGGCCCCAACCCCTGTATCATCAATAAAGTCTAATAGGTTTGGATTTAAAGAAATATATCCTAGCGACAAGTGATGGTTCCAAAGGCACCTCCATAATTGTATTTTTTTCTCACTATGGTTTCAGAGTCTGGTCCCACCAGAGGATCCTCTGGTCCTGTAACTTGACATACATTTTTTTGAAGGAGGTACTTGGCTTAGGAACTGTTCTAGATAATCAGTAATCAAAACGCATATAAAACTGGAAACTGGATGACGACCTTCAGAACGAAGTCTGCTTAAGATCAGATACAGAAAATCTCGAAAAATCTAGTAGATGCACAAAATCTACTAAACTTTGTTGTTGATATCACGTGTGAGCAGCGCTGCAGTAACTAGCAATGGCCACTACACAGTGGATGGAGCTATGTAGTTCTGACACTGCATCAAGTACAACTGATCTGCGGGAGGGTCAGAGCTCTGCTGATCTGATATTGATGACCTATGTTCAGAAATGTTCATTAAAGGGGTTGACTGGGTTGAACCCGCACATATCGCCATTTTCACCCCTCTGACATGAGCATTCGTTGCTGCACTGGATCTCGCAGGGCAAGGGCTGTTTGTTCATATTTTTACACTTTTAGGCGGAGGCTTCCTCCTAGCAGGGCTGCCGGTGACGTCGCCAGAACTGACGGACGGGGTTTAGCACTGCCCTAGCCATTTTACAGGCTAGGGCAGTGCTAAAGCCCACCCATTAGTGCTAGTGACGTAACCGTGCTCACTGCTAGGAGGAAGCCTCCGCCTAGCAGAACCCATGGAGAGAACGGTACGTCACCGGATCTCCAAAAAAAAAAAATGCACAGGGCAAAGGAGAGCATCAGAGCATGGGATACTCTGATGCTCAAATCAGGGGGGCTGCCTGGTTGAAAACGGTCAACCCCTTTAATAAGTTAGTCATCTTATTGGTGGGGGTGCCAAGAGAACGACCGTCAATAACGTAATGACGTAAGGGGAGCATGTCACCGCAGTGCCCAGTCACTGGCTGCAGCGGTCTCAAAGCAGAAGTTGACAGCGGGAGACCTCAGCGAGCAGCAGCGGTGGAGGAGTGAAGGAGTGGGTAACAGGTCTGGCCAGGAGAGGGGTCTTCCCAAACACCCCCTAAAGGTGAACAACCCCTTTAAGGCATATTTGTATGTGGCAGATTTGTTGCAGAAATACTTTTAGGCCCCATGACACAACTGTATTTTTGGTCCGCATCCAAACCGCATTTTTGGGGGATCGGATGCGGACCTTTTCCTTTCAATGGGATCCCCACCGATTTGATAAAGTTGACGTATCCTGAGGACATCTAAGTACCGGAATGCTCTTTTAATCACTAGATTTAGGAAATGTTCATATTAAAATCTGCCCCTATCCTACAGATGGATTCAGCAGCTGCCCGTTGCTATGTAAAATCCGTATTCAGCTCCATAGACACTGAGGGGGAGATTTATCCAACTGGCGTAAAGGCAAACTAGCTTAGTGGCCCCTAGCAACCAATCAGATTGATCCTTTCATTTTCCAATGGAGCTCTGATAAGTGAAAGGTGGAATCTGATTGGTTGCTATGGGCGACTAAGCCATTTTTCCTTTACACCAGTTTTGATAAATCTGCCCTTGAATGCTACTTGTTAAAGGGCAGGGGTGTCTTTTTTTCTCCGTGTGTCTGTTTAAGGAATACTCAAAAATGTGAAATAAATCATCCCAGGAAATCCAGCAGCGATCTTTCCTCTCTCTGGCCATGGGAGAAGACATGCTGACGGTACACATTCAATACCACCTACCTTACAGAATAGAGAGGGACACCACTGGCCTCCGAATGTGCCATCCGCTGAGGTGTCTGTTGCCTAGCAACGACCGCTCTACCTTGTGCTGGTTACCTAGCAACCGGAAGACACAAAAATGATTCATGAAGGATCTCCTAATGAATCCTCTGAATGGGAAGTCACCTGGATGTTAAAGGGGTATTCCAGTTTCATCAAATAAAAGTAATTCATGAATCATTGTAAAATAAAAAGCAATACCATTTTCCAGCATACTTTTCTATTCTTTTCAATAACTCTGCTTGCAGTCATTTAGAAAGGGCCTTCACTGCTTACTTCCAGTGGATAGAAGTCTATCCTGGACACGCGGCTCTCATGACGAGGCGTGCAGCATCGTGTCCATCCCGTGACCAGGGCAGATTTGTATCTGGGAGGAAAGAATAAGCGCTCAATCAGACGAGCCATGGAAACTCATCCTTGTTCCGGATGGGAAAAAGGGCCAATTGTTTAACAGACCGCAAGTCTCATAAGAAAATCTGACCCAAGGGTATATGCACACGGTGAGGATTTGTATGCGGAAAATTGCACGAAAAATGCACAAAAAAAAATTCAACAAAAACGGCACATATATCCAGACTATTTAGCACGGTTTTTGGTGTGGCCCACCGCAGACATGTATGACAATCTTTATCAAATTGCCTATCTGTGGATTTAACAATTTTAGGGCTCATGCACACGATCTTTACCTGCTTTGCGGTCCACAAATTGAGGATCCACAAAACACGGATTCCAGCATTTGGCGGAATGGAAGGGCCGGCCCATAATAGAAAAGTCCTATCCTGGTCCATAACGCGGTTTGGATCCGCATCCGAGCTGCATTTTTTTCGACTCAGATGCAGACCCGTTCACTTCAATGGGGCTGCAAAAGATGTGGACAGCACCCATACCCATTGTAATGAATGGTGGAAAAAAATAGAACATGTCCTATTATTTTCCACCCATGGTTTTAAAAACTGCAGAGTGGAAAATACAAGTGACATGTTCATTCTTGGCGCTGATTCCATGTGTCAAACAATCTACACTTCCCATTGAAATGAGGCAGGATCAAAACCACGTAAAAAAAAAATAAAGTCAAAAACTGCGGCAAAAAACACATCAAAAGGTATGTCTACCCGGCAGACTTTTGGCAAGGGTTTCACTGTGGATTTGGTGTAGAAAATTGCGCTAACTCTGTACTGAAAACACCTCCCTTTGTTTTCAATAAGAGGCCGCACCACAGTTCATGCACCCGAGGATTTTTCACGTATGGTTTTCCAGACAGCGCCAGGAACATGCACGTCCGGTCTTGTTATGGTTATTGCACAGACACCTTGGAAAGCTGCAGTAGGAGCCTGCTTGCTGGCCGCAGTGGTTTCCGCTGTGGGATATGTGGCAGATTTTGACACGGTCAAATTCAAAATATCTGTGTGAATTGAGCCTAATTAGTCACAGGACTTAACCCTTCCAAGACCGGCTGATTTTCCTTTTTTTTTTTTCCTCCCAAAGCCACAACTTTTTTATTCTTTCATTTACTTAGCCGTATGAGGGCTTGTTTTTTGCGGGACAATATGTACTTTCTAATAGCACCATTTACGGTTGCATACAATGTGGTGGGAAGTGGTTAAAAAAATTCCAAATAGTGTGGAATGATAAAAAAATAAGTCAACAACTGCGGCAATGCCACCGCTGTTTTATGTCTTTTTTTGCACCGTTTCTTACGCAGTAAAACTACTATTTTTATTCTCCGGGAAAGTACGATTACAACAATACCACATATGTATATTTTTTCTTTCATTTTAATAATAAAAACAAAAATAAAAACCTTGGAAAAAAGTTTCTTCTGCATTGCCATATTCTGACCCCCATAACTGTGTGAGGGCTCATTTTTTGCAGGGTGATCTGTACTTCCATTCCATTCTGGTGTGTGTTTGACTTTTTGCGTACTTCTTATTCCATTTTTTGTGGGAGGTGAAGCGACCAAAAATTGGCGAATCAGCCATTTTGACTTTTTTTCTGTTTTGCTGTATGGGATAAATATTTTTTATATTTAAATAGCCCTGGTTTTCTCTTGTAGCAATGCTCATGATGTTAATTTCTAAAATTATTTATGTATTTTCATTTTGAGGAAAAGGGGAGGTGATTTGAATTTTTAGATTTTTTTTTAAAATATTTTTTAAAACTTTTTTCTTACACTTTTTAATAATTCCCTATAGGGAACTATAGCAAGCAGTCATCAGATTGCTATTCTCATAGACTCCAATGCATTAGCCTTACCCTGTGTTCCTACGGAGCCCTGCCACAGACAGGCTTTCCTTAGGAACTAACGTGCGGAAGCCTCGTATCACTCAGGAGTACAGAGGCTGCTGCACACTGCATCTGGCTTCCCCGATCCTCTCCAGGAAGAGCCGGTACATGGTTCCCCCTGGCGCTCCCGGTCTTTGACCTCCCAGATGCCATAGTAATATTTGATCACGGCATCTGAAGGGTTAAATGTATGCCATCTACTATACGTTCGATCGCATACATTAGTCCTGGGCAGGGTCGCCAACCGCCCAGAAATTCCTGGACAGTCCGTAAAAATGGGTGACTTTTTCCTATGTCCGTGAAAAAAAAATAGATGTGTCCGTGATGTTTTTTGAGGCTGGTGCTTGAATAGATTATTTTGGTGGTAATTATCATCATTTTACAGCTCATGGTAAATGCTGGTGATGGGATCTTATGAGTATATTGAGCTATAGACTTGTATTACTTATAATCTTTATTATACATTATGGTTTTCCAATTTGTCCGTAAAAAATGTTGGTTGTCTGTGATTTTGGGACAAGTTGTCCAGAAAAAAGAATTTTTGGTTGGCAACCCTGGTCCTGGGTGCCTGCTGTTTAAAACAGCAAGCACCCGGCGGCTATGGAGCCTGCTCCACTCGTGAATGGGCTCCGTTTTTAACGCCCAAATGCCGACAACATAAATTTACATAGGGCAGTCGAGAAGGGGTTAAAGGGGTTGTCTCACTTCAGCAAGTGGCATTTATCATGTAGAGAAAGTTAATACAAAGCACTTACTAATGTATTGTTGTCCATATTGTTTCCTTTGCTGGCTGGATTCATGTTTCATCACATTATACCCTGCTCCTCGTTTCCATGGTTACGACAATCCTGTAATCCATCTGTGGTGGTTGTGCTTGTACACTATAGAAAAGAGAGCCGGTCTCTCTGGGAGTGTGCATAGGCACGCATCTGCAGCAGCCATTTCATATCTGTGCTCCAGCGGTGGTGGTGAACCCTAAAAAACATTTTATAATGTATAATGTGATGGGAAAAAAATGAATGAAGCCAGTGAGGGAAGCAATATGGACAATCACAATACATTAGTAAGTGCATTGTATTAACTTCCTGTACGTGATAAAGGCCATTTGCTGAAGGGAAACAATTAGCAGCATCTGAAGGTTCCTACAGCAAGCAGAGATCTTGAAAACCCTGTGGAACTGATACAGAATGTGTATTAGAAAACCGTGCCAACTTTTCAATAGGCAAAGGCTATAGAAACGTCATGGCTGGGAGTATGTGCAGCAGGAGTGAGGTCCTGCCCAGCAGCGAAAGGGTTAACGCTAGCCACATGCTCCAGGACTACAGACAGTCCACTGTCAGTGACCACCCTGAGGCCACCGCAGCTCGTAACCCGTTCCGCGCCGAGGCCCCGCCCCGCGCCCCCCACGTGACAGGGGGTGTGGCCGCGTGTCTGCCAGGCGCTCTGCTTCAGATCGTAGTCAGAGCTCGCCGCCTGCTCCGGGTGTTGTGTGCTGCCGCCCGGGGGTGATTGTTCTCTGCAGGTAGGTGGGCACGGGCTGGGCTGCGGGTGTGTGGTGGGCAGGGGGCGCGCCCCGGTGAGCATAGTGCATACCCCTGCAGTGGTCATACCATATGCATGTGCTTAAAGGGGGGGAGGAGGGATCCGCTACATGCGCTGCAAGTTGGGGGGGAATCTACTGATCCAGTGCAGGAGGACTCTCTGCAGGGCTTGCATGTGGCTCGGTGTTAACCCATTCATTCCCAGTGCTCTAACAAAGGACACTAGACTGCTGTCATGGTATGAGGGTGTTGCATGACATATGCTGATTGCACAATGATCTAGTGGCAGTTATATCATAGACATCCTTCACCTGGTGACGTCATCTGTCCAGTTGCACCTGGCATCATTGGTGGCACAGCCTCTGCACCTAGGCCCAGGAGCTTCATAAAAGAATTACTTTTATAGAATTATTACGCCTATTGTCATTGGAGTGGAGGTTAGATGATATAATCCCAGAGGGGGAACATCAGTCTGCCGCTGCAGCACGCCCGCCATACCAAGGATAGGCCTGCTCCAGCAACTGTCTGACGGGCGCAGCCATGATGAGGTTAAATGCCGGTAGATGCTATTCCATTTTTTATTTTTAAATTTCCAACGTAAAAAAGAGCAACTTCTGCCTAAACCTGTGTATAAATCCTCAGGGGGGTCGTCCTAACTGGTTTTGGGTTGCAAAATGCATGTTTGTCATGATCAGGGCTTCGGGGTAAGGAATTTTAGCACCTGCCACTAATCTGTCTACACACGGCGGTGCGAGAAGCTAAGGACAGAGCGAGGAATTTTGTCAAAAGAAAAAAAAATTCCAAGAAATGGCAAAATAAGGGGCCAG
Organism: Rhinella marina; assembly: GCA_900303285.1. NCBI lineage: Eukaryota > Metazoa > Chordata > Amphibia > Anura > Bufonidae > Rhinella > Rhinella marina. The sequence goes on along the minus strand of ONZH01025293.1, from coordinate 138,603 downwards.
GCTCCTTGGCATGTGGCCTACAGGGTCAATTTAAGTGACTGGCCGCAAGCAGCCATATGGGGGGTTGATGAATGTGTAATGAGGCAGGTGGCTTCTATGACTTATGGCGTGGGAAAAGATTTTCGTCTGAATCGGTTAAATGATTTTTATTTTACTTTTTTTTTTTTTGTGCAATTTGCATGAAATCCAATCTGTCATAAATCTCAGTGCACCACTTCTTGGATTTTAACCCATGGCTCTGGGTGTTACTGAGGGCCCCCTCTTTATAGTCTGGGCTGGTAATGGATATAATCCACCCTCGGACTATTGTAACGAAGGTTTGACATGAAATGTCTGGATAGATCGTGTCCCTTTAATTTTTTTCCCCCCATGGTGCCGCATCCCCATTCAGTAATATGGCTGTCAGCGCTATTGTGAGATGCCTCACACCTCCATGGCACCTACACCGCAGTGCATGGAAGCTTCCCTGCAAGCTAATTCGCAATGGGGGTCCTAGCGGCTCCGTTGGAGATGTGGCCGGCGATCGATGGGAACGGTAAATAATATTGTATCGGTTTCCTCCTGACTGCTGATGGTGTACTCCACATCTGAGATCTCTGTCGGTTTCCTGTTCAGCGAGAGAAGACACAGAGACATCACCCTCCTCGCCCCCTCCCCTTCTTCTCCCCACCGTTCTCAGATTCTCTCCTGGTTAATCTCTCTAAATCCGCCAAAGACACACACATCCTTCTCCAGATCTGCTCTCTAACCTCTTCCAGGTCATGCCGTCCTGCTCTGGGTTCTAGTCACTGCTGTATTTGTATACTCAGTCCTTCCTTTATATTTTTGTGCTGTTTTTCTTCATTTGAAATATTGTATTTTTTCTGCTTATTTTTTTAGATACATTGTATGCATACATTTTATTGGGGGTCATTTAGGAACAGATTTATGCCTTTTTTTGTGGTGTATATCTGGCGCGGATTCTGTCACACGTCATGTTGCGGCAGAATCTGCGACTTCTTCCCGCTCAAGCCAAGTCTAAAAAAGAGGGCGTGACAGGGAAGGGGACGGGAGAGCAGGCCCGTCTCATTCATCATCTTCTAGGCCTGGTTTAGGCATAGGAAATGGTCTCCGTGTAAAGCCTCATTCACACGTCAGTGTTTCACGGACATGACCTGTACGTGTTCTCCACGGACAGCACACGTCCCCATTCATTTGAATGTGTGTGTTCAGACATCAGTGTTTTATCACGGTCCGTGGTTCCGTTTTTTTAGCACGGATGCATGTCCTATCTTGATCCGTGTTCCCGGATCCCTCATGCCCATTATAGTCAATGAGTCAGTGAAAACCACGGATCCCTCACGGATGTGATCTGTGTTGCATCCATGTTTCATGGATCATTAAGAAGAGATGCTTTGAAAATTATTTTTCAGCTGTTCAGTGTCAGTGAAACACGGATGCAAAACGGACACACGGACCCAACACGGATCCTTCACGGACAGCTTCACTGATGCATCACTGACCACCTGCTTACGGATTTGCACACGGACGTGTGAATGAGGCTTAAGACAGCAAGGAAGCTGTCTTACATTTAGAACCGGCGCCTCTTCAAAACTCCGGCAGATCCTCCACCAGCTATAGGGCTTATTAAGTAGTGCCTACTGTAAAATATTCTGCAGAGCTATACAGAGGATGCACAAATGTTGCACTCAAGATGTGAAACCTCCTGGTCACTCCAAGTCTTCCAGAGCAGGATTTGTATTTTGTAGTGGCACTCCACCCTTACTAAATAAAGGGGAGCCCTCCTCTATGATATCCGTATTCATTAATAGGAGTATCCACCTCCGTCAACTTTCTTAAAGGGATTCTCCAGGTGTTCAGTATTGACCTCTCCTAAGAATAGGTCATCAGATCGGTAGTAGTCCAACATCTAGCACCCCTTGGTGATCAGCTTTGTGAGGAGGCCTTAGCCCTCTGGTGATCGCTGATGCCGTCTCACAGTTTACCAAGCACAGCGCCGTCCATTAGATAGTGGCTCAGACCCATATACTCGAATAGAACTGAGCTGTACCTAGGCCATGATGAATAGGATGTCACAGGCCTTGGAAGAATCTGTGGTGCTCACTGAAGCACCATGGTCTTTTTAAACAGCGGTGGGAATGTTGGGAGTTGGACCCTCACAGATCTGAAACTGATGACCTATCTTGAGGGTAGGTCATCAATGGTAAGATCTCAGATAAGCACTTTGGAGGGTTTGTCCTACAGGATAGGTGATGAGTGTCTGATCTCCACGGATCCCACAGCGAGATCCCTGCTGATCATGAGAACGATGGTCCCATGTCCTCAGATGGTTATGCTGCTGCTGCATTCAAAGTCTATAGAACTGATGAAGATAGCCAAGTGCCTGGACCCTTCTATCTTATTCAGTTCCATAGAGATTGATTGAGGTTCAGCGTGCATGTGCGACCATTTGCTTCATTTATGGGTGGACGTGAGATCCCTGTTCATGTGATCAGTGGAGGTCCCAGCAGACAATCCCGTAGATGGGTGATCAGGGGCGTAGCTAAAGGCTCATGGGCCCTGGTGGAAGAGTCCAGCCTGGGCCCCCCTTCCCTCAGTGCTTTGTGGCCAGGGACCATATAGCCTTCGTGCTGCCTGAGGCAAAAATTTAAACAGCACTTCCCCCATGCCAAATTCTTGACCTAACCCCTTCCTTCAGCCAGATGTGTAAGGCTACTTTCACACTAGCGTTAGCACGGATCCGGCACCTAAAGGGTGCCGACGGATCCGTGCTAACGCTATACATGTGTGGAGCCGGAGCAGCGCTCCGGCCCCACACATGACACACATTAAAACAACACACAGACTACATACAAACAAACATACAGACATACATACAAACATACAGACATACATACATACTCACATACTCCCGGGACGCCGGCAGAACGTCTTCACGCGCCTCCTGCGCGCAGTGATGACGATTCCCCACAGCGCCCTCTGCTGGGCGCAGTGGGGAAACGTCATCGCAGCGTGCAGGAGGCGCGTGAAGACGTTCTGCCGGCGTCCCGGGAGTATGTGAGTATGTATGTATGTCTGTATGTTTGTATGTATGTCTGTATGTTTGTTTGTATGTAGTCTGTGTGTATGTATGCCGGATCCGGAATGACCCCCCATTGGAAATCAATGGAGGACAGATCCGGATTACTGGTGTGTCCACACCAAACGGATCCGTCCCCATTGACTTCCATTGGGGGTCATTCCGGATCCGTCTTGGTGCGGATGCCTGGACCGGAGAGCAAACCGCAGCATGCTGCGGTTTGTTCTCCGGTCTGAAGACGGAACGGAATGCTTTCAGGAGCATTCCGTTGTCTTCAGTTCAGTTTTGTCCCCATTGACAATGAATGGGGACAAAACTGAAGCGTTTTTTTCCGGTATTGAGCCCCTTTGACGGAACTCAATACCGGAATTTAAAAACGCCAGTGTGAAAGTAGCCTAACGTGACCAGTATATATTTCTATAATACCGGTATCTTCTCAAATGGCACAACGGTCTTTGGGCCCCCTCAGGCTCCTGGGCCCGGTAGCGACTACTACCTCTGCACCCCCTATAGCTACACCCCTGTAGGTGATGGTTTATTATTGTGGGACAGCCCCGTTAAGCTGCCAGTGGTCATGTCCTACTGGTGGAAAGCTGTTTGACCTTCAGGTATGAGCTCTGATGTCCCTCATTGCCATGTTTTCTCTTATGAGGCAGGAAGGATGAGTTGGTATCTGACCACTAATCTCAGGGGACAATAGAAGATCAGCAGGAAAAATCCAACATGGCATATCCTGCTGGTTTTTGCTGCAAAAAAAAAAAAAAAGCATCTCTTTAAAAAAACCACAGCTTGTCTATGAACTGCTTAAGAGGCGAGAATGATGTTACGGTAATTATTTAAAGCTGGAAAGTTTTCTGGTTGTATCAGAACATTTCTAATCGGAGATGTGAAAGGAGAAAACCTTGACTTTGTTCTATCAGGGAAATGAGGATAAGTTCTGTGGTCAGAAGGTAACAATGCAGGCAGTTGTAGAACATCCTCAAGGGCACGTCGAGGCAACTTGGCGATGACTACTTACTTTCATCAATTCTTGGCCCAGTACATTATGGTTATATTCCCACGGCCAAAAACTCAGTGTATTTGGTAATACGCATTCAAAATGCTTCCAACAGCTTCCTTTTGATTTTTATGGGAAGTATACGCCCTAGTGCACATGGGCTTGTATTTTTACGCAGCTGTTTTTGGATTAGGAAGTAGCTTAAAGTGTTTTTGAGGCTACTTTCCTCATTGAAGTCTATGGGAAAGTGGTAAAATACATTGAGTAGGAGGTATCTGGAGTGTACGTGCAGCATTTATGCCACCAAAAAAAGACCTATTTTCAACAGCTAATCACGCCACTGATTTTTCTGCTGCCTGACTCTTGTATTCTGTTACTGTTTGTAGGTACATGAAACCAACAAAAGACGGTATCAGTTTCCTCTAGGTCGGACTTGAGACATGTTTTTTCCACTAGCAAAAATTATCAGCAAATTGTAGCTTAGTAATGAAACCTATTTCTCCATGTTCCTGGAGATCAAAAGATCTATAAAATCACCATGAATGCTTGATATACTGCTCTTGTAGAGCAGGCCTAGGCACCTTAGAATTTCTGGAACTCTTGTCCACCATCCTAGCATCATGTCTTATCCACACACTGAAAGTTCAGGTAGAAAAGTAATTTCACCATGACTTTAGTCAGTAGATGTTGCAGCAACACATGTGGTGTGTGTGTGTCCATCTATGGAGGATCGAAAAGCCTTCAAAGAACGTTCCTACTGCTAGGACCTAGTCATGTTTTAAGAACTTTGATTAAAAAATGCTCCTCCATCTCCTTCGCTGGCCTGTGATGCCCCACAGTTATTAAGAGGTGCACGCCTCTTAATAATTGTGAGTATCTGCAGGTCCAAGCACCAGAGCTGAAACCCATGTCTTCAAGGGAGCTTCTGTAGAGTTCAGGTATAATTTATGCCAGCTTCCTGGAGTAGAGTATAACAAATGCACTGGGATGGCTATTCGTGGCACCGGTCACCTTTTGGGAAAGTGGCGAGCAGGGTGCAAAAAGGGTCCAAAAAGTTGCAAGATGTTTCTAAAATTGATGCATGCACCAAACTTTTTGACTTTTTGAAGCCAGTTTTTGGGGATGCAAGAGTTTATAAATCACCCTCATGATTCTCAAGTACCAAACCCCCAAAGATGGATATGCACCCAAGATAATTGTCTTGGGTGCTCATTCTTACAATTGACAAAAGTTGGTTTGATCAGTAAGTATTAGCAAAATTGTGGGATGATCGAATGTATTTCTAATAGTTATGGCAGCTTCAGGGCCCAAGCATGGATCTTTAAATTTAAAAGAAGCTGTAATATTGCTCCTGAAGAAGACTCTGGGGCCGTACTGTACCCCCATAGCCTCTGATTTCATATGGAGGCATGTAGAGGTTTATTCTAACAACTTCATAGGGGAGAATATCTCCGGAACATGGTGCCATATGGCTACACGTGGTGAACCTACAGCTTTGTTGATGAGATTTCATGTGCACACGTTTTTGGGCAATAAGACCGATAATCTGATATGAAGGTAAAAAAGTTTGTAGTAAAAACATTTGCAATAAGAGTGTCTGGGTCTAAAAATGGAGAATTATATAGGTCAGGAAAAGACTGAATCTGAAGGATCCTATCTCTGCAATGAAATCTGTACTCTCTAGACTTGCTCTAGAATAACTGTTCCTTTAGTAAGTCTTTCCTTCACCCCTTCAATTCCTGTTTCTGGTCAAATATCTATAGAGGAAACATTGACCAAAAATAGGGTTGTGTATACAAGCCCTAACAAGAAGCGTATGTTCTACCTGTGCTTCATTATGCTGAGATCATCAGATCTCTTCATTGCCTTTGGTCACCCCACATTGTTCTACAGCGTTTTTTTTCTTCTGTCCATCCACGTCTGGTTTGTATAAGTATGTGTGTGTGTGTGTGTGTGTATATAGATAGATATATATATATATAATACAAATATATATATATATATATATATATATATATATATATAGCACGGGTACGTCTGAACACATGTTTGCAGTTAAATCTATAAAGTTTTGCAGGCGTGTATAAGGAAGTGATAAACCTCCCTGGTGTGTGTGTCCCCTCTCCGCCTACATGTTCTCCCCCCCTAAGGACCTTTTTATTCTTCCTTCCCTAGGGCAAGCCTCTCCTTCCCTTCCTCCCCCAGCACAGCCTCACATCCTCTCCTGGTCCAGCTGTTGTAGGATAACGAAAGGTCACCATTGTTGGTCTTTTAAAGGGAGCTGCTCCCGGGCTGGTACTTGGGTGCCTAAAGAGTCATTTATGTCAAACTGCCTTTCCTAAAAAGGTTTCCATTGTCAGGATTCAATCCTTTTCCTGGCGACGTCTCCAATACCCAGCCTTGAACACGTCCAAGTGAATTGATAAAAGGACCATCCTTGTGGCCCCACAGGGTTACAAAAAATGCATGTGTATCTGGCAGTTTGAAGATGTACATAACCCTCTTCATGCTTTAAATCCCACCGTACAGGAAACTACTATTATGTACAGACCAGTGAGACATCTACTTACCCTCATGGTGGCCTCATCCTTTGATATGTCACTGGAAATATTCTTGTTCTACATCAAATCCACACCTCCACATCTCCAAATCCTGTGTCCTCCTCATCTAGTTTTCTTTCCAGAGCTTCATATAGTCCAGCAGTATATTTAGAATTTGTAGCACTTAAAAGGGTCTTCCGAGATTTTTATACTGATGACCTGTCCTCCGGGTAGGCATCAGTATCTGATCGGTGGAGGGTCCCCTGCCAATCAGCTGTTTTGAGAAGGCACCGGCCTTCACAGGAGCGCTGGTGCTTTCTCAAACAGCTGATTAGTGGCGGTCTCTGGTGTCAGAACCCCCACCGATCAGATACTGATGATCTATCCAGAGGATTGGTCATCAGTATAAAAATATCAGAAAACCCCCTTCAACATCTGGTCCTACCTCAGTGTTGTCCTCCCTGCGTCCATGGATGTACAGTATATTGACATTATAAGATGTGACCGTGTTTTAAAGAAGTTGTGTCCTCACTTGCCACCTATTAAGGTATTGGCCCGAGGAGGGAGGAACTTGATGTCTCTGCAGTATCTGTCGTGTGGGCTTCAATGGGTTTGTAGGAGAACAAGAAGGATTCTAGCTGGGCTGGAAAGAAGATCACAGGGGTTAATCCCTTGACTATGCTAATGCCCTGAAGAGTTGGGTTGTCAATAATTAATACTTGCTTACCAAGATTTTGTTGGGAGTGAAGGTCTACCGGGGATCATCTTGAGAACGGATACTGGCATGGAAGCAGCTACGGGTTAAGGGCTGTACTATATTTACCATTGTTAAGTCTGTTCTCTTGACACTACGCTAGTAAATAAACTGAACGCTTTGTTCCTGCAACCATCATTACTGTAACTCGGCCAGGTCAGATTATCTGGTCATGGGAAATGAAAAAGTTGCCACTGGAGACCGCCCAAAGGTCTGTTACATGGAGCACCTCATGGAACATATCTGCCCATCAGCAGAACTGCTTTTGCAATAGCTCTGTTATGCGTGTTTGAACGCATGTAGAATTTTTAATATATTTTTTAACTTTTTTTGAAGGAAAATATAATATGACACAGTCTGTGGTATGTAAAGCAACTGCAACATAATCTGACTCTAGGCTATCATTTGCCGTATTGTACCACCTAAAGAAGTGCTGGATCAGTAGGTCGCCAATCTCTGCCTGTCCATGACCTCTTCTGTTAACCAAAAAAATCTCCCAGGGCCTGTATGGACCTTGTACGGTGACACTGGCAGTCTCTATGTGAAAGTATTTTGAACTGTAGATACTCCATGTGCCCCTGTGTGGTGCTTTTGAGGGACCCTATACGTTCCCTGAAACTTCTAAAGGAGGAAACCTATGTGTTATTGGATATGGGTCTACATGCCATCATCTTTTGCACAGAAATCCAAAGTAAAATAACTTTTTGGTCCACCATGCAAAATCCTGATGTCACAGTAGGGATCAGTGAGGCCCAGAACTTCACAAGCACCACTGTCCCTACCTACTTGCACGATGTGCCCTAGATGACGGCCCACAACTGGTTGGCGGTCCCTTCCTCACTAGGTGTAGGGACCTACATGGAATAGTACATAGGGCCAAAATAATAAATGTAATGACAGGTGCACAGAGCAGATAATGGACTGGTTGGGTCAGGCTACCTGAACCTTATAAGCCAGGGTCAATACCCAAGCCTATCCAGAAATCAGAAATGTACCAAGCCAAAAGGTCAAACCAGAAAGTCTTGTTAAATCCAAATCGTCAGGTAGTGGGGTAAGAAACAAGCCGAGGTCCAAAAATCCAGAGGTCAGTGGAAAAATAGCAGGGTATAAGTAGATAAGAAACCTTAATCATTTAATTAAATGGTGCCCCATAGATCACAAGGGATGTCCGAATTACAGCCTGACTACCTGGTGTCCGTCCTGATAGGCTGGTGCTCCAGCTAGCAATGAGACGTCAGCGGCACTGCCTGCAGTGGAGTGCACCCGCCGGCAACTAGGTACTTGGTCCCCTGGCTTGTTTACTTTGGTAACCAAACGCTGGCAGCTCTGCTCACTGGGGAGGGTGCCTGCCAGCAAAGGAAGGGACAAAACGGCGATGCCAACAGTGCTGCCAGCTGTGAAGCGTGCAAACTGGCAAGTAAGGGACATGACACCCGAGGTCCCGTATGATCCCATTTACATGTCATGTCTTTGTCACGGCATTCTTCTCCAGTCAACAGTAACCTTCCCTGCTTGATTTTGTCACTGCTGTATTTAAGGAGGACCTGTCACCTCCCCTGATATGTCTTATTTGGTAACTACTCGCACCCTCCTTGTAATACCCATTCTGGAGCATATATTCTTATGACTATATATTGTTCCATTCCTCTTTTATTCCTAGTATACGTTTATGAATTAATTACTATCAGTTTGCAATAAAGGTCCAGATGGGTGTTACCAGTTTGGGGTATGTTCCTGCACAGTCTGCTACTGGGAGCACTGACTGGACAGTGTCAGGCTGTGCAGGGACACACACTCAACTCTTAACACCCAGATGGACTTTTTATTGCTTTCTGCTATTAATTCATTCATAAACTTCTACTAGGAATAAAAGAGGAACGGAACATCATAGAGTCAAGAATAGATGCTGCAGCCAGAATGGTTATTACAAGGGGAGCAGTTGCCAAAACAGACATGTCAGGAGAGTGGACAGGTCCTCTGCTAGCCATTCATTAAATCTAGTAGGAATAATAGAGGAATGGCACAACTTAGTCATAAGAGTAGATTCTCCACAATTATTACATTGGTGCAGGTAGATACTAACACTACTAACAGTCAGGAGAGGTGACGTGTTTTTTTAAATATTTTATTTTATTATGAATGCATGTATGCGTTTTATGCATTTAGTAACCTTGCACTTCTGACTTCTGTGGATATACAGGACCTTTCAATTGTATGTAGACACTTCTACAAATAATTTTGTGTTAGGTAAGTGACAGCTCCATCTTAACGTGGTTATAATGTTTTACAGCACGGGGCATTGTATGCTTAAGAAAGAGAGCAGTGTCCGGCCAGTAAGAGAGGGGCATCGCCCCTCCTCTGCCCCCCTGTGGGGAGATAACATGCGCTGGCTCCCCTCTCTCTCTCTGTAGTCTCAACATAAACAGGAAGCTCTTAACATCTCATCTGTCTGTCAGGCAGAGTGGGGAGATGGCAGAGGGGGCGTGCACCCACCCTCCTGAGCCCGCACAGGGCGCACCACTCTTTCAGCCATAGAAAATGACTTTTTATTTAGTTCACATTGGCCTCCATACCGAAATGTCAGACGCATTAGTGTTAAGTGCGTTGTGCCGTCTAGTAACAGTGTCATTTTACTACTGGGCTCTTAGGGTTTGCCCACAGCTCTGCCATGCTGGGTACTGCTTGTTAATTAAGTTCTTTGAGGGGGAACCAAAGTGCGGATTTTCCTCTGGTCTTGTGTTTTAATAATCCCTAGATATTCTATATATCAGGTCATTCTAAACACAAAACTTGTCATTTTTGCTTGTGTTAAAGATAGAAAGGACACATGGGGCTAACTTCTTCAAAATGGTTTCTGAAGAATGGAATCCTTGTTGCCTATAGCAACCAGTGCAGTTTAGAAAATGAAAGCTGGATTCTGATTGGTTGCTAAGTGCAAACCAAAGCAGAGGCCTGTTAGAAAGGCGGGTTTCTTATGAATGTTGTGCCTGGTGTAAAGTAGAACTGACTTAGTCGCCCATAGCAACCAATCAGTTTTCACCTTTCATTTTTCAAAGGAGCTGTCCAAAATAAAAGGTGGAATCTGGTTGCTATGGGCAACTAAGCCAGTTCTCCTTTACACCAGTTTGATAAATGACCCCAAAAGTGTCCTATGGTAACCCGCCGAAATACTACAAGCAAACTGACTTGACTTGTAGGAGAAATTACCCTCTACTCTATTACCTGACAGACTATCCTTGAAGACTATCATACAGAAAAGCTGAATGACGGTCATCAAGGCCTCCATTATGGCTGTTTGTTCTGACTGAAGCAGCAGCCGTATTGTTTTGTGATCCAGTTTTCCTAAAACCAGATTTACAGAAAGACAATTTAGATACTTGTATTCACTGCTAGTATTTAATAAGACGGTCGCAGCTGGAGGAGGACTGGAGGATTTCACTGTAGCCTTTAGGAGACAGATCAGTAAGTGCCCATCAACCATAGGAAACAATCCCAAAATGTTTGTGCCAACCTCAAGTTTCTAGTCACGTCGGCTACCTGACACAAGGGATATGTCCAAACATTTCACTAAGCTTGATCACCAAGGTGTGACGTCTTTTTCTCTGTCGAATGCTTGTGTGACAAAATGGCTTCCTCATATACGTGTACTTATTGTTGCATTGAGAAGTAGATCTACTGTGACCTTTCTCTTGCCACAGAGATCAGCTTGGGTTATCTATGAAGAATTACTGGTACAAAATAATATGTAGGTGATGTCTGCGGGGCAGTCTTCATATGTTGCCTGGTTTAGAACGCTTATGGACTCCATTTTGTGCTACAGATTGAGATAACGCTTCATACTTGTGTCCTAAATCATGGAGTATTTGAAAGCTGCACCCCAATCCACAAGAAACATCCTCTTAAAGGGGCTCTCCAGTTTCAGGAGGTAACCAGGCAACGCAGGGGATCCGTCAGCAATAAGGAAGTGATCCTAATGACCAGGAAGATCCTGATTCTCCTGGTTGGGATCTTTTTACCATGCTGCAGCAGTGATTTATTGTTGACAACGCATGACCGTTGCAGCCAATTACTGGTCTTAGCAGTGCACTGAAGAAGCTACTGATTGGCTGCAGTGGTCACACATGACGACACTGCTGCGACCGAGAGAACAGGAGCGGCAGTGCAGTGTCAGCCAGATAAGTAATTATCACCTCTTTACTGCAGGCAGATCCCCTGTGTTGTCTGGTTTCCTCCTGAAACTGGACAACCCCTTTAAGAGCTTTAAAAGACGTTTTCACACATCTGTTTTTTTTTTTTTTTAACGGATCCGTGTTCCTGATCCGAGGATGACCTATTGTGCCCATTTCTCTCATGGGAGTGGAGAAAAACAGAATCCACGTGGAAGTTAACCATTTTTCAAGGACGGAAAATCGGACATGGTCATCTGAATAAGTTCTAGTGTGCAGTTTACCTACTGTGCCATTTGTAAGGTGGTTTGCAGGACAGTGCGGTAAAGAATAACCAGCGATAGCAAATATGGTTACATATGGCTTAATATAGTGCCTATCTTGTTGTTGTTTTTTTTTTTTTTTTTTTTTTTTTTTTGTGGTGCAGTACACTGATAAATATGCCCTATATTCTGCCGTATAGACATTATTATAGGCAGCTTGATACATGAACCTCAGTACATATGTGCGTACTGGCTGCAGTGTGCTGTACAGTGATTATATAGTAAAGTAATGGCCGGATTATATGACATTATATTAGGAGCCAAGCCCTGACACAAGGTCCCGAGTATCCTAAGCAGGAGACATGATCACAGAACAATCTACTTGCGGTTTGCAAAAACAGGTAGTGGTCAGAGCTCGCAGTCTTTTCTTTTTTTTTTTTTTAAGAGCATTCGGCTGCCCTTGGCCTAACGTTGTCTTCTACTTTAAGGTTTTCTTCAGGGCCATCTACCAGGACCTGCACATCAGCATTGCTCTCTGTCTCACACATTCCTTGTCCCCTGCCCCCCTTTCTTCAGATCTCTGTGGTCTTCCTTCCTCTGCTGTGGTGTCTTGTCATTCAGACACCGTTATATACAGAACTGTAAGGAGGCCCAGCTTAATGGTTCCTTGCAGGATCTCATTTAGACACAGCATCTTCTTGACATTAGCCAGGAAAGCTCTTCTTCCTTACAATGAAGGGGAATGGTTGTCTTGCCTGTTCTTATAAACGTCTGGAGGAAATACATATCATTCTTGTAGTCCTGTGGCTTGCTGTAGTGATTATCTAGTCTCAGAAATTCTAAAAGTTGACATATAAAGTTGTTTTAGGTCTCATTTATCCATGTTTAAGTAGCTCACTGGTTTTTGGTCAGGAACCTCCTTTATGGTGAGATTTGCTGTATCCTTTCCCAAATTCTGCAACTTTCTCAGCATGAGGTTCGTCAGGGGCTGGGGAGCAATTATCAGGATGGCACAAGGCTAATCGTGACAAAGGTGGACTTGCACTTGAACGTTACAGCTTTGCCGGTCATTGAAATAGTTAAGTTATTCTGGGGCAGTTGTCACGCAGCCATGAGCGAAGCTTCCTGTGATTTTGGGCAGATCGTTAGGTCCTGAAAGAAGTTTGGCAGGATTAATGTGTATCCCAAGGAGATCTGAATCCTCACTGTTAACTGTGGCTGAGGATAGATTACACTGAGTTGTCTTGTTTGTTGAAAGGTGGGAAACAGATGGGCAATTGATATTTAGAACCACGTTAGAGGATAATAAGGGATTTGCTCCTGTGAATCCTGGTGGTTCACAATGTCACTGGCTTAATGGGGAAATCCAGTCAAAAAGATCTTCTGAGGTGTCATAGATACATGTGAGAAGATCGCTGGCCACCATGGATTACCAGGACCTCAAGGTTCTTGTTAAGAGATTTCTATTCCAGAATTAAGGAACATTTCATATTTTGGTCCTACATTCTGTGTATGCCTTGTGAAAGCTTAAATTAATCCATAGGCCCCCATTGACCAAGCATATGGTGCTTATCGGGCCTGTAGGTGTCATCATACCACTTTTTTAAGCTCTTTTGTTCTGGAAATTTGTGGTGGTCTGACATCAGATCTTTCCAGCGAGATCTCACATTTGTGACTGTTTCTTCCCTTTTAAAACGGGTTGTCCAGGTTCAGGACCTGTGACCTCATCCTCTATCGATCAGTTCCAGCTCTCAGGCTTTCTTCATTGGTCTTCTGGTCCCCATCTGTCAACTTCCTGCCCGGACAGGGTTACATGATCCGCGGCAGCCAATGACTTCGGCAACGATTTGTCCAATGACGTGGCAGAAGTTGACTTTCAGGTACCGGAGCTTAAGTGAAGACAGTCCTCGAGCTAGAAGTGGGCGGTGGGGCCAGGTGAGTATGAACTTCTTCAGAGGTCTGGGGGTTAGATTTAAAAAAAAAAAAAAAACCTGGACAACCCCTTTTAAAGAAATTGCCTCAAACATTAAGGCTTATAGTTTGGAGCCTTATGTGGTATGAATTAGAAGTCACGGTGATCCTTTCCCTGATATTTAGCTTCTGTTGGAATAACCTGTACCAAAAACAACCAAAATTTCAGCTTATCCCCATGTTATACACCATGAAATCAAATACTTGCCTATGAGACCTGACGTATGCGACCAAGCTGCTTAAATATTGTGTGCCCTTACAAGATGGCTCCCAAATGTCACAAGTACAGGGTGCACTTTGTCCATTTTTTTGTGTAAATGTGTCTGTCAGATCATGTACAGATTTGAAGAGCTGTTTCCTGTCCCTGTGACCACCCCCAATTTGCACTTCAGCTGTTCTAAACCACAAGACCTTCTACGTTTAAAAAAAAAAAAAAAAAGCTGTATAGGAAGTGGGGAGGGGGCCTGCAAGTCTATGTGCTCTCTGAACTGTAGAGAAATTTGTGTGAAGTATGTTAATGCCTCATGGTTCCTACATTTGTAGCTTGTAAGAACCTACTGTGAGTGCAGTGTATTTTGGGATTGCCCCCATACATGCAAACTTCATCCTGCCATCTACCTCCACACCCTCTTATTACATTGCTTCCAGACTGTCTTCCACTTCCACATTTCCTACCTGACCAATGCTTAGGTGCTTTCTCTGCTCCAAAGTATGACTAGACCCTTCTCCCCCTCATACCCCTGTTATTCTATGCTTGTTTCCACATTCTGTCCTCTAAACAGATGCTCTGTGATGGCGGTGCACTTGGTGCCCCCAAACAGTAACAGCAGGGTCCGAGGAATGACTCCTTGTGGTTTATGCAGGACAACTGGCACACGGGCTATGTTGTCTGTCAAACACCATTAACTAATGCATTACTGTATTAATTTCCCACTAATCATATGTCATTGGAAAGACTGTTCTCCTCTCCTTCAAAGGCCGGTCTTAAAGGGAACCTGTCATCTCCGAAACACCCCCTGAACTAGAGTAAGCGTTGTATAGTGTAAGTGATGCTGAATCTGAATATCTAAGTTTTATCTTCATACTCACTTCCATTCTGACTTTGTGCTCCCACAAACCTGCAGTAAAATGCACTCACTGGACTCCAGTGCTCACTCACATAATGGAGAGGACTCAAAGATGAGTCCACTGAGTGCATTTTACTGCAGGTTTGTGGGAGCACAGCGACGGAATGGAAGGGAGTATGAAGATAAAACTTACATATTCGGATTCAGCATCACTTACACTATACAACACTTACTCTAGTTCAGGGGGTGTTTCGGAGATGACAGGTTCCCTTTAAATGGGCGAGTCCACTGCGAGAAACATGCTCCGTGTGGGAACATGTTTTCCCATCCTGGGCTCTGCTCTTGTAATGGGGCCTCATGGCATTACTTTGTTTTATAATGCTGTGTGTTCCTGACCGACCTCTGCTGTAGTGATTTGTACTGATGGCATTATGTCCGTGCAAATCATTACAGCAGAGACTGGGCAGGGACACACAGCATTATAAGTCATTGTCATGTCGTGAAGTCCCGTTACATGAGCAGGAGTCCAGGACGGGAAATCGTGCTCCTGCACAGAGCATGTTTGTCTCAGTGAACTGGTCATCTGAGACTAATGACCCCTCCGATGCTTTGGCCACAATTGTCAGGAAGGGTCATTGTGCAGGGAGGGGGAACAGATAAGCTGTGGTCATCCCCTATTGGTAACGCTGAATCCTTTGCTATTGATATGTAGATGTTACTTTACATTATATGTGGTCAGCCTAATAAAAAGCTGGATAGGATTGTTCCCAATTTGAGAACTATGTTAAGGGTCTAGGACTGTTAAAGTGGTTCTCCGGGAATTATGAAAATACTAAAATATTACTTCATTATAAAAATATTCCCACTATACCTTTCATTAGTTATAATGGCTCGATTTGTCAGGGGAGCAATGATTAGGAGAAATAAAATGGGCGCCGTCCTGTTAGTACACACAAAACCTGTCCTAATCACACAGCAGGACAAGTTACTTCACAACCCTGAGGTAAAGAGCTGCCTCATCCTCCTCTCTGCTCTGACTGTCAGGGATTATGATCCTGAATACAGATAAGATCTTTAGCTGAATTTCTGTAGGAATGGAGTTCATGAGGAGACATGAAGTACAAAGAGGAGGTGGGGATGTGGCTGATGAGCAGCTGCACTTGTATGCGGCCTCCATTATCGCAGTCTGTCCTGTCTTTACTTCATGTCTCCTCATGAACTCCAGTCCCACAGAGATTCAGCTGAAGATCTTATCATCTGCATTTAGGATCATAATCCCTGACAGGTAGAGCAGAGAGGAGAATGAGGCAGCTCTTTACCTCAGTGTTGGGAAGTAACTTGTCCTCCTATGTGATTAGGACAGGTTTTGTGTGTATTTATAGAACGGCGGCCATTTTATTTTCCCTGATGACTGATCCCCAGACAAAACGAGGCATTATAACTAATGAAAGGTATTTGGGAATATATTTGTAAAAAAATATTTTAGTATTTTCATTTTCTTAATCCTCGGAGAACCCCTTTAAGGGTGTAATGACTGTTTCTTTGTTTGCACTTATCTCTGCTTCTTAGCAGAACTACATTAGCTTGCCACCATCTTCTGTTGTAATAAGTTAGGTCCGTTGTGTAAATTGTAACTTTTGAAAGGAAGATCGCTTGTATCAGTTTCTACAATGCAGTTGCACGTGTAGTCAAATATTCTTAATGAACATAGTTTACAGGAAGGTGTAGGTTTTGATTTTATTTTCCTCTGGTGTGAAGGTCAAGTATGACCCAGACTACCGACCACTTCATAAGGCCTCATGCACATGACCGTATTTTTTACAGATCAAATGTGGACCTATTCATTTCTTTGGGGCTGCAGAAGATGCGTATGCATGAGGCCTAAAAAGTATTTTACTTTAGGTCCCTGATTGCTCAGATTGTGCTCCTGGTCTGGTTCCTTCTTACGAAAGAACCTTCAGGATCTCCACAGGTTGGCTACACGATCTTACCCCATAGATCTTGCAATACTCTGGCAATTAGGACGGGAAAGGTATGGAGGGTGACTGTACCCAAAGCAAGTGAGCAAGGGGATCTTTTGAGATTTCTACAGCCCAGGTGTAATGTGCCAGAATGTGTGTTCTGTCCTTAGTGTTGCCACCACGCTGTTTGTGCACATAATAACCTTCATTCACCTCCCTTGGTTACCTAAACATTGGGCAGCAGGAGACTAATGTACGACTGATAAGGAACTGGCAGAGATGTCATTGAGAAATACCCACTGCTTCTACATCTAACATTCATATATTCTCTTTCTTTATTCTACAGTTATTGAGGACACCCAACCGTACGCCGTCACCATGACCGATATGATAAGGGATGTGGGGGTGAAGCAGCCCATTCCTACCAGGGGAGTGGGCGATAAGCCAGCTACAGATTTTGGATACGTGGGAATAGATGCCATTTTGGAACAGATGAGGAAAAAGGCCATGAAGCAAGGTTTTGAGCTGAACATCATGGTGGTCGGTATGTACCTAGAAATGTTGGTTAGTCTTCTTGTTCCCCATTGCCCGTTCTCTGCACCTGGTTCAATGCCAAACGGCTGACTTCATCTGAATCAGAATTATATTACTGCGGTCATTTTACTAATTTGAGCTTCGTTTCCCATCCTGAGTCCCATACTTCAGCTGTGCACATCGGTCTCATTTTGTATGATGCTGACCGTGAGCTTTCAAAGCTGGTCTAAAAGCGGGCACTCAAGTATCTTTTTGATTCTGTTTGGACTTTATTAACTTAAAGGGTTTGTCTGGTATAGAAGCATTTTCAGATCAATCCATCAGTTAGCTGGAGTGAACAACACTGCAAAAATATCAGGGGTGGACAATCCAGCCTGACCATGCATTATACCAGGGATGGCCAACCTGCAGCTCTCCAGCTGTTGCAGAACTACAACTCCCAGCATGCCAAGGCTGCCTACAGCAGGGTATGGTGGGAATTGTAGTTTTACAACAGCTGGAGAGCCGCAGGTTGGCCAATCCTGCATTATTCAGTCAATTAATTTTAATAGGCTGCAGCATTTCACCAGTGGTGGCGCTGTAGGGAAATTGAACACTTTCTGCCCGGTTCTGCCACGGATTGCAGTTGGTTTGCTGGTACACTCTTACGAGATTGAGCTAATCACGTGTGCACATTGATCATGCTACCAAGTTCATAATTGGCATATTTGTGTGAAAAAAAAATTACCTAAAGTCATGAATATTGTCTTAGTGGAGTCGCTGGGGTATGTCCATCACTGAGTCACTGAATACTGCTATAGTACTCCCCTTTTATCCTGCATGTCAGCGCCTGGCCAGAAACACTCCTTCCGTGGCCGGAATCCGGGAAGTTCAGTGAGTGTTTGAAGCCGAAGTGTATACACTTAGGCATTAGGCGCCCATTGCGTACTGCACGTCCCTGCATCCCAAAGTGTATACACTTCAGCTTCAAGCGCTCACTGCGCATGCCTGCATCCCAAAGTGTATACACCTCCTCTTCAAGCTCTCATTGCCCATTCCTGGATGCCTCCCTGCGCATGCCTGGATCCCAAGGTGTATACGCCTCATTTTCAAGTGCCCACTGCACATGCCAGAAGTGTATACACTTTGGCTTCAGGCACTCACTGCGCATGCCTTGATGCCTCTCTGCACATGCCTGGATCCCAAGGTGCATACACTTTGGCTTCAGGTGATCACTGCGCATGTCTGGATCCTAATGTGTATACACTTTGGCTTCAAGCGCTCACTGCTCATGCCTAGATTCCAAGTTGAGTACACTTCAGCTTCATATACTCACTGCGCATGCCTTGATGCCTCCCTGTGCATGCTTGGGTTCCAAGGTGTATACGCTTCAGCTCCAGGTGCTCACTGCGCATTCCTCTATCCCAGTGCTTCTGACCAGCCGCCGACGTGAAGGATAAAAGGGGCGGGCTATAGCAATGAGGTGGGCGTGACTCCTGGTGGTATTCAGTAGCTCAGCGATGGACACGCCCCAGTGACTCCACTAACACAATATTCACATTTTTAATTTTGTTTTTTTTTCATCACACATACACTAATAATGAACTTCAAGAAAACCAGCTTAGGAACCACGGCAGTGTGACCAGTGTGCACTCATGATTAGCTCAATATGGCCGTTCTGGTGACAAGTTCCCTTTGACAAAAAAAAAGGACAATGTCAAAAGAGGACTTCTTCTGACTATATATACTGATTTATAGCCGTTACTTGTCCCCTTTCTGTACCCTTCTCTCCTATCCCATTCTCTTTTTATTTGCTGAAAACAGACTTCTCCTGACATGCCTGTTTTAGGCTACTTTCACACCAGCTTTTTTTCTGGATCCAGCAGGGTTCAGCAAAAACGCTTCCGTTACTGATAATACAACCGTCTGCATCCGTTATGAATGGATCCAGTTGTATTATCTTTAACATAGCCAAGACGGATCCGTTTTCTATTGTGTCAGAGAAAACGGATCCATCCCCATTGACTTGCATTGTGGGTCATGCCGGATCCGTCTTGCTCAGCATCCCATTTCCCAAAGAAAACCGCAGTTTGCTCTCCAGTTTGAGACCGCAAACAAATGGAACAGAATGCGTTTTGGAGCTCTCCGTTCTGTTCGGTTACGTTTGGTCCCCATTGACAATGAATGGGAATTAGAAGAGTTTTTTTCGGTATTTCCTCCTGGAAATATATGAATGAATTAACATCTTGGAGTTACCATTCCCCTCTCAATAGGGCGTGTGCCTACATTAGTGAGTAATGAAAATCTATTCATTTTACGTGCAGAGGTATTGTTTTTTTTCTTCAGTTGTGGAAAGTGGTAACAGGAAGGGCGGCCATATTGGTTATTACGTTACATTGTTAAATTGTTAAAACTTATCCGTTAATTGGCAATCTATTATTAATGGGCAAAAGGTTTTGCGAGTTTATCCGAAAACCATGCAGCCATTTACAGTCAGTTTGAAAATCGCGCCTACTTGCATATTGGCACAGTTTATGGCTGCTACATGGTGCCAGTTTCCTCAGAAGCGAATACGACGACCAATTTGACATCTGCAAAAGAACGGACAAAAGCCAAAATAGTCACCACAACTTAATAGAAAAAATACTACGTCTATAAATAAAACAAACTTAATTAACAAACGTTGGCTGCAGTTTACATTCAGAGTTGCTAATATGTTTTTTTGTGTGTGTTTTGGAAGCACCGCCATCCATTACTTTACTTTAATGCAGCTCTAGGGAATTGTAAGCACATTGCAGATTATTTCCTACACTTGCTTAATATGTGAGGTAAGGACTAGAACTGAGAAGGTTCTTGAATGTCAAAGATATAGAGCTTTGTTGGTTTAGTTACATCCAGTCAGCAGCAGGTTTGTTCTTGAATAATGCTGGGACTTCCTGCTTGGAGAGAGGGGGAGATAACTGCTTCCCTCACCTTTAGGACTTAGAGCTGTGGAATGGAAAGAAATACTTAAAGGGGTTCTGCAGTTCTGTATCCTCTGGATAGATCATCAGCCTCTCATCGGCGGCGGTCTGACACCCAGGACCCCTGCCGATCAGCTGTTTGAGAAGGCAGCGCCCTGCAGGAGCGCCGCAGCCTTCTGTGTTTACCGCAGGCCAGTGACGTCACGACTAGTATCACTGGGCGGGGCTAAGCTCCATTCAAGTGAACAGAGCTTAGTCCCGCCCAGGCCAGGGATACTAGTCATGAGGATAGATCATCAGTTTTAAAGAACTACAGAACCCCTTTAAAGCATACCTGAGTTTAAAAAAATTGCTTAATGGCTGTGCTTCTATGTACAATTATAACTGTGAATTATTTATTTTTCAGGCTTTCCTAATGTCTATTTCAGCCATATTATTCCCTGTTTTACCTGCACAGCTGGATGCATTTCACTCAGAAACAGGGGACGTCTTCCTTCTGTGAAATTTGCCAACAATTTACTGCTGTGACGCCCATTCCCTTACTTTGCCCAATAATTGTTTTCAGCTCTGTAGCTCACAGAACAGATAAGCACATATTCACATCTACGGCAAGCTGGCTGATCTGGCAGAAATGCCAGCTACCAAAAAACTTTGCATGCAACAGTTTTTGTCCTGCCGAAAACCTGACGTTTCTGTTGGAAAGCGACTAGATCACCACTTGACCTCATTACAGTCAATAAAGATCTGGTGGGGAATTGTAGTATCTGACAGATCCAGCGAAATCCAGCAAGCGGCTCTCTGCCGGAACAGCTCGCTAGATCTGCAGCTGTAGATGTGAACATGGCCTCACGAGGGAGAAATCTCACTTAATGACACACAGGAGGCTGCTACAATCTTCAAAAGCTGTGTAGAAGCAGTTCTCAGCTAGCTCTGACACGCCCCCACTTCCTGTTAGCAGTCTTGGGACAGATCTTGCCTGACAACAGGCAGTGGACTGCAAATTAGTTGGAAGTGAGACCCCTAGTGGCCACGACTTTACAGCTTTTTTGGTGGATGCAGGCAGATTTTTTTAAATGAAATGATTTAGTGATTAGGTAGTACATCCTGCCGCATCCGTACTACAGTTTACACACGAGTGCTGCACGCTGCGGTTTTTGTCCAGACATCTCTCTGCATGTTTGCCATGCTGATGCCGGATCTCCAGCCAGTCCCCATTATCGTGAACGGGGCCGGGCGGACTTCCGGCAGCACACGTGTGCAAATGGTAGTACGGATCCAACAGGCTGTTCCCCTGCCAGAAAAGCTTAACGCCAGTGTGAAAGTAGCCTAAAACATGCAGAAAGTTGAAGATGCCTTTTTAGTGTGGTTTGATATTACAGGTATTAAGAATTAAATACCTTTTTGTCATTTTTTTTTTTATTTTTTTTATCAGGTCAGAGCGGTCTTGGAAAATCCACTTTAATAAACACCCTCTTCAAATCCAAGGTCAGCAGGAAATCTGTGCAACCTACAGCTGAGGAACGAATCCCCAAAACTATAGAAATTAAAAGTATCACTCACGGTAAGATTTGGGTTGGATTGTGGGTATTGGAGGTGCGGAAAGAATAATGTAGTATGAAATACTGTTTATCTTTTACCGATTATTTATATACCATATTTTTCGCTTTATAAGACGCACCCCAGATTTTAGAGTAGGAAAATAAGAAAAAAATATTTTTCATCAGACCCCCCATAAATATCAGGACATCACATCAGACCTCCATGTCAGACCCCCCCATCAGACCTCAGATCAGCCAATCAGCCCACTCTGCCCCCTTCAGACCTCAGATCTGCCCCATAAGAACAAAATAAAAAAACTCTTACCTCTCCTGCGCTGCGGCTCCGCTCCGGGTCCTGCGCTCCTCTGTCTTCTGCCAGCACTGCACTGTCACCTGACTGCGTGCAGCGTCAGGTCATAGTGTGCGCACGTTGTATGAGGATAGGACAGTGCAGCACCGGCAGGAGAAGACAGAGGAGTGCAGGACCCAGAGCGGAGCTGCAGCGCAGGACGGTGAGTATGTTTCGGCACCTAATACATACTAGTTCATCTGGGCTAAGATTGGACTAGTCAATTCCTCTTAGACATCATCATTATCGTCGTCATCTTTCCTGCGCGGCCTTTTCTTCGACCATTTACTGATCCTAAACTTGTATCCTGGGATTTTCTTCCAGACATTGAAGAGAAAGGAGTGCGTATGAAACTGACGGTTATTGACACTCCTGGATTTGGAGACCACATAAATAACGAGAACTGGTAATGCAATGAATGTTCATTTTGTTGTAAATGCCATATATCAGTGGGTGCAGAAGAGCATGTTAAAAGTTCAGAAAAAGTTGGATAAAGTTGCCTACACTTTGCTGTATCTGTCTTAGGTTTCTTCCACGCTGGCGTTAGGATTATCCGGCAGGCTGTTCTGGCATGCTGCGCTTTTTGTCCTACCACCTCTCAGCATGTTTGCTGTGCTGCAGGTTCATCTCCTTCCCGTCCCCATAATAGTGAATGGGGCCGGAGCGGACTTCCAGCAGCACATATGTGCAAATGTTAGTACGGATCCGGCAGGCTGTTCCCCTGCTGGACAATCCTAACGCCAGTGTGATAGAAACCTAAGGCCGCTTTCACACGAACGTGTTGTAACGTGCGGACTCGGAACACAGCTCCCGTCCTGAACTCCCAGAACTGCCAGGTGATCGCATAGCATTGTATTGATTTATGATACTATGTAACCCTTACAGTTCTGGAATATATTGGATAACAGTGACATAATGCTGTCACTGTTATCTAATACATTCCAGACCTCTAAGGGTTACATAGCATCATAAATCAATATAATGCTATGCAACCCCGGCAGTTCAGGGAGGTCAGGACGGGAGCTGTGTTATACTCACGCTCCGAGTCCACACGGTACAACACGCTCGTGTGAAAGCGGCCTAATAATGATTGTGGCTTATAGCATTCTGCTTGTGGAAACTCCCAGATGTCAGGCTTCCCCAGATCATAAAGTTATGACACATTCTATCAATATGAAATGGGAGGTGTCTACAGATATTGACATATTTTTTTAAATAAAGTTTTGTTAAATTTGTGAAATATTTTTAGAATTATTTTTTTTAATATATTTTCCATGTCACTATCTATTTTAAGAAAAAACATCCTGCAGTTTTCATACTGACCATTAAGCCTAATAATACTGTATGTACCACTTTCTGCTCTGCAGAGATTAATTCTCAGAGGACATCTCATCATGGTGACAGTCAGAATAACAATGAAATATAACATCTATATATAGATAACACAGAATCCATAATTTACAGTAGGCGATGGTTCCAACTTATCTACTCCCCCTCCCTGCACAATATCTTCTGCACAGGTCACAGATAATGCTTATGAGACTCACATTGAGGCTGTCATAGACTTGCATAGGGAGATGCTGTATCAATCCAGTGGTTAGACGGCTGGTTGCTTGATCCTGCAGCTTTGGGAATAATTTTATGCAGAATAAAGAGGCCAATGAGATCATTTAAAGAGGAACTCCCGCAAAATTTTTTATTCTCTGACCTGTTAGAAAGGTGCATGATATAATCTGTAGTGATTGTCATTTTCTTATCAGTGACTGTTTCTGTGAGTAAAAACCTCTCTTCTTTTTGTAGCTGGGTCATGTGACCAACTCCCTGACCTCCAACTGACCCAGGACAGCAAGCCAGTAACTGCTCTATTCATTCCTATGGGAGCCTCACTTTCAGTCTCATAGGAATACATAGAGAATTAGACTTCCTGTCCACACATAAGTCTCTGTGTGAGTTGGTGGGTCTAATTGCTGGTCACATGACACAGATAAGAAACTTCAGGATGATATAAGTAAAAAATTCAGACACTGGTAAGAAAATGACATTCACTACAGATTACATCATGTACATTTCTAGCAGGACATGGAATAAAATTTGTCGGGAGTTCTTCTTTAATGTACTCTCCTAACCATTATCAATGTCACATTTCCTTATAAGGAAAAAATTCTGAGTGCTTACAAGCTATAGAGCACAAAGTATGGCCCATTTTGTCTGTATTTACCCTTGTGTTTATACCTTTTTATTAGGATATTTTGTAATTCTATAATAGGGAATTGTTAGTTATGCAATTTATCTTATTCTTTAAGAAGCACAGAAGTTGGAACTTTGCTTTACATCTTGAAATAAGGAATTTTAGTTTCATTTTTGACAGTCGAGCTGGTCTTCCATGAAGTGAGTTTACATAGCAGGGGACTTGACCTGTCAGGTAGTTGCCAATCAGGTTTTCCTGCCTACCTTCTAAGTAAAAACACTAGAGGTCATTGATGTGATATATTCTGTGTGCAATCTGCATAATAATTATATTGTTCCCTTAATTATCTTATTAGCTGGCTGCCCATTATGAAGTTCATCAACGACCAGTACGAGAAGTATCTACAGGAGGAGCTTAACATCAACCGCAAGAAGCGGATTCCTGATTCCCGGGTCCACTGCTGTATATACTTCATCCCAGCCACAGGACACTCGTAAGTGGAGGATGCTTTCAGTCCCAAGCTAAAAAAAAGTTTGCTTGGTATCACTATTCATAGTCGGTAACTAGTTAATTTCCTTCCCTGGTACATATCACAAAGAGAAAATATCAACTCTCTGCAGTAGAATATAAGCTGATGACCATAATCAAAAGGAGTATTAATGGGGTTATTCCATGACTAATGTGAAAAATGAAAATCAGACGACATATAGTACATGACAACCTCTTTCTAACAAAGCTAGAACCAGCCCTGTACCTCACATGGATCCAGAGATCTCCTCATAGATTATATCAAGCTGACAGCTCAAGGGAAGGGTCTTTTCTGCTACAGCTCAGGGGGCGTGTCCATGCTCTCCCTATCACAGCTCAGGAGGCAGTTGAAGGATGATACTGAGCATGTGCGGCCATCTTAGTAAGCAGGTCAAAGAAATAACAAAACAAACAGCAGGTGGCGCTGTAAAGACACACTTTATTGAATAATTCAGTAGCTATACAATTTTTTAAATTGTATGCAATTACAAAAGTATTCAGATCCAGGTACTGGTTTGAAAACTGTAGAATATTTTTTGTGGGGCAAGCCCTTTAAAAAAAGATATTAATGCTGGAGTCAATAAGTACAAAAGTTTAAAAGGAATCATCTGCAGGAGGCTGCTATGAAAAGGCCTTTTTTAAATATTTTTGTTTTGAGCTTATTTGGGGCTAAAGCATGTTACCATTTTGTCTTTATTAAAAAGTTTCCAACAATTTTTCTGTTGCAGCCTTCTGGTTTTCAGAGTCTGCAGACTGTTCTTCTTGAGTCTTGCTGAAATCTGTCAGAGTTGCTATGATGACTTTATCTGTAGCTTTGTTTTTGGCTTGAACATAATTCTGCTTAAAGGGTTATTCTCATTTTAGACAATGGGGGCATATCGCTAGGATATGCCCCCATTGTCTTATAGGTGCGGGTCCCACCGCTGGGACCCGCACCTATATCGAGAACGGAGCCCCCGAAGTGAATGAGGGCGCACTGCGCATGCGCAGCCGCCCTCCATTCATTTCTATGGGGCCGCCGAA
The DNA here is from genome assembly GCA_900303285.1 of Rhinella marina. NCBI lineage: Eukaryota > Metazoa > Chordata > Amphibia > Anura > Bufonidae > Rhinella > Rhinella marina. The sequence continues at coordinate 112,703 of ONZH01025293.1, read as the reverse complement.
AATAGCCGAGCGCTGGCTCGGCTACTTCCGTCGGCTCCATAGAAATGAATGGGAGCGAACCGCGCATGCACGGCCCGGCTCCCATTCATTTCTATGAGCGGCGCGGGGAGCTGCGCCTGGTGGTGGCCGGACCCCCGGAAACCTGGGGTCCTCCAGGCGCAGCGCTCCCCGCTCCGTTCTGGCTATAGGTGCGGGTCCCAGCGGTGGGACCCGCACCTATAAGACAATGGGGGCATATCCTAGCGATATGCCCCCATTGTCTAAGATGAGAATACCCCTTTAAATAGGTGAACTGTTTGCTTAAATAAGTGTTTAGAAGCTGTCAGAAAATTAGAGGTTACGCCCACAGACTGAGCCGTCAGAGCAGCTCTCTGACAGAGTGCATTAAAAAGTAGAAAGAACAGTCTGCAGAGTCAGTGAAAACCTGAATGCTGTAGCAGACAAACGGATAAAGGGCATCTGTCAGCAGATTTGTACCTATGACACTGGCTGACCTGTTACATGTGCATTTGGCAGCTGAAGACATCTGTGTTGGTCCCATGTTCATATGTGCCCGCATTGCTGAGAAAAATGAAGTTTTAATATATGCAAATGAGCCTCTAGGTGCAACGGGGGCTTTGTCATTACTCCTAGAGACTCTGCTGTCTTCACAACTGGCACGCCCTCTCCAGTTTGAATGACAGGGCCAAGCACTGTAAACGTGGTCACGCCTGGCCCTGACGTCTCCTAAAGTCAATCAAAGTGGAAAACGTGCAGCAGTTGCAGAGAGAGCAGAGCCTCTGGGTGTAACGGCAACGCCCCCGTTGCTCCCAGAGGCTCATTTTTATATAATAAAACTTGATTTTTCACAGCAATGCGGGCACATATGAACATGGGACCAACACAGATGTCTTCAGCTGCCAAGTGCACATGTAACAGGTCAGCCAGTGTCATAGGTACACAACTGCTGACAGATGCCCTTTTATAGCAGCGACCATTTGGAAAAAATGCTTTTTTTTTAGCCCAAACTAAGTACAATAGGATAACATAAAAAATTGTGTTCATAGCCCTTAAAGGGGTTATCCTGGGATTGATAACGATGACCTGTTCCCAGGACAGGTCATCAATATCACATCGGCGGGGGTGTCCAAGTCCCGAAACTGCTGTCAATCAGCTGTTTCAGGGAGTCACCATGCTCACTGGTGGTCTGCGCGGTGGGCTCCCGGGAAGTTACCAAGTACAGCGCCGTACATTGTATAGTGGCTGTGCTTGGTATCACAGCTCAACCCCAGTGATTTGAATGGGGCTGAGGTGCACCTAAGTCCTGTGACCGATTTATGGTGACATCACAGGCCTAGTAAGAGGCTGCAGCTCTCACAGAACGGTCCCAGGAGTCAACCCCCACCAAGCTGTTAGCCACGTGTGCTTACTGCAGCAAAGCAGAATTGTGAATGCAGCTCTGGATTATATAGGCTGTTATGTAGTAATAAAGCTACTCCATTGTTTATGTAGATTATATTGTAGCATAGTGTAAGAGATGTGGACATACATTTTAGGTGTGTTTAATACATCCATACTGTAGATAGGTTAGTATTTACTGACATTATGTAGGACAGGCCTGAATTTTTTTCTGAAACTTTCAGAAAAGTGTTAAAAAATAAAATACTTTTTCCCTAAAATCAAGAAGTAGCTTTGCAGCCCAGTTCCTTTACTTCTGAGATCCTTTGGCCTAACAGATATTGGGTTTCCGAAGCCCTAAGGGGCTGTCACTGAGCCTTCCACATACCCTGAATAGCGATTACATTCCCTTTTCCCCTCTCCCCCTCTGCCTATGTTAGTCAGATCTGTAGCCGCAGCGAGTTATTCATGAACCCTGCCACTGGTCCCACCCAGATAGGAATTACTGCAGTACATGGAAATGTGGCTGTGAAAACCATCAGCAATGCTGCGTCCTGTGGGGGGCACCTGGTACAGCTCTCAATCTGACCTTTTATAAATTCCTGTGATTTACTGGTTGTTTTAGATTAGGATGCGTTTTGTCATCACATAACTCTGCCCTATAAACCACGCATTGCTGTCTACGGGATTACGTTGGACATATTGTGATTTGTGGTCCGTGTGTCGAGCCTGCCACATATTTCCATTCTACATAGCTGGCATTCTGCTAATGTGCCCACCTCTACCATGTGTTCTTCTATCCACCATCCCCTCTGAATAGCATTCATAGTGCCGCTCTATAGAGCTGGCTAATGCGACATTTAAATGGAGGCTCCTATCAAAAATGCAGGAATCTGTCCTCTAGAGACGGACCTAATGATTACCTGTCACAGTGGTATCCTCATGTCTGTAACAACCTAAGCTATAAAGCGGTCATGTTATTTATCCCATGTGGTGAACACTTGAAAGAAAAAAAAATGAAGCGATAATTCCAGAATTGCTGTTTTTGGTTTTTTTTGTTCATCCTGCTTCCCATAAAAAGGGATTAAATGTATGTACCCCAATGAAATCTCATCCTGCAAAAATTCCAGCTATGCTGATGTAAAAATTGAAAATATTATGGCAACACAAAGACAAATAGTTTTTGTTTTTTTAAAGGCATCTGTCAGCAGTTTTGTACCTATGACACTGGCTGACCTGTTACATGTGCGCTTGGCAGCTGAAGGCATCTGTGTTGGTCCCATGTTCATATGTGCCCGCATTGCTGAGAAAAATTGAGTTTTAATA
>ONZH01025293.1:0-105000 GCA_900303285.1 Rhinella marina | reverse complement strand
TAACTCTCTTATGTTTCTGTTCACATAGCTGTATGAGGGCTTGTTTTTTGCGGGACAAGTTGTACTTTCCAACGCCACCATTTAATATTGCATACGGTGTAGTGGGAAGCGGGAAAAAAATTTCAAACCGGGTGAAATTGCAAAGAAAACGCTATTCCGCTACAGTTCTACGGGTTTCTTATTTACAGCGTTCGATGTGCATTAAAACTGATCCGTTACTTTCATTCTACAAGTCAGTACGAATCCGGCAATACCTAATATGTATAGTTTTTCCTGCGTTTTCATAGTGATAAAATAATTAGAAAGTTGCCCTTTTTTTTTTTTTTTTTTTTTTCTTCCTTGTCAAATCTTGACCCCTATAACTTTTTGGTATTTATGTGTACAGAGCTGTATGGGGGCTCATTTTTTGCGGGACGATCTGAAGTTTTTATTGATACCATTCTGGGGTGTCTATGACTTTTTGATCACTTTTTATTTAATTTTTTTTAGAAAAAAAAAGCGACAAAAAACGGCAAATCGCCATTTGGACGCTTTTTTCCCGCCACACAATTCGCCGTATTGGAATTTTTTTTTTATATTTTAAAAGTACGGGCGTTTTCGGTCACGGTGATACCCATGATGTCTATATTTATTGTTATTTAGGTATTTATTTTTTACTTATACGGAAAGGGGGGTGATTTGAACTTTTACATCTTTTTTATTTTTTATATATTTTTTAACATTTTTTTTTTTATTTTATTTTTTTACTATTGGAAAGCTCAAATATGGGCTTATATATTGTGGCTTTTTTTTTTCTTTATGAGCAATTATGGATTTTATAGACTCAGAAATCCATGAATTGCTCATTTCTTATCCTGGCCTGCCATCTAGTGGCCAGAATAAGAATTGCACTTTGAAAACTGTAATCCTCACCAGCGAGGATTACAGTTTTCATATGGTGTACAGACACCCCGATTGGCCACACGGGGTGTCTGTACACCACCCGGAAGTGAATGCTTCCGGGTTGAGACGCAACTAGATGCCGTGATCACGTGTGATCACGGCATCTAATCTCCGAGGAAGACGCCGCCGATGGCGGTAAGTAGCGGCAAGTCTCTGCTGTTAGAAACAGCAGAGACTTGCCGGCCATGACGCCCGCCGCACCTGCGAGCGGGCGCCATGTGCCCGCATCGCCCCAGCGCCGTACATGTACGGCGCTGGGCGCGAAGGGGTTAAGGGGGTCTGGTGAGCGCTACAGCTTACCAAGCACAGCGCCATACATTGTTTAGTGGCTGTGCCTGGTATTGCAGTCCATTCCCTTGAATAGCGCTAAGCTGTATATAGGCCAAGTGACCAATGAACGCAACATCACTGGTCTAGGAAGAGGCTGCAGAGATCACCGGAGCCTCTTCAAACAGCTTATCGGCGGGGGTACCGATCGGATATCCTGAGGATAGGCCATTAGTATTAAACTATTGGAATCCCTTTTAATTGTCTGTGTTATAAAAATGCAATTAAAGGTGTTATCCAAGACTTAAAAATGGCTGCATGTGCTCGGGCCCCTCACACTGATTCCCTCTTCCTGTGCCGCTCCTGGTCCCTGCACCACTGCTGCTGGGGGGTTGGGATGGGACAGGGTGGTGCAGCCAATGGAAGACTGGGACAAGCCTCCCTAGGGTCACTTTTGATGCTAGGAAGGCTCGTCCCCGTCACCACCTGCCATTGGCTGCAAACCCCCCCAAACCAGATGTTTTCATCCGTGCACAGGGAGAATCGGCAGTGCAGGGACCAGTAGTGGCGTAGGGTTCGGGGCCTGGGCATATGGGGGACACTTTTTAGTCTTGGATAACCCCTTTAAGTAAATTTCTACAAATTCTTTTGAAGAAAGATCAGGAACAGTGCCACTTGTGTCCGTGGGCTATGTCTAGTATTGCAGTTTATCCCCATGCAAGTGAAGGAGGCTAAGCTGTAATACCAGACACGTACCATGGACCCTTTTTTTCTTACTCCGCCCCTTTAAGGGCATTCATTTTTTTATGTAGAGATTGCTCTTCCATTTTCATTGTCTGTGAAGAGATGGCGACATTTTCAGTGCCAGCCTTGTCGTGTCAGTTTGTATTCATTTCATCACACATTATCCAAAAGCAGGAATGGAGCCTGAAAGGTATAGGTGAAACATTTCTACATTTCATGTTTTTTTGGATCCAATTCCAGTTTTGGCCTGAACAAGAACTTAAAGGGGTTGTATAGGATTAGAAAAACATGGCAACATGACTGCTTTCTTACAAAAATAGTTCCCCGTCTGTCCATAGGTTGCACTTGGTATTGCACCCCGGCTCCATTGAAGACACAACCCATGGACAGGTGTGTTTTTTATTTTATTTATTTATTTTTTTTTTTTTAAAAAGCAGCCATGTTTTCCTAGTCCTGGGCGACCTCTATAAGCTAGCCATACAAACAAAGTGAGCTTGTCCAAAAATCTACTATAGACAGGGCTACAAGAAAGAGGGATCATGCAAGTTGAAAGTCAGCAGCTGGCTGGTTGTGTGAAATCGGTGGGTTTGACCGACTTTGCTGTTATGTGAATGGGCACCTTTCGTCGTTCCTGTCACCTCTGTGTGCTGTAAGCTACAATTCTGTACAATTCAGGATAAGCATTCCCCCTTCCCACCCTTTAAATCACTTCTCTTCTTGACCCGTAGATCCGTGCTGATCTCCAGAACAATGGGATAGATATTTATCCACAGAAGGAGTTTGATGAGGATGCAGAAGACAGGCTGGTGAACGAGAAGATCAGAGTAAGTTACGTCCAGTGGCCTGGGTGATAGAATGGGCACGTCATGGTGATGTATCATTTCTCAATCAGGTTGGAAGTGGAACTTTGTGAAACAAAGTACAATAACCCTGGGCACCCAGTGGCTCAGGATTTTAGCACTGGGGGTCCTGGGTTCATATCTGACCATGGGTAACATGTTGTGTTTCAGTATCCTCCGATTCTCCAAAAACACACTGCCCTAGTAAGTGATTCTATAGTACGACTGCTGTAACTGTAAAGAACCCTTTCCTATAGAGTAAAAATGAGTATATTTGATTGCGTACTATCAAACTTTACCTCCCCAGAGTCCTTGTTCATTAGTGGTTGTGATGGTACTTTTTCTGCTTCGATGTAAGGGTGCTGGTTCTCACCCCCGTGACATTAGTAGGACCGGGAAGCTGCTTGGTCCCATGACCGCAGCGGTCAGTCACAGGTCTCAGCGGTCACATCTGCTTGAACAACAAGTCACAACAGCAATATGTTGTTCAAGCAGGTGTGACCCCTGAGGCCTGTGATCGCCATGTCCAAGCCGCCTCTTGGCCCTGCGGGGCACCAGAAGCAGCTGGGAATGGGACAAAAAAAAACAACAAAAAAAACAACTCACTTGTTCTCAGTGCTGTGCACCGCAGCACTGAGAACAAGTGAGTTGTTTTTGTGGGTTTTTTTGTTTTTTCATTAATGAGGCCCATAATAGGAGCATTGGGGTTGTCTGCACCTTTAATACAATTGAGTCACCATAGAACAGTGCTCCTCCTAAAGTCAGGAGACATGTAGTTAGGGCATGTTCACATCGAAGGGTTCCACGGCAAAATCCGCACAAATGTCACTTCTTGGTGGTGCTTCTGCAGTGGCTAACCAAATGTGGATAGGTTATTAGCACAGATTCCACACTGGATGCTTCCACGTAACTTAATAGTCATGTGACTCGAATGTGAACTTGCTCTTATTCTATCACTTAAACAACAATTATTCAATTATTATTTTTCTAGGAAATGATTCCATTTGCCGTGGTAGGCAGTGACCAAGAATACCAGATCAATGGCAGGAGGATACTGGGCCGAAAAACAAAGTGGGGGACCATTGAAGGTGAGAAAGAATGAAAAGGGTCTAATGCTGTGGTGCTCTCTGTTAGACTTTTTTTTTATTATATCATTGCTTTGCCCTTTCTCCTGGATCGTTCCTCAGGGCAGAGGTGGACTGGGAACTTAAAGTGGCCCTGGAAAAAATACTAACTGTGGCCCCGTCTTGTAGTTGGGTCCAAATTGATGGAAGGCAGGGCCAACAATACCCATTTTATTTTCTCTGCTGTGTACCTGGTGAAGGGGAGTGGTTAGCAATCCCAGGTGCTATAAATTACATAGCTAAACTCTTATAGAGCTTGCTCTGACTTTGAGCTTGCTGTGTAAGTGGTCTGTGTATAAGTGGAGTTAAAAAACCGGAGTTTAAGACAAGGAGCAAAAAGTAAGGTGGGAGAGATTTTCCTTGTGTGTTAACTTGATTTGTAGTCCTCCAGCTACAGCAAACCCTAATCATATATTTACTGTTTTTCTGTACTGTATATCCCCATCTAGCAGGTGCTCCATGGACAATGCTACTAAGTGTGTGTCCTGTGCAATGTATGCATGCCTTGAAGAACCATTCATGGGTGAATACATTTGCACTAGATGCAATCACGTTGCATATTTGGAAGCCCAGATCTTGATCTAAATAAGCAGCTTGGCATACTTAGGGGCATTGAACACCTGGAGAGAGGCTTAGACCTCACAGTGCAGGCACTGGCTGGGGTCAGTGAAGAGGAGGAGGATGGAGATGGGCAAGAGCAGGACTATCCGGTCAGCAGTTGGGTTAATGTAGTAAGGAGGGGTAGAGGGAAAAGTGCCAGGGAGGCTAGTCCTGAGCTGGAACACCCTAGTAAATATGCCTGTTTGGCTGATATTAGGGATGAAAGCCCATGACCAGTGACACTGCAGCAGGCCGTTTCTCCTAGAAACCAGGAGGATGACCACTGCAGGAAGGATGGGAAAAGGAGAGCAGCAAAGGCCAGACAGATGCTGGTGGTAGGGGACTCTAAAATTAGGCGGACAGACGGGGTCATCTGTCGCCGAGACCGTGAATGCCGAACAGTGTGTTGTCTCCCGGGTGCTCGGGTTCGGCATATCGCGGATCGGATTGACAGATTGCTGGGTGGGGCTGGGGAAGACCCGGCGGTCATGGTACACATTGGCACCAATGACAAAGTCAGGGGGAGATGGAAGGTCCTTAAAAATGATTTTAGGGAACTAGGAGAGAAGCTCAAGTCCAGGACCTCCAAGGTAGTGGTTTCAGAAATACTACCAGTGCCACGAGCGTCACTAGAGAGACAACGGGAGATTAGGGAGTTAAATAAGTGGCTCAGAGGCTGGTGCAGGAAGGAAGGGTTTGGGTTCATGGAGAACTGGGCCGACTTCTCTGTCGGCTACAGACTCTATAGTAGGGATGGGCTGCACCTTAATGGGGAGGGTGCAACTGCCCTGGGGGAAAAAATGGTTAGACGGCTGGAGGAGCTTTTAAACTAGGATCTGGGGGGAGGGTGGGGGGTAATACTAATAAGGGGGTAGATAGTGTAGATAGAGAGTGGGTCATAGTTGGGGAGAGTGGGGGGTTAGTGGGGGTTGGGATTAGTGAGGAATGTAGGGAGAATATTGGGCAAGACATCAACCAAAGTAACCGAAAAACCCCAGATATTCACTTCACAGGTAATAGTAATTTAAAAAGGGGGGTAAAAAATATACATAGACCTTTTAACTGTATGTACACTAATGCCAGAAGCCTGACTAATAAAATTGGTGAACTGGAATTAGTGATGTGTGAGGAGGACTATGACATAGTGGGAATAACTGAGACATGGCTGGATGATAGATATGACTGGGCAGTTAACGTACAGGGTTACAGTCTGTTTAGAAAGGATCGCCAAAACCGGAGAGGGGGAGGGGTCTGCCTTTATGTAAAGTCCTGTCTAAAGCCCACACTGCGGGAAGATATAAGTGAGGGACATGAAGATGTGGAGTCACTGTGGGTAGAAATAAATGGAGCCAAAAACAATAATAAAATACTAATAGGACTTTATTATAAACCACCTAATATACCAGAGCCCATAGAAAATCTACTTCTAAACGAAATAGACGAGGTGGCAAATCATAATGAGGTCGTTATTATGGGGGATTTCAACTACCCAGATATAGACTGGAAAACTGAAACCTGTACATCTCATAAAGGAAACAGGTTCTTGGAAATAACCAAAGACAATTACCTTTCCCAACTGGTTCAGGACCCGACTAGAGGGACGGCCATACTGGACTTAGTATTAACCAATAGACCTGACAGAACAACAGATGTGCAGGTCGGGGACACCTGGGAAATAGTGACCATAATATAATAACCTTCCAATTGTCATTCAAAAGAGCGTTTCTTCAGGGAGGAACAAAAATACCTAACTTCAAAAAAGCTAAATTTAGCCAACTAAGAGAGGCCATAGGCCTAACTAACTGGGACAAAGTCCTCAAAAATAAAAATACAGCCACAAAATGGGATATTTTTAAAAGCATCCTAATATCTAATTGTGAGAGGTACATACCTTATGGGAGTAAAAGGTTAAGGAACAAGAAAAAACCAATGTGGATAAACAGAACTGTAAAGAAAGCAATAAATGACAAAAATAAAGCATTTAAATCACTAAAACAGGAGGGTGGCGAGGAAGCATTGAAAAACTACAAGGAAAAAAATAGAATATGTAAAAGACAAATAAAAACAGCCAAACTAAAGACCGAGAGATTAATCGCCAAAGAAAGTAAAACTAACCCTAAAATGTTCTTTAATTATATAAATGGTAAAAAGTATAAACCTGAAGGTGTCGGCCCCTTACAGAGTAATGAGGGGGGAGTTGCAGAGAGCGATGAGGAGAAAGCAAAGCTACTAAATATCTTTTTCTTCACTGTATTCACTGAAGAAAATAAACTGTCAGATGAAATGCAGAATATAAAAGTAAATTCCCCATTAAAAGTGCCCTGTCTGACCCAGGAAGAAGTAGAGCTGCGTCTTAAAAAGATTAAAATAGACAAATCGCCAGGACCGGATGGCATACACCCCCGTATCCTAAGAGAATTAAGTAATGTCATCGACAGACCCTTATTTCTGATATTTAAGGACTCTATACTGACAGGGAGTGTTCCACAGGATTGGTGCATAGCAAATGTGGTGCCAATATTCAAAAAGGGTCCAAAAACAGAGCCTGGGAACTATAGGCCGGTAAGTTTAACATCTGTCGTGGGTAAACTGTTTGAGGGTTTTCTAAGAGATGCTATCTTGGAGTACCTCAATGAAAATAAGCAAATTACTCCATATCAGCATGGCTTCATGAGGGATCGGTCATGTCAAACCAATTTAATCAGTTTCTATGAGGAGGTAAGTTCTAGACTGGACCGCAGCGAATCAATGGATGTCGTATATCTGGACTTCTCCAAAGCATTTGACACAGTACCACATAAAAGGTTAGTATATAAGATGAGAATGCTTTGCCTGGGAGAAAATGTCTGTATGTGGGTAAGTAACTGGCTCAGTAATAGAAAACAGAGGGTGGTTATTAATGGTACATACTCAGATTGGGTCACTGTAACTAGTGGGGTACCACAGGGGTCAGTATTGGGCCCTATTCTCTTCAATATATTTATTAATGATCTTGTAGAAGGCTTGCACAGTAAAATATCAATTTTTGCAGATGACACTAAACTGTGTAAAGTAATTAACCCTTTCACAACCGGAGGTTTTTTCGGTATTGCGTTTTCGTTTTTTGCTTCTTGACTTCATACAGCCATAACTTTTTTATTTTTCTGCTCACATAGTTGTATGAGGGCTTGTTTTTTGTGGGACAAGTTGTACTTTCAAATGCCACATTTATTATTGGATATGGTGTAGTGGGAAGCGAGAAAAAAATTCCAAATCGGGTGAAATTGCAAAAAAAACACTATTCCGCTACAGTTTTCCGGGTTTTTTATTTACGGCGTTCGCTGTTCATTAAAACTGACCAGTTACTTTCATTCTACAGGTCAGTACGAATCCAGCGGTACCTAACATGTTTAGTTTTTCTTGTGTTTTGATAGTGATAAAAAATGATAAAGTTGGTTGTTTTGTTTTGTTTTTTTTTTTTGGTCGTCATATCTTGACCCCGATAACTTTTTGGCATTTATGTGTACGGAGATGTATGGGGGCTCATTTTTTGCGGGGCGATCTGAAGTTTTTATTGATACCATTCTGGGGTGTGTCTGACTTTTTGATCGCTTTTTATTTAATTTTTTTTAGAAAAAAAAAGTGACAAAAAACGTCAAATCGCCATTTGGACGCTTTTTTCCGCCACACAATTCGAATTATTGGAATTTTTTTTTTTTAGTTTAAAAGTACGGGCGTTTTCGGTCACGGTGATACCCATGATGTCTATATTTATTGTTATTTAGGTATTTATTTTTTAATTATACGGAAAGGGGGGTGATTTAAACTTTTATATTTTTTTTATTTTTTATATATTTTTTAACATTTTTTTAAATTTTTTTTAATTATTTGAAAGCTCAAATATAAGCTAATATATTGTACTTTTAATTTTTTCACTATGAGCAATCTCTGATTTTTAATCTTGAATTAAAACTCATGATTGCTCATTTCTTATCCTGGCCTGCCATCTAGTGGCCAGAATAAGAATTGCACTTTGAAAGCTGTAATCCTCACCAGCGAGGATTACAGCTTTCATAACGTGTACAGACGGCCCGATTGGCCAATCGGGTCGTCTGTACATCACCCGGAAGCAAACTGCTTCCGGGTACAGACGCCACCGGAAGCCATCAGAGGGGCCCAGAAGAAAAGAGAGGCCCATGGGAAGACGCCGCCGATGGCGGTAAGTAGCCGCAAGTCTCTGCTGTTAGAAACAGCAGAGACTTGCCGGCCATGACGCCCGCCGCACCCGCGAGCGGGCGTCATGTCCCCGCACCGCCCGAGCGCCGTACATGTACGGCGCCGGTCGGGAAGGGGTTAACACAGAAGAGGACAGTACACTGCTACAGATGGATCTGGATAGACTGGAGGCTTGGGCAGAGAAGTGGCAGATGAGGTTTAACACTGACAAATGTAAAGTTATGCATATGGGAAGGAATAATGCAAGTCACCAGTACATACTGAATGGTAAAATATTGGGTAACTCTGACATAGAAAAGGACCTAGGAATTTTAGTGAACAGAAATCTAAGCTGCAGAAACCAGTGTCAGACAGCTGCTGCCAAGGCCAATAAGATAATGGGTTACATCAAAAGAGGCATAGATGCCGTGATGAGAACATAGTCCTGCCACTTTACAAATCACTAGTCAGACCACACATGGAGTACTGTGTACAGTTCTGGGCTCCTGTGAACAAGGCAGACATAGCAGAGCTGGAGAGGGTTCAGAGGAGGGCAACTAAAGTAATAACTGGAATGGGTGGACTACAGTACCCAGAAAGATTATCAAAATTAGGCTTATTCACTTTAGAAAAAAGACGACTGAGGGGAGATCTAATAACTATGTATAAATATATCAGAGGTCAGTACAGAGATCTCTCCCACGATCTATTTATCCCCAGGACTGTGACTGTGACGAGGGGACATCCTCTGCGTCTGGAGGAAAGAAGGTTTGTACACAAACATAGAAGAGGATTCTTTACGGTAAGAGCAGTGAGACTATGGAACTCTCTGCCTGAGGAGGTGGTGATGGTAAGTTCACTAAAAGAGTTCAAGAGAGGCCTGGATGTATTTCTGGAGTGTAATAATATTACAGGTTATAGTTACTAGAGAGGGGTCGTTGATCCAGGGAGTAATTCTGATGCCTGATTGGAGTCGGGAAGGAATTTTTTCCCCTAAAGTGGGGAAAACTGGCTTCTACCTCTCAGGGTTTTTTTGCCTTCCTCTGGATCAACTTATAGGAAAACAGGCCGAACTGGATGGACAGATGTCTTTTTTTCGGCCTTGTAAACTATGTTACTATGTTATATTGTGGCACCACAGTCCATCACATACTACCAGCAGCACAAAATACATCCCCAAAAACTTCCGCCGGCCGTAAGGAGGGCTCAGGCGGCCCCCTGGGCATCGGCCCACCAGGAAATTTCCCTGTAAGGTCTATGGACAATCTGCCCCTACTGCCTCAGGGGCTTTATTTGGGGTGATATCCATCTAATTATACCAACTAATCCTATTTTTATTCAGGATTGGTATTGATCTCTCACACCCCCAAATGTAGTTATCTTGGGTGCCTTTTGTGGGTTAATGGAAGCCTGTTATGTGGTACATGCAGTCTGAACTAAGGGCATCATGTAGAGCAGGAGGAGCGGAGCAGATGGATATATAGGTTAGCGGAGGAAAGAATTATTATAAGTTGTATTAATTGAATCCCTGCAAAACAGTCTGGTGGGGGGGTCTCATTTTCCAGATTAGTGAGAAGGGGTAGAGGGGAATGTCTTTAGACAACTAGAGCCGGCCGTACATTTTAGATAGTTCAACCAGCAGCTATCTCTCCCAACTGTCCTATATACTTTTACACGCTTGGCCAAGCATGCATGTATTCTGAAATGGTAGGGGGAGAAAGCTGCCGCCAGACATTTCCAGTGGCAACCTATCTCTAAATTTGAAAGGATTGGGCATGGTGAGATCCACCCAGCCGATCTTTTGATCACCCTGACATCTGCCGTCAGGGGAGAGTTAGGAGGGCACCACACAATAGGTCTGCCGGTCCTGAAAAACTTTGGGTCCAGTCAACATGCATCTAATGTGTATGGTCAACTTAAGACGTGTGACTTTTGTCTTTGTGTGATCATCATGGAAATTATAGGAATTTGCTTTAATCCTTCTAGCATAGACTTACCCCTTATATACATAGTAAGACATTCATTTGACAAGCATGAAATGAAGAAGACACATGGAAATCATGTGCTGAGGAATAGAAGGAGCTCCCTGTCATGTCTGCTTTATTGCCGGTATATGCTTTTATTATATTGATGAACTGTCCTCAGGATAGGTTATCAATATCAGATCATTGGGAGTCCGACCCCCAGCACCCTCACCGATCAGCTGCCGTCTCTTCACTGTTTACCTCCTCGCCGTCATCTTCAGCGGTGAGCAGGTGTAATTACAGCCAGGGCTGTGGAGTCGGTAAGCCAAAGCTCCGACTCCTCAATTTCCCCTCACTCCGACTCCGACTTCCGACTCCGACTCCTACTCCCTCATACATGGAGCATGTTTAAGTGATAACTTTAAACAAATTTGCATAAAATCAATAGTACAGTTAAGGCTACTTTCACACTGGCGTTTTTAAATTCCGGTATTGAGTTCCGTCAAAGGGGCTCAATACCGGAAAAAAACGCTTCAGTTTTGTCCCCATTCATTGTCAATGGGGACAAAACTGAACTGAAGACAACGGAATGCTCCTGAAAGCATTCCGTTCCGTCTTCAGACCGGAGAACAAACCGCAGCATGCTGCGGTTTGCTCTCCGGTCCAGGCATCCGCACCAAGACGGATCCGGAATGACCCCCAATGGAAGTCAATGGGGACGGATCCGTTTGGTGTGGACACACCAGTAATCCGGATCTGTCCTCCATTGATTTCCAATGGGGGGTCATTCCGGATCCGGCATACATACACACAGACTACATACAAACAAACATACAGACATACAAACATACAGACATACATACATACTCACATACTCCCGGGACGCCGGCAGAACGTCTTCACGCGCCTCCTGCACGCTGCGATGACGTTTCCCCACTGCGCCCAGCAGAGGGCGCTGTGGGGAATCGTCATCACTGCGCGCAGGAGGCGCGTGAAGACGTTCTGCCGGCGTCCCGGGAGTATGTGAGTATGTATGTATGTCTGTATGTATGTCTGTATGTTTGTTTGTATGTAGTCTGTGTGTTGTTTTAATGTGTGTCATGTGTGGGGCCGGAGCGCTGCTCCGGCTCCACACATGTATAGCGTTAGCACGGATCCGTCGGCACCCTTTAGGTGCCGGATCCGTGCTAACGCTAGTGTGAAAGTAGCCTTAGTCATGACAAAAACAGTTTGTAATCTATCAGGCTTCTCTGGGTACAGCTCACTTAGGGCCTAATCAGAGGCGTAGCTAGAGGTTCAGCACATGGGGGGGCGAAACATACTTGAGTGGGCCCCCCACTTATTGGCTTCCCAAACGCACGTTTCCAACTTCACAGGCACATACTACTAGTTGTGGTTATAATACTGTATTAGAAAGATGACTATATAAACTGCTAGATCATCTATGCTGTTAAAGGGGTTGTCTCATCTTGCCTAATGGGGGCATATCGCTAGGATATGCCCCCATTGTCTTATAGGTGCGGGTCCCACCGCTGGGACCCGCACCTATATCGAGAACGGGGCCCCGAAAGCGAACGGGGGCGCACTGCGCATGCGCAGCCGCCTCCATTCATTTTCAATGTGGCCGGCGAAGATAGCCGAGCGCTGGCTCGGCTATTTCCGTCGGCTCCATAGAAATGAATAGGAGCGGTGGCCGCGCAAGCGCGGTGCGCTCCCATTCATTTCTATGGGGAGCCGGCTTGGTGGTGGCCGGACCGGAGTCCTCCAGCCACCACCTTGCGGGGCCCCGTTCTCGATATAGGTGCGGGTCCCAACGGTGGGACCCGCACCTATAAGACAATGGGGGCATATCCTAGCGATATGCCCCCATTAGGCAAGATGAGACAACCCCTTTAAGTACAGTACAATAGACTTTCTACATACCCTACTCTAAATACTCTACCACATAATGCAGTAAAATATAGGATTAATAGGAGTAAAAAAGGGGACTCCTATGTTAAAGGAAATCTGTCCCCAGCTTTTACATCACTAAACTAACAGTCCCTTGCCCCCATCAGACCTCAGATCGGCTTAATGTGCCCCCATCAGACCTCAGATCAGCGTATTGTCCCCCCATCAGACCTCAGATCAGCGTATTGTGCCCCCATCAGACCTCAGATCAGCGTATTGTGCCCCCATCAGACTCAGATCAGCGTATTGTGCCCCCATCAGACCTCAGATCAGCGTATTGTGCCCCATCAGACCTCAGATCAGCGTATTGTGCCCCCATCAGACCTCAGATCAGCGTATTGTGCCCCCATCAGACCTCAGATCAGCGTATTGTGCCCCCATCAGACCTCAGATCAGCGTATTGTGCCCCATCAGACCTCAGATCAGCGTATTGTGCCCCCATCAGACCTCAGATCAGCGTATTGTGCCCCCATCAGACCTCAGATCAGCGTATTGTGCCCCCATCAGACCTCAGATCAGCGTATTGTGCCCCCATCAGACCCTTAGATCGGCGTATTGTGCCCCCATCAGACCTCAGATCGGCGTAATGTGCCCCCATCAGACCTCAGATCGGCTTAATGTGCCCCCATCAGACCTCAGATCAGCGTATTGTGCCCCCATCAGACCTCAGATCGGCTTAATGTGCCCCCATCAGACCTCAGATCGGCTTAATGTGCCCCATCAGACCTCAAATCAGCGTATTGTGCCCCCATCAGACCTCAGATCAGCGTATTGTGCCCCCATCAGACCTCAGATCGGCTTAATGTGCCCCCATCAGACATCAGATCAGCGTATTGTGCCCCCATCAGACCTCAGATCGGCTTAATGTGCCCCCATCAGACCTCAGATCAGCGTATTGTGCCCCCATCAGACCTCAGATCGGCTTATTGTGCCCCCATCAGACCTCAGATCGGCTTATTGTGCCCCCATCAGACCTCAGATCGGCTTAATGTGCCCCCATCAGACCTCAGATCGGCTTAATGTGCCCCCATCAGACCTCAGATCGGCTTAATGTGCCCACATCAGACCCCATAATGGAAGCGCTCACTTGTATTCGCCTGATTGTACTAAGGCCATCCCTGCTGGCCCCCCCAGTAGTTACGCCTCTGGGCCTGATGTATGAAAACTGTCTAGGTCTAAGACTTTTTTCGTTGCCCATAGCAACCAATCAGAGCTCCCCTTTCATTTCTCCAGAGCACTATATGAAATGAAAGGGGAGCTCTGATTGGTTGCTATGGGCAACAAAGAAACTTCTACACCTAGACAGTTTTCATACATAAGGCTCTAGGTGTTTTACATCAGCAGATAGAAGCCATGAGAGCAGCTAACCTCTCCAAACATGAGCTCAGAGGAAACATAAAGCATCAGAGAGAACATGCACTGGACATAAAGGGCAGCACAGTCATCTCAACTAAAAGCCAAAATCCTTAGATCAGGAATAGAACAGACATTTATAGGACATTTCATCATTTTCACAAATTCTTATGAAAATATATTCAGCACTTATTGCACTGAACTAAATGTACTAATTCATTATATATTGTCGGAGTCGGTCCATTTTATACCGACTCCACCAAAATGGGGACCGACTCCACGACTCCGACTCCACAGCCCTGATTACAGCTACGCCGACCCATTCACTTCAGTGGGACGGCTCCTTCCTGTTCAAGTGATTATAGGTCTTCAATATGAAAAAGAGGACAACCCCTTTAATTGTATTTGGAAACTGCACGGTGATGTTTAAAAGGATTTTGTAATATCCCAAAAATTTTAGATAACAGGGATTGTTATAAGATTACATAGAAGACTCACCTGTCCGCTCCCCCTCTGTTCCTGCGCCGCCACTCCAGTGCTCCATGCCACTTGATTGCAGCAGCTATTCACTTACCTCCGTGGTCATGTTAGATAGTCTGGGATGTTACTGATGCAGCAGAAACAAAAACCGGCAGCAAAGGAGCTGCGGCACTGGAATGGAGGGAGTGCGGACAGGTAAATAAGTTGATGGGATTTTTGGTGAACGTGAACACTCATGCACGCGTCTGTATTGCGGCCTGCAAATAGCCGGTCCACAATACACGGGTACCGACCGTGTGCACCCCACATCACGGATGCGGACCCATTCACTTGAATGGGTCCACAATCCGAAAGGTCTGTGCGGAACGGAGGCACAGAAGCACCATGGAGTGCTTCTGTGGGGTTTCTGTTCGTATCTCCGCACCGCAAAAAAGTAGTGCATGCACTTCTTTTTGCGGTCCGCATGCGGCGGCTCTACGGTCAATGCCCGTGCATTGCAGACCTCAATTTGCGGTCTGCAGCATGGGCCCAGTCGGCGCATGTGTGCATGAGGCTTAAAAGGGAAAAAAAGTGAAAACTGGGAAGGTCCATATTGGGTTTATGGTAGTTTGACACTAGCGTTTGTCAGATCCGATCAGTGGTATTCTCGGCAGATTTGCTGGGTAGCGGCCGAATTCTAGTTATGTGGCCGGACGGCATCTATGTAGCTTCCGGCAATGCCGAATACAGAGAGATCTGGCAGGCTGTTCCCTAAGCTACAGACTTCCTGCAGTTCTCCCTATAGTTATGGGACGTGGCAAAATAGATGGCGTGTTTCTATCTTAATCAGAGGTCACAATACCGCCTGTACATGCGTATTTTTACGCATCGTCTTTTTCTAGTCAGGAGCGCTGTATCGGAAGCTGCCAGGTCCGGCACATATGAAGCCCCGCCCCTCTTCCGAGAAGCCCCACCCCTCACTGACATCTCATTTGAGGCAGCTCTTTCACATCATCTGAGGCAGCTCTTTACCTCAGTGATGTGAAGTTACTTGTCCTGCTGTGTGATTAGGACAGGTTTTGTGTGTACTAATAGGACAGCGGCCATTTTATTTCTCCTGATTGCTCCCCAGACAAAACGAGCCATTATAACTAATGAAAGGTATTTGGGAATAGATTTATAATAAAGTAATATTTAAGTATTTTCATTTTCTTAATTCCAGGAGAACCCCTTTAATTACGAATGTGTGCAGTCAGTGCCCGTGCTGTGGACAGTAATTTGCGGTCCACAATGCACGGGCACTGACATTGTGGCCACCGCATGCGGATCGCGGACCCATTCACTTGAATGGGGTCTGCTATCTGCATCCGAGGGTCTGCACCGCAAAAAGTAGTGCTTGCGCTACTTTTTTGCGGTGCGGAGGCACAGCCAGAAACACCACGGAAGCACACCGTAGTGCTTCCATGGTGTTCCGATCCATGCCTCCGTTCCGCATCTCCTGTATTGCGGACCCATTGAAGTCCGCCATACGTGATGCGGGCTGCACATGGCCGGTGCCCATGTATTGCGGGCCTTGTGCATGAGCCCTAATGTGGAGGCATAACTTCATGCCAATCCAGGCCTACTCCATTTTTTATGAATCCATTCATACTGCCAATTTTTTACCTGTACCAAAACTCTGTTATTAAAACTGGGTAGAGGAAATTATTAAAATTGTGGTTTCTTCACCTGAAATCTGAAATCTTCAGGTTTTCAATAGCTCTGCTTGCAGCCATTGAGTAAGGATGTTTATTATTTAGCACCTGTCCTGGTCACAAGACATCGCTCTGAGGTGGTGCACCTGTGTTTCCATGACATGACCAGGCCTGTGACAGTACCTTTTGTATGGCAGCAAGCGGAGATCTTGAAAACCGATTGATTATAAATTGGGAAAATTGTGGTGTTTTTTTTTTTTTTTTTTTTTGGGTGGAACAGAGTCTGATCAGACAGCCATGAATGTAATATCATGCGTGCATGTATGAGTTTCATGTGTCCCGATTGTTCCTCTGCCCCCATACTTATACTGCAGGTCTTATGGTGTCGGCATTGTGCTTGTCTGTGTAACCAGCCTAACACATGATCTGTGGCTCACGTCTCCTGCCACGTCTGTACTTTTCTATTCAGATCGAGGTTACTTACGCACCCCTCTCCTCCCACCACCCCCTCTTTCCACCCTACAGGCTCACATTGTTCTTTGGCCTCAGACAAGCTGCGTGTCCGATACTGAGGATGTTTTAACTCTGGATAGCCCTATATGTAATGCACTAGGACCAGAGTCCGTATAGGTTTTTTTTTTCCTGAACACCTCGCAGTCTTCTGCTGTGTTAGCCTCTTACCGCATGTTTTTGTTGGTTAAGATTCCCCCATGCTGCAGGCTTTCATAGGATTTGACTTTTTTTTGTTTTAATTTCCTTGTAGTTCATCGCTGCCACCTGGTGGTCACAGTCATGAATTTTTTTCATCGTGTATTAAAAATGGATTACAAAGAAAAACCTGCTGACATAAAATTTTAATTTGCTTCCCAGTAATTCATAAATGCTAATAATCCAGCATGCCACTCTGTCAACAGGGTTGTATTGTTGAACCTGGTCCCAATGATGCCAGATTATTGGAAGTTTACACCATTACCTTGTATGCTACACTTGCTCAAAGTGACTGATTATTTTTTTTTATATCCATCTAGTTGAAAACATAGCTCATTGTGAATTTGCCTGCCTGAGAGATCTTCTGATCAGGTGAGTGTTTCTGAGAACCATGCTGTAGAACCATAGCTCGGAAAAATATCCACAGTCTTGGATCTTCAATTTTCCTGGAGCTGTGTTCCTCTCAGTTAAGCTGATTCTCTGGTCCTAAAGTCCCTTGTAGCGAGAACAGATGTTTCTGCTTCCTCACTCTCCACTAGCCTGGCTACCTGTGCCCTGTCTCGGCAGGAAGTTGGACCGGCCCACTGCTACCAAGAAGGGGAGTAATGGGATGGTTAGTCCCATTTCCTGATGCCAACCATACTTTATCATTACTGGTGTACTTAAATAACACTGCATAACATGGCAATTATAGATACCTCCATGGCAGGGGTACTGCGCATGTTATTCTGGGCTTCCTGGTATGCAGTGTGGAGTCTCTTATGATTTGAGGGCTTCCAGAATTAAAATGCAAATTATGTTAATACAAGCGGTAGGACCACCACTGATCCTATCCAGTGGATGGGGGATAACTTGTTATAACCGAAATACTCCTTTAAAGGAGGCAGCAAGGTAGCATAGGCCTAAAAAAGGCAGCAGGTTTCAGGGTAGCACAGACCTAAATGAGGCATCAAGTTTCAGGGTAGCACGAGTCTTAAGGAGGCAGCAGGTTTCAGGGTAGCACGAGTCTTAAGGAGGCAGCAAGTGTCAGGGTAGCACAGACCTAAGGGAGGCAGCAAGTTCCTCGGTAGCACAGGCCTATAGGAGGTATCGGGGTAGCACGGGCCTAAAGGAGGCAGCAAGGTTCAGGGTAGCACGGGTCTAAAGGAGGCAGCAAGTTTCAGGGTAGCACGGGCCTAAGGGAGGCAGCAAGTTCCTTGGTAGCACAGGCCTAAAGGAGGTATCAGGGTAGCACGGACCTAAAGGAGGCAGCAAGTTTCAGGGTAGCACAGGCCTTTTGCTCCCTGCTATAAATCAGCCATGCTTCTAGCCGTCTATGTGTAACAATGTGGTCATTCCGTCTCTTAATCAGTTTCCCCATCTTGTTTCCTGTGACATAATTTCAGCATGGAGAAGTGCTGGATATTGCAGTTGAATTGCTGCTTCCTTCTATATCTTTATTACACCAACCATCACGAATCGCACCTTCTTAATTCACTAGAAACAATAGTCCTGCCCCGCATAGAGCTCATTTACACCCACGGCTTCCTTCCTCCCTTCCTATGATGATGTCACTAATGCCATTTGCCTGCACTGTTCATTAACCCGCTATAGCTGTGAGCCGTTTTCTTCCCCCACCATTGACAGACTGAAGAATACACGCAGTATCTGATTGCTTATAGTAGTTCCATTGAGTAATAGCAATGTATCTGATTCCTTGCAGGACGCACATGCAGAATATCAAAGACATAACCAGCAGTATTCACTTTGAGGCATACCGTGTCAAGCGACTCCAAGAAGGAAACATCCTCTCCAACGGCACAGCAGAAAAAGACTACTCCTCCAACGAGATGTAATTCCGAGGCCTAGCACTCCCTCCATTGATCCATCCTGTCTTTCAGTTTTCCTTTCATGTGTCTTCTGCTCCCGTGACATTGAGCGGGAGAAATATTAGGAAGAAAGATCAGGAAGGCTTAGCCCATTAATTTTCAGAACCCCTTCCCTTTCCGCCTGGTCTTTGATCTGCAAGGATGTGCCATAGATGTGAGAAGGTATTGATGCAGTTAAAGAAGGTGGGGGACTGGGGAATAGCGATGCCGCAGGGTGGGGATTGTCAAGCCATTCATTGCTCTGCGGCATGGGGTATGAAATGAACCCATAGCGGTGCCTTTTCCGACAATGGGACTGAGTAACCTAAGAGAAGGTGTCAGGTATTTCCCAGTTACCTTCCATATAAATTGCCAAATTCTTATGTGCCGAAGGTTAGACATGAATGTGAAAGTGTTGTATCCCACTGCTGAAGTATAGGTTAGATACAGTATTTATTACACCTGTAAGGATGAATCAGGGGGTAGAGGACAAAGATGGAAACCAGAATGTTCATTAAATGGTGTATAAAGCCTTAGCCTGTTAGATGTTTTTTTTATGTGTTGCTCAGTTCCTTGCAGTTCTTTCCTTACCAGGTCATTAATCGCCTAGTACCGCTCTTTTCTGTGGGGGTATTTGCCCCCTACTATAATTTTACACTTCAATTATTTATCGCCATTTGCTTCTTTTTTTTTTTTCTTACATTCCACTTTCTCACCGTTTTTTTTTTTTTTTTTGGTTTTAACTTATGTTCCTTTGATTTCACTTGCGGGCCCCTGTGATCTCTTTTCATTACATTATAATCCCCTCCCTGGTCTATTTTCACTACTTTATTACTGGAAGTATTGGATACACCGAGTGGAAAACTAATGCGCTCCCTTCCAAATGAGAGGAAATAAATGGTGTCTTTTTTTGTGTATTTAACTTTTTTCTCTCCCCTGTCATTTGTGAATTGTCATTTACTGTAATGATCTCCAGTTTATCCCTTTCTTAAAAAAAAAGGCTTCTACTCGCTAAGCTGCATTTGATTAAACAAAAAAAAATTAAAAAATAAAAAAATACTTGTTGAGTTGCTATATTTTAGCAAATTTAAAAAAAAACTATATCAACTGAAAGATATATATTTCACATACTAAGGATTTAAGGTATGAAGAGGCAGGATGCTTAATGCACTTGAAAAGATGCCACCCTGTCTGTGATGTTATTGTACTGTCCTTTGTTAAGAGGAAACTTAATGTGTTTTTTTTGTTTTTGCTTATTTGTGATTTTTTTTTTTTTATTTAGGGCTAAAAAGATCCGAGATTTCCTAAAGTGGCCTTTTATTTGATTTATATGCATTATGATAAACTAGTCTTTTTTGTATAAATAATAAAGATGTGTTTTAAAATGTATTTCCTAAAATAAATGTTACAAATGCAGCTCGTGTGTGATGGCCTGTGTACGATTCTAATGCCAGTTTGGTCCTGGCAGGTCCACTGGCAGGGCTGGCTTTTTTTGCGCAACTTTTATGTGTCTTGATGTTGCCCAGCCAAAGTTGCCATGGCACCTTGGCCTAATGGGCATTGGAATTCCTAAATCGTGTGGCCATTTTGCATCCATTTTTCATGGCTGTTAAAAACGACCATGAAAAACTGATGAATTTCATTGGTTTATTTTTGTTAAGCATCCCTACCCCTGCAGTGACCTCAGTACAACACCACCGTGCCCCCAGTGTCTAGAATACCCCACATAGTAGCCCCAGTATATATAAGGCCCCACACAGTGCCACCCTGTATAAAAAATCCCCCCATAGTGTTCCTCTGGTATGAAAGGACCCCCAATAATAACCCCCCCCCCCCCAGCGGCAACAGGTCCTTCCAGTTCCCTCTAGTGCAGAATAAGTGTCAATGCTTTCAAGTGGATGAGGAGAGTATACAGTACATATATATTTTTCATTTTAACCCTGAAAGGCACTTTAACCACTTTTTAATGGCCATTAGGTGCACCCCTGTCTAAATGACTGCTAAAAAAAGGGGCCATTGATTTCAATGGCATCTGGCTGTGAAATGGCCAAAAATAGGATGTTTCTTATTTTTTAACAGCAGCTATTCACTGGCCATTAAACAAACAAAATCACCATGTGAATTTCCACGTGGACTTTGGTTCTAAAGACAGCCGTAACACGCCCGTTTTTCACTGTGGTGTGAATGCAGCCTAACCCTAGCCTGATAGGTATTGCAAATCCTAAGGCCCCATTCACATGACTGTAGAGTAAAAATACGGACCCATTCATTTCATTAGGGCCGCTATAAAAGCAGCCAGCACCCCATGTGCTGTCCACATCCTTATGTCCGTTCTCCAGCCCAGCAAGAAAGATGGAACATGTCCTATTCTTGTCCATTTTGCGGACAAGAATAGGCATTGTTACAATGGGTCTGCAAAAAAAATGGATGCAATATGAACGTCATCCGTACATAGTAATATGTATCGAACGTGATTGCAAGTCACAAACAGTTTTTGGTTTTGTGTCACTTGATATCATGTAGCCAGAGTAGCCATATAGCCCCAACCTTAATCTGAGACTAATTCAGACGGTTTTGTGAGTCTCGGTACAAGTAAAAGGGTAACGGCTGTGTCAAGTACAGAATAGAAGTGAACGCTCATCAGGAGAAGAACCCGATCTATACTGTGGGCTTAAAAGTTTAAAGGGGGAAATTTATCACGCCCTGCACTCCAGGAGTTTGGCTTCAGAAAGGCACTTAATACAGCGTTCTGTTTTTTTAGGTTTATTTCTGCACACATTTAGTGATATTTTGCAATTTTACATCAATTCACTTTTGAAAAGTGGGCGTGAATAGTATCATTCCAGCTTTAACACTTTTTTAAAAAGTTGCAAAAATCTCCAACAAATTTATCAAACATTGTGTGACATTGGATACTTTTTGGCTCAAATTACAGCAACACAGACTCCCACAAAACTGAGTTAAAAAATTCCAATCATGAAAATTCTGCGTGTGAAATTCCGGTATTGATGCGTCCGTTCTGTTCCGGCAAAAACTGATCCATCACCATTGACTTAGGCCCTTTCACACGGGCGAGATTTCCGCGCGGGTGTGATGCGAATGCATTGCACCCGCACTGAATCCTGACTCATTAATTTCAATGTGGCTTTTCACATGGGCGAATTTTTTCACACATCAGTTCGCCGTTGCGTGAAAATCGCAGCATGTTCTATATACTGCGTTTTTCACGCAGCCCAGGCCCCATTGAAGTGAATGGGGCTGCGTGAATAACGCTTTGCATCCGCACGCAATGCGTGATTCACTGATGGTTGCTTAGCGATGTTTGTAAACATTCAGTTTTTATCACGCGCATGAAAAATGCATTAAACCGCTTCGCACCCACGCGGAAAAAACTGAATGAACGTACGCAATCGCAGTCAAAACTGACTGCAATTGCGTGCGGATTGGTGCGGATGCGTGCGGATTTTCCAGAACGCATCTGAACTAAATCCGTGACGCCCGTGTGAAAGAGGCCTTACATTGTTTTCAGTGCCGCATCCGTTTTTTTGACCGGACACATAACCGCTTGGAGCAGTTTTGTGTCTGGTCACAAAACGGAATGCTTCTGAAGCAGAAGACATCCTGATGCGTCCTGAACAGATCTCTTTCCATTCAGGATGCATGAAGACTAAACAGAAACATTTTTTGCTCCCGTATTGAGATCCTCTGCTGAATCTCAATACCGGAAGAAAACAACGCAAGTGTAAAAGTAGCCTTAGAATTTCAAAAGAACGAGTTTTCCGTGTTGTGAATCCAGAGTCTCCGGACTGAATCCTGAACTATTCATATCAGTGGATCTGTGCACATGAGTGTCGTTTATCACTGATCATCTCTGCATTCAGGAAAAATCGCAGGATCTTCTACATTGTGCATTTTTCACACAGACCTGACCCCATAGAAATGAATGGGGCTTGCGTGAAAAACAGAAGACATCCGGTTGCAATGCGTTTTTCAGTTATGGTTGCTGGGAGATGTTGAATGTTATACTTTAGTTTCTCTTCAAATTGATTACATCCATGCTGAAACATTGAACACAGTTGCTGACGAAACTGATTGAACTTACATGCAAAACCATATGTTTTTTCCCCCTGAACAGACCCTGACATATTACGTATCGCTCGTGTGAAATAAGCCCATGGGTGCTGCCACACTGTGGTGGGAATGTATCCAATTTGTATGCCAGTTTTATGAAGTGCCGTTTTGCACCAAAATTTACAGCTCTTTTATACTACCCTTTTGCTGATTAACTGCAAATTTGGGGTCCACAAATATCCACCATGCTTGAACTCACCCTTGATGGGACTTTCCAACCCACAACATTTAAAGGGGTTATCCGATCCTGTAAAAACCCCCTAAAATGCCCAGGTCCCTCATACAGAACATACTTACCTGCTCCCCGACACCTGCGTCCCTTCCGGATTCCTGCATGGCCACTGCTGCATCTCCCTGTCGTGCAGATCACAACATCCAGCAATGGGGTGTACAGCCAATAGCAGGCCGCTTCGGTGACCTGCCCTCTTGCATCATGTGTGATGTCGCCCGTGACGCTAGGGGAGCAGGTCACCGTCACGGCCTGCTATTGGCAGCACCCCCGTCACCGGATGTTGTCATCTGCACGATGAGGAGATGCAGAGGCGGCTGTGCAGGGTTATGGAAAGATGCAGCCATCGGGGACCAGGTAACTATATTCTGTATGAGGGACCCGGGTGTTTTCCGGGGGTGTTTACAGGATCAGATAACCAATGTTTTTGACATAAAGGGATCTTTTAGAGAAAATATCTGAGAATACAAAGGTGACCAGACACAACACTCCCTGTCCCAATGGGGATCACATATAACTATCCCGTTAGGGCCAGTTAACTTATCAGTATGTTAATTAGCCACAGTAGCATAAGGGTAGGTTCACACCTCCAGAGTTTACCGCGAGACCTCATTGACTATAATGGCATCAGGCTGCTTTCCAGCATAAGTGCAGCTGGACAAAACCATTGCATACATACAGTTGGACTACAGCGGACACGAGCCAATTGCTCTCGTCCGCACCGTTCACCCTCACTGGCTTCAGACCTTGTATAGGCCTGAAGCCTATGTGGCAATAGAATGGAGCAGATGGCGCCTGTTATGTGTCTCTGGTGGCGTTCAATGATGTCAATGAGTGGCGCCAGGGCTACAGGCAACTGAGGTGGAGGCCTGTGGCTGCATAGGAAGGGAGTAAGGTGATAATTTGATATTTTTATAATCCCTTCAGGGGGCATTATAACTGTAAGGAGCACTTTGGGAGGGGACCTCTATAGGAAACTGGTCTATAGGTGGCATCATAAATACTAGGCCACTATAGGGTACATTATAACTACTTGGAGCACTAGGGGGAGCATAATAAATACTATGATCACTATAGAGAGGATTATAACTATGGTGCACTGAACGTGAGATGATAACTACTGGTAGCACTATAGCGGGCATTATAAATACTGAGGGCAGTATAGGAACATAACTCCTGGGGACACTATAGGGGGCATTATAATTACTGGAGGCACTATAGGTGGAATTATAACTACTGGGGGCACTTTGGGGAAAATAATTTCTACTATGTGGGCATTATTACTACTGTGGGTACTAAGGGGGGGATTATTATTGGGCACTATATGGCGGGCACTACTACTAACATGAGGGGGGACTGTTAACAGTATAGTACTATTATTTCTGCAGTATAGTATTTTGGGGCATGGGGGAGAACAGCAGGCACGCTATTGGGGGTAGCAGCAGGATAGGGGCACAAGGAGATGGAGGATGATGAAAAAGTGAAGAACCTAAGATGTCTGTGTGGCAAACTCTGCAGAGACAAGATGTGGCTGAAAGAAATCATCATGGCAGTCTGGTCTGAATGGAGAAGATGAGAAAAGAGAACATCTATATCAGTGGAAACATCAATGGATGTAAGAGGTATGGGGTGCTGTATTTTCCCATATGTTTGGTAGCACCAAATATAATGTCCATGCAAATACGTCTTTGGTGCTGGGGCTTGGGGCGGTTGGTTGGATTGAGAATTTGGCAACATTCCTGCATGTGTTGCTGTCCCAGAAAATCCCTTTAAGACTGCTGGCCTAAGTTTACACTGTCGACATTTTAGTAAATCTGCCCATCATCCTTGATAGAGGGCAGAGCTATGATGCCTCAGACTACTCGCCATTCCCTACATACAAGTAGCTCTCCATTCCCCTTCAATCGGGTGGACAGAATATGACATAGCCATTGATATTAGGCTGCTTTAAAGGCAGAATTTAAAGGGGTTATCCACCCCCGATGAACCCCTAGCTACACCTTTGCAAAGAATACTATGCAAATGTTTTCCTTTCTTTTCTAGACATTTCCCCCTTTTAATCCTTTATTGCAGAAAAATGTCTATTTCCTGATTTGTCCACAGGGAGGCAGTAATGCCTCACCTTCATTGCAAAAAGAAGTGTCATTCCTGATCTGTCCAGGGGGAGGCAGCAAGGTCTCCAATTTCTGAACACTGAATTCACCATGTAATAAGCAGGACAGATAAAATGCTAGTTGCTCGAAAAGTGAACAGTTTTATAGAAAGATAAAATAGACTTGTATAGGAACGAGCCGTCCCATTGAAATGAAAGGGGCGGCATGGGTGTAATTACACCTACTCCCCGCTACTCATGTTACAGCGAGCAGGTAAACAATGAAGAGGAGGCAGCGCTGGCACGGCATGCGCCTCCTCTTCAAACAGCTGATCGGCGGGGGTGCCAGGTGTCGGACCCCCACCGATCTGATATTGATGACCTATCCTGAGGATAGGTCATCAATAAATAGAACCCCTTTAATCAATTTTTTTTCTCATATATCAACAATCTATATGTGAATGTTTTGTATTTTTTTAATTTTTTTTAAAAAGGGGGGATGGTTTTCTGGACATAATATTTTTGAAGTCGCTCCTGGCTCGTTAATTTTCTCCTTGGTTGGGACTTGGCAGACAGCCTACCTTGACCTTCTCAGTCAGACCATTCACTGCAACCATAGTGGAAAGGGATGAGTGACTCAATTAGATCACCACTCTGTACCTCGGCCTTTCAAGAGAACAATGGAGATGTCATACTGTTATCCCAATTCTGCATCTACTATTATGACAACAGATAGCATCACTCTCTCACAGCAGCAGTAAAACAACAATTGGATCCTTATTTATATAGAAGCTTTATCTGTCTGTACTGTCTGCTACAGAAGGACAATATTTTGTATTTACGTTTCTTTGGTATTTAACTTAAAACTTATTTGAAAACCTTTTTGATGGAAGTGTCCCTTTTAATTTGGTGGATACAGTATGCAGATTTTGAGGTGATGTGCTTGCTGAGCAAGCCATTTTATGAAAAAGCAGCAATGCTTTCTGCACTCCTCACACTGCTTTATATATTTTATCTTTCTATAAAACTGTTCACTTTTCGAGCAACCAGCATTTTATCTGTTCTGCTTATTACATGGTGAATTCAGTGTTCAGAAATTGGAGACCTTGCTGCCTCCCCCTGGACAGATCAGGAATGACACTTCTTTTTGCAATGAAGATGAGGAATTACTGCCTCCCTGTGGACAAATCAGGAAATAGACATTTTTCTGCAATAAAGGATTAAAAGGGGGAAATGTCTAGAAAAGAAAGGAAAACATTTGCATAGTATTCTTTGCAAAGGTGTAGCTAGGAGTTCATCGGGGGTGGATTAAAGAAGCCTAATATCAATGGCTAAGTCATATTCTGTCCACCCGATTGAAGGGGTATGGAACGCATGTGAGTGGGAAATGTGAAATGCAGAAGCGCATCTTTGTTTTCAGCGAGTCAACCTCCACTGCGGTGTAGCTAGGGGTTCATCGGGGGTGGATAACCCCTTTAAATTCTGCCTTTAAAGCAGCCTAATATCCATGGCTATGTCATATTCTGTCCACCCGATTGAAGGGGAATGGAGAGTAGTCTGAGGCATCATAGCTCTGCCCTCTATCAAGGATAATAGGCAGATTTACTAAAATGTAGACAGTGTAAACTTAGGCCAGCAGTCTTATAGGGATTTTCCGGTATTAATGATTTTTCATCAAGTGCCCGCAGCCTGCCCCCTGAAATAGAAGATTCATACTTCCATTCCATTTCGGTTCTCTGCTGGTCCCCACACTGTTTACATCTGGTTGGCCATGGTCATATGCAACACTCCAGGTTGTAGCGGTGATGTGGTCACTGCAGGGTAAATGTCTTAAAGTGTCAGTAGCACCTTCTGGGTGAAGGTCCTCACTACGATATTTAAAGTATAGGACATGTTGATACATGAGGACCTGGGCGGCCTGTTCATGGAGTTATCCTCTCACATCCATCTTGTGTCGTATTAATAAGTGTTCAGAGTGCAATGGACTACTACAGTCATCCGCCATGACAACCTACATGCTCATGAGCTTCAAGCAATTCATTTTGTCCACGGAGTTTAATGTGATGAACGATTAATCGCTTATCCCAGGAGAAACTAATTAATTGTGGTCCGGAGATGAGGGGGATGCTCATTTAGAGAAAAATGCTTTTTTAGGGCAGGGATGTAATAATCTCTGTGATTAATCTCATACAATTGTACTTAATTACAGTATTTTTTTCTGATGACTCTCATGAGATTTAGGAGCAGGGTTGAGCTCTGTTGTCTGAAGCCCTCTTTCATATGTCCGTCATGACATCAGTGACAAGATGGTCATTGGTTCCTATGTAAAGATATCTGTGAAGAATCTGTGTTTGGTCCGTGTGTCTAGGGGCATACGCAGATCTCACAAGGGCCCATAGCAAAACTTACTATGGGCTCCACCAAGTTTCCCAATATGCATGCATCAATCACTTCCAAGGAACGCAAAACGTAGGCCACAATGCCTCAGGGGGAGATCAGTGCATAGAGATTTACAGTATATACTTACCATTAATATCTTTGCACTGTGCTCCACCTAGTGACCACTACATGGAAATACATTGTTTTCTTGGCTGGAGAAGAGGAAGGTCAATATCGGGCCCCTCCACTTCCCTCTGGGCCCAGTAGCAGTCATGCGGTATGCCTGCATTGAAGGTACACCACTGCATGTGGATTTTGTAATCAGCAGTATGTCAGTTTTTTGTGCGGATTTTCAGTGCTGCAGATTTCACAGTTCACAATGCAGTGGGTCAGATCTTGGGCAAATCAGCGTCAAAATCCTCAACAAACCCTGTAACACGTGCAGATTTTGGTGTGGATTTGGTGCGGAAACGCAGTGAAAACCGCACAAAAATCCACAAAAACTATACTGCCGTATGCATGTATCCTAGGTGTATAAATCAGCCATAACATAAAGTCTATGACCAGGGACGGACTGGGAACTTAAAGCCCTGGAAAAAAAAAACCCTAAAAGCGGCCCGATGTTGTAGGGGTGTCCAAATTCACAGAAGGTGGGGCGACACAAATAGGCAGGGCCAGCAATACTATAGCGCAAAATACTGCCCCAGCAGAAACATATACCATAGAGCAGCACAATATACTACCCAAAAAGCTGTCCTTCTGTTGTGGCCATCATTAGATGCCATTTTCTGTCCTCCACCAGTTGTCTCTAATTAGGATATGGAGCAGGGGGCTTAGGAGGTGAGATGTGGGCCGCAGCAGTTGAATTCAGAGTGCATGTGCGGTCGCTAGTGGGGTACATAAGTACCTGATTCTCACAGGGTTAATTACTGCTGAGAGCTCATTATGTACCCGGCCAGCGACAGAGAAGAGGGCTTGGGTGGCCCCATGGGCATCGACCCATCGGGAAATCTCCCTGCAAGGTCTATGGCCAATCCGCCCCTGCCTATGACAGCTGAAGTGAATACTATGGATTATCTTGTGACAATGGCACCTGTCAGGGGGTCGGATATTTTAGGCAGTATGTGAAGGGTCAACCTAGCCTTCCCTCCACTTGTGCATCTATGAGCCTTGGGTGCCCAAGACCCCGTCACCAGTTGTCCTTCTTTGGACCACTTTTGGTAGTTACTAACCACTACATACCGGGAACACCCCACATGACCTGATATTTTGGAGATGCCCTGATTTGGTGATCTAATCATCAAAAAGTTGCTCTTGCCAAAGTCACTCAGATCACAACCATCAGCCATGGTAAGTAATAATCTGATGGTCCTCTCCTGACTACTGAATTTAACTGTATTGCCATCCTAAGGCAACCGGAACAGGAGGACAGAACTTGGTAGCTGGTGCTGGCCACCACAGGGGGCAGCTTCTTGGAAAGTATTTTGGGCTGCTGGGGCAGTAATTTGTGATGCACTGTGGTATTTGGCTCTGCTGGGGTGGTATAATGTGCCACAATATGGTATTGCTGGCCCTGCCTACTTGTCTTGACAACGCCTTCTGACAGTTTGGGCCCCACTACTAAATAGGGCCATGTTTAGTTTTTTTCCAGGGCTACTTTAAGTTCCCAGTCCAACCCTGCCTATTTTTCATTCCAACGCATCAACTTCAAGCATCGACTCTTCACTTGTTGCCAAATATGTCCCACTCCAATGCCTGGAGCCATTGTCACAAGACAGTCAATGTTATTCACCTCATCTCATTTAAAGGGGTTACCAGGAATGGCCATCAGCAACCTGTCCTAGAATGTGAGCAATACTGCCTAGGGGGGTGAGGTGGCAAGATCTCACTACACACTACGCTCTGGCACTTGCCTACCCTAAAAATTGAGGAGGTTTCCTGTCAGGCTTTTCAGCAATAATGGCATATCATATCATTACCTCAGGATCATCATCTATTTAAGAGCAATGTAGTGTGTAATCAAGCCCCGACTCCTCAGCCCATAGCAACCAGTCCTCCTCACACTCTAGGGACAGATAGTTGGCGGCCATTTTAAATAATTCTCAGAGAATTATTTTAATTTTATGGCTGATTGGTGTTTACTCTTCATATGTTTGGGTTGTCGGAGATGTGTAAGGAATGGGTATAAATTTCTACTTTTTATACTTTTTCTTTGTGTTTCTATCCTTTAGAAACATGCTCAGCTTAGCCATAACATGGAAATGGCTAATTTGTGTCTTAGCATGCTCATAAACCACCTGCAGCAGGATTTTAAGAGACCCACTACCTGACTTTTTCCTTCTCATCTGGCAATGAAAAGGTTAACCAGCGTTTGCAGCATTGGGATATGTCACTGTTAGCGATACCTGCCTCAGACAGAGCCCAGACGCAGCGCGTGTCACAGACATGAATCCATTATCTGCCTCCGGCTCATTGCAATGGGTGGATAGTCATTGCGTGTTATGCACATAGTAATAGGCGCCATTAGACACATCGGTATAATTTAGCAATTATAGAAATCCACACTGGCAATTCAGGGATCTCTCCTCGTCGTACGCCAGCTTGTGCTTTGCCAACTGCGAAGGGAATGTCGCTCTTTAGTCCTTTAGCTGTGTAGTCCGCGTCTCGCTGGGAGGCATCGGTACCAGATATTTTACTTGCCACCTAAAATGTCGCTATCTGCAGATTACTGGACTAGTTGGTATTTGGGGAGAGGGGAGCAAAGGTTACCATATGCTGAGGTCTGGAATATTTTCTGATGCCATGGTGCCGTTTTCCTAGAGTAGGATTGATACGAGAAACCCGTTTTTGCTTTGGTTGAATGCTCAGGGTGTTATATTCTGCAGATTGAGCTTCTTCGCCTGATGGTTTCATTTATTAATATCAGCAAAAGATTTCAAAACTGCTGTGGAGGCGAATGGCCAGAGAAGACTCACACCACCCGCTATCATCTATCATGGGCAACAGATTGCTTCTCCAACCATTTATCAGACTATATGGCAGCGTCAGTGTGCGGTGCCACCTGGCAATAACCTGAAAGCACATCATATCTGAACCTTGACCTACATATAACACTTTTATATTAAAACTGCTTTGTGTGATGGGAAGAAAGTGTATTATTTTAGATGATATTTGTGTCAAAGTCAAGCTGTGTCCCGTCTACTAGTGCTGCATTATAAACTGAGACCCCATCAAAATAGTGTCTCCACTGGGCAAAGGTCTGGTTCAGAGGCACCTGCTCCCGCTTTATGGGGTCATCTTAGCATAAGCATGGGTTCTCTATAGCCAGGAACTACCACCTATGTCCAATCAGAGGGGGTAAGACTGACATGATGCCTTGCTAATCACTAGAGCAAAGTGGCAGTGGCACTAAGGAAGTCTGGCTTTGCTTGATTTTCTTCCAAGGTAGCATGGACTGCCTATAATGCTCAAAAAGTTGAGCAGTGCCAACAAGAGATAAAGTGCCACAGAACTTTCCTAAAGCTTCTGTAACCACTAAGTTGTAACTCAGTAGTGGTTACAGTATTCAGATGCCTATGGATAGGACATTGGTAGACCATCCAAACCATATGCAACCAATTTCTATTCTGAGACAGTCCTTCCCCTGCCCTAGAAGTTTCATTTGAAATAGGCCTGTTGGCACAGTCTTTCTTTTCCCAATAGCTTAATCTGTGTCTGTGCATATGGTCAATCAATTCACTAAGGCCTACTGTCATGTGTACACATGTAATGTGTACCTCATTTCACAGTTCCATATGCAGCATGCTGGCCCATACGGGAAGTGGAAAAGAGGGTGGTCGCAGTCTTCACGATGGCTATTCCCAGCTCCAGAGCTCTCCCAAGTAAGGCGTGGAGGAATGCAGCCCTTTTTCCCCTCGGGGCACTACCTCTTTTCTGGGATCTCTTGCCCGGTGGTGGCTGGGGTGCCCTTGCAGTCCTAAATCAGACGGCCAGTCCGTCTCAGTAGTGTGGAGGGCACCAGAGGCAATATAATCCAAAACAAAATGCAGTACAGTCTACAGCCATATGCGTGTGTTACCTTTACTGTCTCTGTCCAAGCACAGTCCTCTTAAGGTCCTCAACCTTCTGTAATACTGTAATTCAATGCTTATTTCCTTCAGAGCTTGGTTCTTAGCAAAGTTGCTTTTCTGGCAGCTTTTATTTCCAGGGATGGTGTCTGCCTGGACAAGTCCTCTGTCGTGGCCTACTTGGCAGAACCACATGCAAAATAGGTCTTCTATCTGACTTGCTTACCAGAAGGCTCCCTAACCACGAAGTAGGGGAGAGGGGGGGATCCAGTCCACTACCCAGCAACTAACAATAAGAACGTTAGCAGTTTTCCTACCCATAAACATAGCCTTTTGGAATACAAAATAGTTAGCATCACAGTTAACATTTTAACAGTAATCCACATATCATTAACCCTTTAGCTGTGAATCAGTGGGTCACTGCACAAAGAGGTACAGTTTCCTGTCTGCTATTATCTGTCTCTAAGTCCTGATTTCAAGGACTATTACTTTGGGGTTCCAGGGCTTTGGGAGACGATAGATAAATCTTTGGTTAATGGTTCCAGGTTTATGGATGCGGTATATGACCATAAGGCCTCGTGTACACGACGGCGTCCATATTATGTTCTGCAAACCATGGATCTGCAAAATACTGCATCTGCATTCCACATTTTTCTCTCTCCCATCAATAGAAATGGCTATTTGTTCTGCAACGTGGACAAGAATAGGACATGTTATAATTTGCGGATGTGTGCATGGGCCCATGGAAATTAATGGGTATGTGTGCTATCCGTGAAAATTGCAAATAGCGCATGGATGAAAAATACTGTGGGGAGGCATGAGGCCTAAAGCAGAGGGTGAATGGTGTATTATCTTTGAACATATATATGTAGTACATGAATTAATACCAAATACTATGGGGTCTCTGAATATATTCAACAAGAAATTACCTTCCTCCATGGATGAAATGTAGATAAATGCAGTGAACCGGTGGCCCAATGCATAAAGGGGTTAAATGTTTTTTTTTTTTTTTTTTTTAAGGTTGCAAAAAGAGTTAACTAACCTTAGGATACAGTGGCTAGGTAGGGTTTTTTTTCCACCCTTCTCATTGGGAGGGTTTGCAACAGCTTGGCCATCGTAGGGAGAGACAGTGAGGAGAGGAAGTAAGAAGCAGCCCTGGGAATAAGCCAGCCAGCTAAAGGGAACCAAAGTACGACAAAGCCTTATGCAGACCTCTGAGGAAGCAATAAAGCTTATATTGCACATAGCAGCCATTGGGAGGAGGTGCGCGATAAAGACTGTGAAGGTAACCTGTATAAAGTTTTTTGACCCCATAGCACACTTGTCTGGGAGAAAAGAAGGATTCGGCGACCCAGGCAGAATGGAGGCAGACTACAGATAGATTGAGAAAGAGGGAGAGATATTGCTCCCCTGTGGCTGGTTCAGAGACAGAAAGTAAGGAATGCATTGGATGATTGACTCAGAGAGATAAACGCTAGGCCTGTCTACAATATCTGTAGCCTCTAGAACTAGGAGACTCTCACACCAAGATGTGCCCCAAAGGGAAAAAAGGGTGCGTCTCTTCTTTCACTATTGAATGCCCGTGAGTATTACTATAGCCACCACTCCCATCCTCTCTGAACAGTACTTCCACCTGCATACATCTGTGGAGTTATAGCTAGGCTTTCATTTGCCTAGGGCAGTGATGGCTAACCTCTGGCACTCCACCTGTGGTGAAACTACGACTCCCAGCATGCTCCATTCATTTCTATGGAGTTCTGAGAATAGCCAAGCAAGTGTGCATTTTGGGAGTCGTAGTTTTACCACAACCTGAGTGCCGGAGGTTAGTCATCACAGGCCTAGGGCAACGATTCAGTTTGCCACCTTAGCCTTGTAGCAGAATAGCCTATTAATGCCCTTCTGGTACCTAGCACATGGGTCTCATTGACCACCAGTCACCCCTAGCTATGCTCCTAAACTCCTGCAACTATAACTTCTCCTTAGATGTGTGTATTAGTACCTACTTGCATCCTTCATGTAATTACAATTCCCCTTGTTAATAACATCTATTCTTATGACTCTATGTAGTGGCATTCATTTAATATTCCTGCTAGAAGTTATGAATGAATTCCTAGCAGTTTGCAATGAACATCCTGCTGGGTGTTACCAGTTGGGGTGGGTCCCTGCGCAGTCTTTGTCCAATTAGTGCTGCCAGTGTTAGGCTATGCAGGGACACACCTTCAACTGGTAACACCCATCTCGACCTTTATGCCAAACAGTATTAATTCATTCATAACTTCTAGTAGATATAATAAAGGAATGGCACAACATAGAGCCATAAGAATAGATGTTCCAGAATTGTTATTACTTGGGGAATGCATGAAGCTATTAAAACAGTTATGTCAGGAGTGGTGACAGGTCCCATTTGAACATTTATGGCATGTTGATAGGATATGAAATAGATGTCCGAAAAGTCTGGGGACCACCTCTGGGACATGTGTCTATCTCAAGAACAAAGCCCCACCATGAATG
Organism: Rhinella marina; assembly: GCA_900303285.1. Taxonomy (NCBI): domain Eukaryota; kingdom Metazoa; phylum Chordata; class Amphibia; order Anura; family Bufonidae; genus Rhinella; species Rhinella marina. Next base: position 70,906 of record ONZH01025293.1, on the reverse strand, counting down.
CTGCGCGTGTTTCTGAAATTTCCAAAACTTTTTACAAAATTTTTGGAAGTTCTATAGCATTAATGGAGAAAGCCACACACATGTTCTCCATTCACAATGAGGCCCCGTTCTTGAGATAGTAGCTGGTCCTGGAGGTGGGACTCACACATTAATCATTTATGGCATGTCCTGTTGATATACGATAACTGTTCACATGGGACAACTCCTTTTAGAACTAGGGCATCTTCCTTTTAGCAGACGGTATTTTGTGTCATGTGTTCTACAATAATGTTTTTTGCACATCATACCATCTGATCTAGCTCCCCACATCTTATGTCTATTTTAGAAATGTTTTCCTAACTGCACATCCAATTCCCAGACCCGGGAGCCAGATGGCAGGATGCCCTCAGGGCACCATTCATAGCTTGACGAGGACAAAGGCATAGCATGATGCACATTTTGACAGATGACAGGTTTTACAGATCCTGTATAGGTTTACAGTGTTCATATGCCAATATTATGAGGTAGAGCAATCATATTTTGGGATTGTTGTGCCTCGTACTGCTGGCTACCTTCCCAAACCTGGACAGACATATTATGACAGGTAATTTTCTTGCTCATTCACAGCTCTACATTATATTGTCTTCAAATTCTCTAAAAGGTTTTCTCCATTTATCTCACATTTCATAGACAGTATTACTGGAGGGCTCTCAAAATGGGATTATCACATTCAATTTTTATAAAACTCCTTTCCAAAGATGTCCATATCTTTCAGCTTACACTGCACACTCCTCAACATTGAAATTACAACACCAAGAAGGAGGTGTCACTAAGATCTGTAGATGTTCCAATTTTCAAGCACTTAGCTCCAATCTGTGGCATGTGGGAGGGCCACAAAAACCAGAATGAAAGCAAAGTTTTTTAGCCACATGCAACCTCAAACATCGGATCAAGTTGTGTGGGATGATTGTGCTATGCGTCCTGGCGAAAACTGAGAGGAACAGAATCCTTGAACTGAGAGACCTTGTTTTGTCACTCCTGCAGAATGCCATGCTCCTAGACAGAGATGTCAGCACTGTTTAACGTAACATGTCTCGGTGGTTGGGAGAATAATGATGAACTAGAATGATAGCAAGAGGTGCACAGAGGTGAACCTCTGCATGGACAGATTGTCCGATTAGAAGAATGATGCGTAGTGTTGCATTCTGAACTGCAAGTGAAAATGGACATCACATCCCAAGCCTAGGGTGGCAAACAGTGTTTATACCAGGGGTGCACAACCCATGGCCCCCAGAGCCGTGGTGTGCTGCCCCCGTCCTGCTGGGCAGAGACACAGCTGATCCTGCGATCAGCTGTGTTTCTGTCCAGAACGCTGCACAGCCGATGGATAACAGCTCTTGCTCCTGCACTGAAGCCAAGGTGCCTTCTCCTCTGAGCGTTGTGCAGTGTGGACCGGCGACCACGTGATCGCCGGGTGTCTCAGGGGCAGATGAGCGCAGAGCTGCAGGGTCAGTAGACCCTGATCAGCTCTCCCCTGGTTCAAAGCCCCCCTTCCCCCTGCAGCAGGCTGCAGGCAGGAGGAAGGTTTCCCTGTAACTGGGGCGCCTTTGGAAGCTCCAGTTACAGTGGAAATAATACAAAAAAAGTCTCTTATTGTCTCCCAAAGGTCTTTCAGTGACCTCTTGGGGACTACGTATGTGGTAAAAATATATATTAAAAAAAATTGAAAACTCAATAAAAAATATAATAAAATACAGAGAAAAGAGAAATAAAATATGGCAAAAAAAAATAGAAAATTATAAAAAAAAAGTAAAATAAATACAACAGTCTTTTTATGACCCCTTGGGGGACATATTATGTGGCACAAATTTATTATAAAAAAATAATTAAAAAATTTTTTAAAAAATAATAAAATACAAATAAAATAAATAGGACATTATAAAAGAAAAAAATAATAAAATAAAAATAAAATAAAAAATAAAAAGGAAAAGTGTTCATTGTCCTCCAACAGTTTTTTCATGACCTCTTGTGGGACATATTATGTGACAAAAATAAAACCAATTTAAAAAAAAAATATTAAAATACAGTAAAATAATAATCAAATACAAATAACCAAAAAAATAAAAGGAAAAAGTGCAAAATTTAAAAAAGTGACTGTGTCCCCCAAGGTCTTTTTATGGAGGACATATTATGTAGCATAAATATGAAAAATTAAGTTAAAAAAGAAAATCATTCACGTGAAACTATACATATTATATAATAAAATGGCCCAGCAATAACTATAGTAACTTTTTAATGACGTTTTGTACAGTTTCCCCCAAATAAAACTATTAAAAAATAAATTATAAGGCCCTTTGTGTCACTTGAAAATGTGTTGCAAAAAATATTTTGGTAGTCCAACAAATAAGATAGTTACAACCGTTTGAACCACACTATGCGCTAAATCACAAAAAAGTGTCTGGTCATTAAGGCCTTTTCAGGCCTGATGATTCAAGCATTAGCCAATAAGCACCTTCCCCACTAGCAAGGTTAAGTGCTTACTGGTTACTGCAAGGCGCCTATAACTGGGGGCAGGAGATGGTAATAACCAGTGAGCGCCATCCTCTGCGGTGAAGGAAAGCACTGATTTGTGAATAGGAGGCAGGAAGGAAATGTCACCACTTTTCTGGTAAAAATGATTTTTAACAAGTTCCTGCAGCATGGCCTCTGAAATAGAAGATTCATAATTACATACTCCCTGCCGCTCTGGTCCTCTGTACTGCCTCCATCTTCTGGTCCCTGCATTGTTTACACCTGGCAGTGCATGGACATGGTCACTTGCATGGCTCCAGTCAATGACTGGCTTCAGAAGTGACACGCTGCTTGTGGCCATATCACCGCTGAAACCAGTCATTGGCTGGAGTGGTGTATAACCATGTCCATGGACTGCTATATGTAAACAGCGGGGTCAGTGTGAAGGACCGGAGCAGTGGGGAGCAGGTAAGTATAACTCTTTGGTTTCATGGGCCATGCTGCAGCACGATATTCTGGACAATTACTGGGAACAAGTGTTCATAGGAGCTCTCATTCCTGATATCTGGCCGGTATAACCGTGCAGCTGATCAGTCGATAAACAAGGAATCGCTCATTTGGCGCCTGATTTGTATATTTTATCAGGATGAAAGATGTACGATTATCTGCAGCACATCTCCCTGTGTAATCAGGGATGTGCTACCAATAATCAATATAACTAAATGAAGGCGGAATGACTGTGGTAGTGATCATTCCTCCCCAGTCACTTTGCACTGGCCTGTGTAATAGGTCGATGAGCGCAGATCGACTTTTTTTTTTATTTGCGGCCCCTTGAAATAGAGCATTGTGACAATGTGACCCCCAGACCAAAAAAGGTTGTACACTGTTGGTTTATACAAACCATCAGAAGGCATTTGTACGACATTGGGCCAAGAGCCAGACTTCCATCTAAGATGTTTCATTCACCTCACGCCACAGCTCTCTAAGGCTACCATGGTGCACAGCAAAATGGCAGTGGAAGCCTATCCTATTCAGTGCTAACCCTGTAAAACATTGTGGGTGACATGCTGCTGCCGAGCTGACTGTCTAAAAAATTATGGGTGAGGCGCTGCTGCTGGGCTGACCATCTAAAAAATTATGGGTGAGGTCCTGATTTTGTGTCAGATGCAATGATAGCTGGAGATTGGTCTGGAGACCACGTGATCAATGTCACGAAGAGTCCTTCAAAAGGGAATGTCACTATTGTCCTACTCCCAGGATTATGGTGTGGGGTGGCATAATGTTCGGTAGTTTTCATTTCAGGAAAACTAACAGGACAATATTACATTGATTTGGTCATGGAACCAGTGGTACGGCCATTTCTTCAAACAGTCGCAGGAGCTGTTTTTCAACAGGACAAAGCCAGGCAGCATGTTGCACATGCTACAGTGAGCAGCCTGTGTGGCCTCAATCTGCTAACATGGCCTGCAATGTCTTCAGACTTGTCTGCCATCGAGCATGTCATTGGTTGGCAATTGCAAAGGGAGCTGCTGGCACCAGATCTTGATCTTTTGTGTGCCCAAGTAGATTCCATGTGGTAGAACATTCTTCCCACCTCTGGGACCTGCACCTACACGAGAACGGAGCAGGGAAGGATATGGAGGGCAGATGCGCAGCCGCCCTCCATTCACTTCTATGGGGCCGCCAAAAATAGACGAGCTCTGGTTTGGATATTTCCGTCTGCCCCATAGAAATAAATGGGAGCGGTGCGCTCCCATTCACTTGTATGGGGAGAGCGCTTGGCGGTAGCTGGACCCCGGGAAACCCAGGGTCCTCCAGCCACCACTCTTCCCGCTCCATTCTCGGCGTAGGTACAGGTACCAGACGTGTGGCCCGCACCTATCAGACAATGGGGGTATATCCTAGCAATATGCCCCCATTGTCTGTGATGGGAATACCCCTTTAAATATGAATGTCAAGCTTTTAAGACTATGGGAAGAATTGATTACGAGGTTTTGCTTGAAGTCATAACACCTTTGTCAGTATTTTTGTCATACTCCAGTAATATTATGACTTTTTAAAAAGTTGCAGTTGATAAAAAAAACATTCACAAATATGGCATTTGCCAAAGTATGCTACTTTTTCCTCCCAGAATTCTGATACAAATGGAATCATGAATTCCTACTCATGTTATCCAACATTGTATGCTTATTAGCTTCATTATATATCTTCATACCATTAAGTATTTTTTAGAAACACAGCTCTAAATCCTGTGCATATCGAGAAATAAAATGGCTTCCTATGATCACCACTAGAGGGAGCTGAGTTATCACTGAGTTCAAAGTATAAACAGTATGCACTAAGCTCTTCAGCTCCCTCTAGTGGTCTCTGATGGCAGCCACAGTTGTATCATGTACCTCTAAAGAAATACAGGACATTTACAAAGATCTATCAGTGCTGAACCAATTTAGATTTTTTTTAAAAATGAAACGGTGTTCAATGGTCTTTTTGGTATCTTTAAAAAATAAGCACATGGACTATTTAACCAAATATAACATGCCCATAAGCAGATTTTTCTGATTTTTTTAAACAGTTGATACATTTCTCAACTGACTAGCGTGCTTGTGTGACCATGGCCAAAAACATTCCCCAGTGTATTTCTAAGTGCTTATTAAATGAACTGGATGAAGCAATATGCATAGCTATTATTGCCTTGGCTGACTAGTACAGTAACCTATAATTTACAACTTCTTTAAATGGAATCTGTCAACAAACCAGAAAAGTTTTAACATTTTTTTTTTACTTTTCATGTCATTATCTACATTAAAATCATATTATGCTTCATATTATGCTACCTACTCCTGTTCTATATAGATCACTTCTTATCAGCCACCTCATGATCATCACAGGCAGGATTACCATGATAGAGAATAATATAGTAGGATTAATTAAACATAATTAAATCTTGGATATACATAAGTTTTAGTGTTGACCAAGCACCGTAGTGCTCGGGTGCTCGGGTCGAACACTAGGCGGTGCTCGAGTGCTCGCCCGAGCCCCCGAGCATAATGGAAGTCAATGGGAGAACCCGAGCACTAAACCAGGCACCCCCTGCTCTGAAGGGGGAGGGTGTCTGGTTCATAGGGAAAGGTCAGAAAATGGTGGAAACACCACTGACATAGTTTGGGAACAGCATGTGGAGGATATCTGGATGCATCTTGGACTACAAAGTCTCTGCTGGGAATGATGTTGTTCGAGTATTACGCCACTTTTACGGAATGACAAAAATACCCCCCAAAACTAAAGATAACATTGATTTTAGAGGAAATATTGTTAGGAAACATATATTTACTTGTACATAAAGCGCAAGTGCTGCCACAAAAATTACAAGGAAGAGGCACTCCCATACAACCGGTATATCACATAAAGGAGGGCCTCATTCACATTGTGGTACAATTGTTCATGTCGTGGGACTCCTACACTCATAAAGCCTATGCACAAAATGAAAGGGCTGCCAAAAATTACAAGGGACAGACACTCCAATACACCCTTTATTACACATAAAGGAGTGCATCAGACACACCCTTGAAAAATTCGGATTCGTGGCCTGCTGCTGACACTCAAAAACATTAGGGGTGAGGGTCTGCTGCTGAGCTGACCCTGTAAAACATTATGGGTGACATGCTGCTGCCGAGCTGACTGTCTAAAAAATTATGGGTGAGGTGCTGCTGCTGAGCTGACCATCTAAAAAATTATGGGTGAGGTCCTGCTGCTTAGCTGACCGTCTAAAGAATTATGGGTGAGGTCTTCTGCTGAGCTGACCATCAAAAACATTATGGGTGACGTGCTTCTGCTGAGCTGACCGTCTAAAAAATTATGGTTGAGGTCCTGCTGGTGACCGTCTTAGAAATTAGTGGTGAGGGCCTGCTGGTGACCGTATTAATAATTAGTGTTGAGGGCCTGCTGGTGAACGTCGAGGGCAGCCTAATAAGCAGTTTCATATGATGGAGGATGAGGAGGAAGAGAACGAGAAGAGGAAGGGGTACATGGGAATACAGTGTATTCAATATTTGTTTAGTGCTATGGCCTGTGGGTGGGTGGCTGGGTATTTGCGCTTGCGTTCAAATGCCTGGGGTAAGGACATTTGAATGCTGCGCCGGGACACTGAAGTGGACGTGCTTTCTGATGGTGCTTGCGAAGGTCCAGGTGCAGGGCAGGAGGCATCTGGGCTTGCGTCTTGGACAGCATGTAACAGAAGGGAAGAGGAGGCAGTGGTGCGACCTGCAGACACCGATTGTGGACCCAGGCGTTTGGCCCACTTATTAGGGTGCTTTGCTGCCATGTGGCGGATCATGCTGGTGGTGGTCAGGTTGCTGGTGTTCACGCTCCAGCTCATTTTGGTATGGCACAGGTTGCAAATTACAATTCGTTTATCGTCAGCACTTTCCTCAAAAAAGCGCCAGACTGTGGAACACCTACCCCTTGGCGAGGGAGCTTGCCGCAAGGGGCTGCTCCGGGGAACAGTTGCGGGCCTGGTTGGCGTGGCCTGCCTTCTCCCTTTTGCCACCCCACTGCCTCTTCCAGCCTGTTGCGGTGCTGCGGATCCCTCCCCCTCTGTGATGCTGTCCTTGCTCGGCTTGCCACCTTCCCAGGTTGGGTCAGCGATTTCATCGTCCACCACCTCCTCTTCCACTTCCTCACTCTGGTCCTCCTCCTCACACGGTGACCTAACAAGAACCTGACTTAACTGCGTCTCATCCACATCATCAACCTCTTGAGGCACTAATTGCCCTTGACTTATTGGCAACTGTGTCTCATCATCATCATCATCATGCATCTCGCCAGAGACTAATTGCCGTTCCCCACCGTCATCTTCTTTAGACTGTGGATGCTCATGAGTTTGCTCCTGTCCCTCTTGAAGCGGGCTTGGCGAGAGGCCCAAATCAAGGAACGGTGATGAAAAAAGCTCCTCGGAATATCCGAGTGTGGGATCACTTATTTGCCCAGACTGAATGGTGGGAGGAAGGAGGATCAGGGTGTGGATTTGGTTGACCAGACTCTTGGCTACTAAGACTGGACTTTGTGGAAGACAGGGTGGTGCTTAACCGACTGGAAGCATTATCTGCTGCAATCCAACCGACTACCTGGTTGCACTGGTGTGGCGTCAAGAGTGGTGTCTTGCGCTGCCCTGCAAACTGTGACATGAAGCTAGGAGTTTTGGATGACTTTGTTTCTTGTGCTCTGCCAGCAGGCACAGTTTCACAGCGCCCAGAGCCATGGCCTCTGCGTGCACCATCAGCAACACGTCCACTTCCCTGTCCCTTACTGCTCGCCTTGCGCATATTAAATGGTATATATGCAAGTTTGTCACAAGTACAGTAGCGCAGATTTTTTTTAAATGTATGAGCAGAAAAATTACACTGAATGTCAGAAATATTTAGGATACACAAATGTTAAACAGTAGATGCAAGACAGGTAATGTCGCTTTGATTAGCGGCAGAAAAATGACACCGGATGTCAGGTATATAGGATACAGAAACGTTATAATGCACACGCAACACAGGTAATGTCGCCTTGATTAGCGGCAGAAAAATAGCAACGGATGTCAGGTATATAGGATACAGAAACGTTATAATGCACACGCTGTGCAGGTGGTGTTAAGGTCAGGCAAACTTGCGTTATTTTTGCCCCAAAAGAAAAAAAAATATTGCAGCCAAATATAACAACAGTCCTTAAAAGGACTTTTGAGTCTTTTAAACAGAACAACTAGCCCTGCCTATCCAAATTTTATCCCTACACTATCTGTCCCTCCTTGCGCAAACGTTATACAGCAGACGCCCCACAGGTAATGTCGCCTTGATTAGATGCAGAAAAAATAGCAACGGATGTCAGGTATATAGGATACAAAAACGTTATAATGCACACACTGTGCAGGTTCTATCCCTACACTATCTGTCCCTCCTTGCAGCAGCTCTCCCTGACTCGGTCTGAGCCGGGTCACATGTCATGATGATGCGTTCCCGGCCAAACTGTAATGCCAGTAGCCAACATGGCTACGGCATCACAATGAATGCCAAGAAACGTGCGGGGAGGGGACTCAAGCATGGCGCACGAGCACACACGGTGTTCGGCCGCATGCTCGCTCAACACTCATAAGTTTCAATATCTGGTATAAGCTGGATATAGACTTCTCATGTATCTAGACAAATATTCCTTTGCTTTTGGGTTTCCTGCTCTAGAGTATCCAGATGCTCTGATAGATCTGTGTGGCAGAATCCTATTAGCTCATTTGTATTTTTACGTAAGGGTAAAACTCGGGTCTTGGCTCAATAAAAGGCTTATTCTGCCATTTGGGGAAGAAGAAGACTCAATGACCACCATAAGTCATGTTTTCTAATTCTGTTGCCCCTAGACTAAGTTTTAAGATTTGGAGCTTTGCAGACAACATGGTTAGATACATTGTTTAGAGATCATACGAAAATTCTACCACGACAAGAACACCTTTATATAAATAACACGAGATCCATCATTCACAGTGGTTGATGTCACAGCTTATCTACTCCCCCTCTCTGCACAATAATCTCTGCCACAGATTTTTTTGTTCCATGTGGCTGCTGTAAAGCATATCTCTAAATGCTGTTAAAAGGGTTGCCGGGGTTCAGAGGTGAACCCGGACATATCCCCATTTTCACCCAGGCAGGCCCCCTGATATTAGCATAAGAGCATTTCATGCTCCGATGCTGTTCCTTGCCTCCCATGGATCACATAGGGCAAGGGCTTTTTTGTTTATGTTTTTACACTACTAGGCAGAGGCTTCCGCCCAGTAGTGCATTTGGTGACGTCACCGGCTCTGATGGGCGGACTTTAGCACTGCCCTAGTCATTTTACAGGTTAGGGCAGCAATAAAGCCCGCCCATAAGCTCTGGTGGCATCACCACGCTCACTGCTAGGCGGAAGCCTCTGCCTAGCAGTCCCTATGGAGAGCCCAGTACGTCACCAAATCTCCATAAAATGCCTTTGCCTTGCACAATCCAGAGCTTGGCAAAGGAGAGAATCGGAGCATGAAATGTTCTTATTAGTGGGGCTGTCTGGGTAAAAATGAGGATATGTCTGGGTTCAGCTCTGGAATCTGGACAACCCCTTTAATAACCGCTCAGGCAATAATCTAGATTTACAAAAATCTACAATCAGAAAATAAAAACATATGTACCACTGTCTGGTTTTAATTGTGATATCTTCCCTTTAAAGAGAACCTGAAATAATCACAAATCTCCGAGAATATGAAGTTTCTCTTAATCCAGGGTGGGCTTCCTAGTTTCTCTCTTAATATTCCGTCTCCCTCCTCCCTTTCCTAACATGACCCGATTTCCCACGCAACCACATCACTCTTCCAACTCCTGATGCGCTTACCATTTCTCTTCGCACCGGAAGCACAACACCGCAGCTGCCAATCCTCCCCATCTGTCTCCGGACCCCGGAATTTTTACCCGGTGATTAAAGGAGGGGAGAAAAAAAAACCCAAAATTTTTAAAAATCCAAAATGATAATAAAGCTTACGGAACAAGGAATAGACTGACACGAATATCAGACGAGACACTTTTAATAACAGACCGATGAAACGGCGAGATTTCCTTCAGCTGCTGACAAATCGGAGGGAGGCAATTTCATGCTAATTAATTAGCACTGGTAAGAAGGGATTTATTTTTTTTAATTAAGCATGTGGTCTTTTTGTTTCGTCTCTCTGGCTCATGCAGCTTTAATTTATTCTGACAACTAAAAGCATTTTTGCAGGGGTGGTGGCGGCGGCGAGGGGGAGACGCTCCTGATTAGTCTAGAGCCGTGGAGAAACATAGCATGTGACAGAAGATAAGAATAGTTCGGCCCACCCAGTCTGCATATTCCTACGGTACCTGCTATGTTACCTGAGATCTTATCATAGTCATGTATTACTCTGCCCATAGAACCTAGATCAAAAAAATGCATCCAAATATAGCAGAGCCGAACCTGTCATTTCATATATTGGAGTTGCATCGTTTGTACATTGTCCATACAGTAAGTTCTGCTGCCGGAATACAATGTAAAACCACCCTCTGATATCTCCATGAGTTGGACCAAGCGATAAATGAGCTCTGCTGCATCCATTTATAAGGCTCGGCAACCATTAACTATTTCCAGATATGATTTCTCGAGCCTATATCAGTTTTTGCCTCCCTCACCTTCACCCTAGGGCCGTAGAAGTTGGAGGTGTCTTGTAAGAGCTCTGGCTGAAGACTACCATGTCAAATACTGGAATCTGGTTTTCTCTCTTTAGCGCCCCCAGTTGTGGCACTTGAGTATTGTACAATTTTTGGGGGGAAATCTGCATGTAGTCATGATTGTAATGATTGTTTTTGGGATTTTGCTGTTATAACCTTGTCTTTCTTGGATATAATGGTCACTAGCCGGTGTATTCCCTGTTGTACCTGCTCCAGGTGTAATCCTGATGGAGCAGCTTCCCGATGACATGCACTGTTACTGAGCATGGGCAGGCAGACCCCAATGAGCTCTTTGTTTTGTGAGGAGGCTCTCTGCATTTTATCCCTGGCGTCTGTGCTCTGGGCTTGAGAACAATAGTAGAATATCAAGAAATGTCAGTGTGCAGGATGCCAGGGGACCTATGATGTGTGGACTGGGCACCATGCCAGGCTCAGCAGACAATAGGGCAGTCGTCTCATGCGGACCCCGTCAGTTTTATAGGCAGCTGCAGAACAGAAGGTTATAGCTAGGAAAGGGTGGGGGAGGAAAAAATATATAGCATCAGGCTATCTATTATCTATCTATCTATCTATCTATCTATCTATCTATCTATCTATCTATCTATCTATCTATTTCATATATATCTACCTTCTATCTATCTCATATTTCTATCTATCTATCTATTATCTATCTATCTATTTCATATATATCTACCTTCTATCTCATATTTCTATCTATCTATCTATCTATCTATCTATCTATCTATCTATCTATCTCTGTCTTACAAGTTATCTACATCTATCTGTCATATGTATATAAAATATATCTGTCTATCATCTATCTATGCATCTATCTAAGGTTAGTTGGGGGACAAATCAAGAACAACATTAGAAAATATTATTTCACTGAAAGAGTAGTAGAAGCTTGGAACAAACTTCCAGCAGAGGTGGTTGATACATTCACAGTAACTGAATTTAAACATGCCTGGGATAAACATGTATCTATCCTAAGATAACAATAAAAGGATAATAAAAGGGCAGACTAGATGGACCAGGTGGTCTTTTTCTGCCGTCAATCTCCTATGTTTCTATTTTAAAAAAACTACAAAAATCTATCTAAAAAAATCAATGTTTCGTATCCATATAATATCTATCATCTGTTAGCTATATACTATCTATATACTATCTCTCTCAGCTATCAAGCTATCTTAAAAATCTATCTAAAAATCTTTCTATCGCTGTTATCTATCATCTATGTCATATGTATCTAGAAATATACCCACCTCTCTTTCATCTATGAATCTATCTATCTATCTATCTATCTATCTATCTATCATCATGTACAAGATATCAGGGAGAAGATCTGGGGGCTTGTACAATGTGACAACTTGATCTGCGAGTTAGGTCACTGTCTTGTGTAATTGTTACAATGTGTTACCCCAGTATTGTGCTATGTAAGGAACTATAGCTGTTGATGGCACTGTATAAATACATACTGGTATTGGTTCTGATTATGTCTGATTTAAAGAGAGTCTGTCACCTGTTTTTCACCTATACAACTAACAGCAGTGCTCCACAGAAGGTTGCAGACACATCCCAGACATACCTGTGTGTACTCTGTGCCTTTATTCCATGTCCAGGAAAAGCACTTTTATTCTGCTGGAAAACAGCTCCCAAGTAGCCAGCTCTGCTGCTGCAAGTGCCCAGAGCAAACCAGACTGAAGAGGGGAGGGCTGCTTTAGTTGCTCATATCTTGGGATATGAACCTGACCTTGTTTGAAAGCTGGCATTCCAAACTTTCAAAGGATACCAGGACCACAGCATTATATGCACTATATCAGAAGATATGGCTGTTAGAAATCGAGTCAGGAGTGAAGGCGGTTTTTACTTTCACTTTCAGCTGGGCACTTGGGAGCTGTTTTCCAGCAGAATAAAAGTGCTTTTCTTGGACATGTAGTACAGACACACAGTGCACACAGGTATGTCTGGGATATGTATGCAATCTTCTGTGGGGCGGTGCTTTTAGTTATATTGGTGAAAAATAGGTGACAGACTCCCTTTAAGATGGTGCAGAAAATGGAGCATGTATGTTTATGTTGGTGACCAAGATAGGCCCAGATGTGCATAGGTGAACTTTTTCTACTTCAAATATAGTGTCCATTGATCAAGTGTTTATGTGTCCTAAGCATTATATAAGATGCCAGCCAGGGGAGCTTGTCTGAGCTTGTACATTGTCATCTGTCAGAGAAAGACAGCTTATCTTTAGACACATATTACAGCTAACAGGACAGGACAGTGGACAGGACAGGGGCAGTTTTAGGAAAGACAACAGTTAGATTTAATTCATTGATAGAGAGATCTAAAGCTACAGTACTCAATTTTTATCTTAATGGGTATCAGCCAAGCTATTAGTCTGATTTTTATTCAGCTCTGTCCAATTGATGTTTTGTTTTAAATATTGCAAAATTTCTTTAACCCCTTAAGGACCCAGCAATTTTCAGTTTTCATTTTTTACTCCCTGCCATAACCTTTTTATTTTTCCATTCACATAGCCATATGAGAGCTTGTTTTTTGCAGGACAAGTTGTACTTTTTAATGGCGGGGGGGTACTTTTTTGCTGTCCGTGATTAGCATTATCAACGATTATGGACATTGCCTCCAGGTCTCTGCTGTGTAAAACAGCAGGTACCCAGCAGCTATGGCACCCGCTCAGCTTCTGAGGGGGCGCCATTCTTAATGAATAGACTTCCACCGTGCACCGTACCCCCTTTAGGGGTTAAAAAATTCCATTCATCACAGACTAGTATACTTCATTAGACGTCTTTGATGTACCTGACAAAATTGTCCTTCACAAGTAAGGAAAGCGTTACATTTGTGAAAATGAGTCACGCATAGATCCGTAAGGATTTTCACACATTGCTGACCGTGGGAACTGACAATTTATCACCTGCTCAATGATGCCACTGATGCTTTTTGCCAGTCCATCATGTTGTACTACTGCCACTGCAGCAACAGTTGCTCCAGATACCAGTACTACTACCCCTATGCAGCCACATCTCCTGTCTTGTTAATCAGTTTCCATACTGTTCTGCTGCCGCTGGAAATACTAATGCTCCTACTGCAACCACTACTACTACACATATACAACTGCACATCTGCCTTGTCTGTCAGGTTCCATAATATACTGCTGCCGCTGTTGCTCTCATACAAAAGCCATTGCTTCATTACTTTCCTGCACCTCAAGCACACTGTCATGGGCACATGTAATTGTGGCAGTCAAATTGGTCGACATATATAATATACAGTACATGCGGAAAGTCCTCAGACCCTTTCACTTTTTCAAATTTTGTTATGTTGCGCACTTGTGTTAAAATAAAATAAAAATGTTCCCATCTTTCTGCACTTAATACCCCATAATGAGAAAGTGAAAACAGATTATTAGAAATCTTTGCTAATTTATTTACAAAACTAAAGTATTGCATTGACATAAGTACTCAGACCCTTTACTCTGGACTTAGTTTTAGCACCCTTGGCAGTGATTACAGTCTCCAGTCTTCCGGGGGATGATGCCACAAGGTTTGCACACCTGGATTGTGGATTTTCTGCCATTCTTCTCTGCACATCCTGTCAACTTAGGCTGTTGGTGGACAGCCATTTTCAGGTCTCTCCAGAGATGTTCGATTGGTCTGAGAGTCCTTTAGATGTTTTTTATGCAAACTCCAGGTGGTCTTTCATGTCTCCTTCACTGAGGAGAGGCTTCTTTCTGGCCACTCTGCCATATACTGTAGCCCAGATTGGTGGAGTGGACCTTCTGGAAGTTTCTCCCATATGCACACAGGATCTTTGGAGCTCAGCCACAGTACCAAGGCCCTCCCTCCGATTTCATAGTTTGCTGAGCGGGTTGCCTGACAGGTTGCCGTTGGGCCGGGGATCACGCAAGTCTCGCGCATGCGCGGTGCGCGATATCTCCCTGCGCGATCCCGGCCCCGGCTCTTCACTTTGCCGGCGCTTTTGTCTGTACAGTGCATGCGCCACAGAAGCAAGCGAGCGCGCTTGGCAGAGCGCGCCCGCCGTCCCTGCATGCAAGGGGTCATTGAAAGCGTCGGAACGCCCAGCCATACGCTGACAAAGTGAAGAGCTGGGGCCGGGATCGCGCAGGGAGATATCGCGCACCGCGCATGCGCGAGACTTGCGCGATCCCCGGCCCAACGGCAACCTGTCAGTCAAGTTGACCAGCGGAGTGGTTTGCTTGACTTGAAGCAAGGAGGCCGCTGCCCCCTTGACTTCAAGCGGAGTCAAGACAGCGCGTGCAGGAGAATTAAAAGATCAATTTCTGCAACTTTGAGGAATCTCTTCTCCTTATGAAGATCTTATTCAGCATCACCCTGGCTCCTAAATTAAGGTACTACAGTTTTTTTTGGCTACAGGAGGTGACAGGTTCCCTTTAACAGCCTGTTAAACTTCCTAGAAAAAAAAACACTTGATCAAAACAAGCCATTACTTCTTCTGATACCACTGTGTGTGTATAAACACCGGTAGACCTCTGCCACAAAAAGGGATACATTTTGGACCATTTTTTTACATTTTAAAAAGCATAAAAGTATCCAACAGTACAGTGTGTTCTTAAACAGGTTGTTTTGACCATCGGCTACCATAGTCATATATGTTGCTGTCACTTTGACATTACTAATGTTGTATTAGGCTGAGTTCACATCAGCGTTCAGCCTTTCCATTTTCCTTCTCCGTTATAGGAGCAGGAGAATGGAAAGGACGGATTCAGCACATAACCGAGCCCAATGGAGCCTATGGACCCCATGGACTCTAATGGGGTCCTTTCAGTTTCTGCTGAGGGAAAGATTTTTGAAGCAGTGGCAAAAGTCCTATAACTGAGCAGGAGAACAAAAAGGCTGAATGCTGATGTGAACTCAGCCTTATTGTTAAAGTGCTTAAAAGGGGTTGGATAAAGTCCTAGGAGACCTCCAGATTGTCATACACAACCCTTTAGGGCAATCTGACCACTTTCGATTTTGGTTGAGTTTATTTGTATCCAAATCTAATCTACTAACTGATTCATTTTAATCAGACCCAAAATGAATTAGTGGATATTTTGCATAGGTTTTATTATCAGGAGTAGTGTGATTATGAACCTTTACTCTGCTAGATTCTGCTCTTACAAGTGCACTGGGCGGAAGCTTCCCTGTGACGTGTTCTCTGCTCTCAGCACTGAGCTGCTTCACAGCCCCTCCGTTCTGCCAGCTGTAGCATCCAATCAGGAGACCACTATGCCTGTCACTATAAGCAGATGGCAGGGGCTTAAAGCAGCTTGATGCAGAGAGGGCACTTCACTGTGAAGTTCTAGACTCCTGGACTCTTAAAGGGGTTTTCTCATAATGGATAATAGGGGCATATCACTAGGTATGCCCCCATTGTCTTATAGGTGCAGGTCCCACCTCCGGGACCTGCACCTATATCCAGAACGGAGCCCCGCAAGGTGATAGCTGGAGGACTCCGGTCTGGCCACCACCAAGCCGGCTCCCCATAGAAATGAAAGGGAGCGTACCCATTCATTACTCTGGTAGCGCTCGGCTACTTTCAACGGCCCCATAGAAAATGAATGGAGGGCGGCTGCACATGCGCAGAGCACCTTCCATCACTTTTGGGGCTCCGTTCTGGATATATACCTATAAGACAATGGGGGCATATCCTAGCAATATGCCCCCATTGTTCATGATGACACAAACCCTTAAGCAGAATCTGGCAGAATAAAAGTTCATATTCACACTACTCCTAAATAATAACACCTACACAAAAGTTATATCCTGCTCTCCCCAGCCATTACATAGTGCTATCAGTAGTTTAGCAAAATCAAATCTCCTAACAGAATACAGAAAACAGACGAATAATATAGCATTTGCTTTGCACTTGCACTTTTTTGACAGTATATTGGTATACATTATAAGGGTGTGATTAGAATTTTTCTTAGTCTTTTGTCCTGAAGATGGTATTCAATTTAATGTACACTGCTTTGAGCACTCAGTGCTGCCCCCTAATGACGTATTCTCCTTTGCATCTCCCTTACTTTCTGCCTAGGCCACATCCAGTAGGTTGGCAACCGAAATCTCGCAGCTATTGTCAGCTCTTCCTGCAAGATGCCATGTCCTCTCTGCACAGCAACGCTGCCACTGATCATATGAGAGACTGATGCTCCTGGACACGTCCCCTGTTCCTGATTTGCATATGTAATGCAGCCATACTTAATGACAGTGAGTAATTATGCTAATCTCTTCTTGCTGCTGGGTTCCACAAGGGGATAATACAAGGGAATGGGAGGTGAGGGTAGTCAGGGCACACGTGTTATTCAGACGTGCCAGAAGCAATATTTCTTCTGTCTTCAACCAAATTGTACCCAGAATTTTATTGTTATTATGTCCAGCCTACCAGATAAAATGTGTTCTGTGCTCTGTGTGAGTCTGGCTAGTAGTATATAAACGATTAAAATGGTTACATACTGTGTATTTTAAAAAATTAAGTTACTTGTAGACCATTATCGCCAAATCTTTAGGAACGTCCAGGAGGATCCTGGAAAAAGGAGAAGCCTCCTGGACTCCCAGTAAAGTTGGCAAATCTCCCAGTTGCCACAGAAGTCGGCTGGTACTTCCCAAAAAGCTGCCCTGCCATGGTGCTGCAGCATCAGACTTAGGCTACTTTCACACTAGTGTTTCTATTTTCCTGTATTGAGATCCATAATAGGATCTCAATACCGGAGAAAAACGCTTCCGTTTTGTCCCCATTCATTGTCAATGGGGACAAAATGTAACTGAACAGAACGGAGAGCTCCAAAATGCAATCCATTCTGTTTGGTTGCGTTCCCATACTGGAGAGAAAACCACAGCAAGTTGTGGTTTTCTTTCCGTCATAGGATGCAGAGCAAGACATTTAACTCTGACACAATCTGACACAACAGAAAACGGATCCGTCCCCCCTTGACTTTCAATGGAGTTCATGACAGATCCGTCTTGGCTATGTTAAAGATAATACAACTGGATCTGTTCATAACGGATGCAGATAGTTGTATTATCAGTAGCCCTGAGCCCTGCCGGATCCAGCAAAAATGCTGGTGTGAAAGTAGCCTTAGCCCTGATGTCTAAATGCATATTTAGGGGGTGGCATTGCATCACAAAAAGGGGGTATTGCCTTGAAATGGTAGTAGTATGCAAAATAGGGGTTGTCCATG
This sequence comes from Rhinella marina, assembly GCA_900303285.1. Lineage (NCBI taxonomy): Eukaryota > Metazoa > Chordata > Amphibia > Anura > Bufonidae > Rhinella > Rhinella marina. The sequence continues at coordinate 52,969 of ONZH01025293.1, read as the reverse complement.
CTCAGGGGAAAAAAATCCACGTGGAAGCCAGTTTTCTAAAGTTGGCAAGTACGTTGTAGACTGATTGTAGAAACTAGAATTGCATTATGCATTTGCTCCCACCATTCTTCATTTCTGGAATGACAAGTAGCAGGGCTGGTGAAGAGCAGTGGCACAATATGGGCAGTTGTTCCATCTAAAGAAGACAGTATTTTAATAAATATGAGGATTAAAGGGGTTATCCATCTTTCGAACCGTAAAGGCTATGTACACCTTTGGGGACATTTTTTTTATTATTGCATTGAGCTAAAAATAACATTTTTTCAATTGGTCTTTATTAAAAATGTTGAGCCCTTTTCTCTGTACAGCGTTGAGATTCTCTAGTAGCATGCTGTTCAGCTCCTTATTTATCATTGCTGATCTCCTAAACTTTCCCTATAGCTCAATTCTTATCTTACTGATAAGAATGTGGCTTAAATAAGTGTTTATGACCTTTTAGTAATTTAGAAATAAGGTTTATAAGATGACCGGCACAAAGTGAAAGTAGTATTCACACAGCTATAAAAATAGTTAACCCCTTGTGACAGAACCCCTTGTGAAGAACAACTGAAAAAAATGATTTTTAGCCCAAAATGAGTAAAATGCAATCATTAAAAAAAATTGCCCACAAAGGTGTACATGGCCTATAATCATCAGGACAGGCCATCAGCGTTAAATCAGTGAAGGTCCGATTCCCAGTACCCCACTGCTCAAATTTTTAAAGTGAACGTGTCATCAAATAATTGCCTATTGTTTAAATCCAGTTTCTGTGTTAAATATATATTTTTTACATTTTTGGTGATATTATTTTTATTTTCCACGTCACTATATAAAAAAAATAAATAAATAGAACTGTGCAGTTTCAAAACTGACCACTAGGCCAAATAATATGTCGAAACTTCTTGTTCTGTACAGGTAACTCTTCATTATCACAGGCAGAATTACAACGACAAGTAACAGCACTTTATAGGTAACACATGATCCCTATAGATGATATCACACCTCATCTACTCCTTCCTGACCTCTGCACAGGTCACAAACCATGCCTAGAAAACTCTCCCATAGAAAACAATGAGGTCCCCTCCAGACTATTGTGTCTATGGCTTTCAAGAACAGGAAGTATTGACATATTTTAGGTCTAGTGGCTAGTGTAAAAAAATGCATGATTTTAGTATTTTCCTTAAAAAATACTTGGGGACATGGAAATGTTTAAAAAAAATCACCAAAATTCTAAAAATAAATATGTTTAACATGAAAACTTGATTCAAACAATAGGTCATTTTCTGATGACACTGTCACGTTACAGGTGTATGTGCAGCCCTGAACTTAACCACACCTCTGACCCTGCATACTTGCATGGCCCATCCTAGGCAACGGCGTACAACTAGTCAAAAGTCCCTAGCCTTGGTATGTGCTGTGGCATACAGGGAGAGGGAAAAAATGGCAGAAAACAATAAAGAAAGACAGAACCCACAAATATGAGAAGGTTGCCGAGCCGAGGTCAATACCAGGAAGTAACGTCAAATACCAGAGAAACAAACGGAAGTGAGGTCAAACACATGAGCCAAGGTCAAAGCCGAGAGGTAATGAGGTACAGAAGGAAGAGACGGGGACGAGGTCAAATATACAAGCCGAAGTTGAAGCACAATGTCACAGCAGTTCAATCGCAAGTTCAGGTATTAAAACCAATCACAGGCAACCTGTGGCCAGCAGGCTGCCTGTTTAAATAGGCCCAGCAGATGGGTCATGTGACATGGCCAGTGTCATGTGACCCAGATTAGAAACCTCAGTACACCTGAGCGTGAATCATGGGTGTCGGTGCTCAGCTCCCCTGCTGCTTGTTGTCCAGGGGATGGAGGATGCCGGCCGCGCTTGTGAAGTGCGCGTCGCCGGGTCCTCCGCTCCCCTGGGTTGCTAGGGATACGAGGACGCCGGCTCCTCATTACAGACACATTCCCTTTAACTCGTTCCCAACAGCCTCACATATATATATACATCGGCGGTCTGGTATTTAAATATGGCGTCCGCTTGCAAGCACAATGGGCGCCATAGCCGCTGTTTTAAGCCCCCAGCATTCTTATATCAGCCCCCATTGCCTCTTATCAGCCCCCAGCAGCTTCATATCAGCCCCCAGCGCCTCTTATCAGCCCCCAGGAGTCTTTTAACAGCCCACATTGTCAGTGCCTCTTATCAGCCCCCAGGAGTCTTTTATCAGCCCAAATTGCCAGTGCCCTTTATCAGCCCCCGTTGCCAGTGCATCTTATCAGCTCCCGTTGCCTCTCACCAGCCCCTGCCGCCTCTTATCAGCCCCCATCAGCCTCGTTTTGAATAAAATAAAAAACACTTACCTATCCTACTCCGAAAGGCGTCGGTCCTCTTCTCCAGTGCGATCCTCTTCATCTTGCTGCCGGCTGTACTGTGAACCGGCGTGCACAGTGTGAGGTCACAGAGCGCCCTCACGTTGTGTGCAGCCACTGCACAGCCGACAGCCGAGCAGAGGACCAGGAAGCAATGAGTACAGAGCCTTCACTGCTTCCTGGTCCTCCGGTGTTAATGAGCACTTCCATAATGGAAGCGCTCATTAGCATTCGCCCCATAAGACGCAGGGACATTTTTTCCCAATTTTGGGGGAAAAATGCATCTTATACGGCAAAAAATACGGTAATAGGTCAGTTTCACTGCATAGGAAACACTTTAAAAACAAAACCCATAAAACTGTGGTGGAATCATGTTTTATTTTATAATTCCACCCCATTTGGAACTTTTTTCCTGCTTCACACTACATTGTATGCAACTGTAAATGGTGCCATTAGAAAGTACAGCTTGTCCCACAAAAAGCCCATATATAGCTATGTGAATGGAAAAATAAAAAAGTTATGGCCCTGGGAAGGCTGGGAGTAAAAAACGAAAATGAAGAAATGGAAAAAAGCCTGGTCATTAGGGGTTAAAGGAATCCCAGCGCTTGTGGGAGCACTCTGGCCTCTTCAGTGTGTACGTACATCACTCTGAATGATGACTAGAGTATTGTCATCATTCTGACCACAGTATTGTAGAGTTGTCCTGTTCAAATCAATGGAGCAAGGCAGCAAAAACTCTCAGGACAAACTTCATAGAGAGCAATATAGGTCCTCAGATCACTGGGCCTCCAATTCCCGGCACCCCTCCGTTCAGCTGTTTAAAGTGGCTGCTTCCTCTTTTTAGGCCAGTGACATTACACATTACAGTCACATGGTCTATTAGAAGCTCAGTCCCATTCAAGTGAATGGGCTTGGGCTGCAATACCAATCACAGCCACTATACAGTGTATGGTACTGTGTTTTGTATGCTATAAGGAGGCCGTAGCTGATTGGTTGGAATGCCAGGAGTCAGAGCCCTACCTATCAGATATTGATGACCTATCCTAAGAATTATTGTAAAAACCCCTTTATGATGCAATTTACTTGTACTAAATCCCCAGAAAGACAAACCAAAATAAAATGCTAAGTTACACTAGTGTCATTAATATGAATTACATTAGTTACAGCTAATAAAAGTGCCCATCAATCAGTATTTCTGGCCTATTTTAATGCGATTTAAAGAAATTGTAGTGTATAAGTATTTTTATTAGATGCACATTACATACGGTAGTTTTACAACTTTCATTATTGTACATGTTGGGTTGCCTTATTCTTTTATCAGCTGTTTGTGTATAAAGGTTTTAGCGATCATCATCGTTCTGGATATTTTGACAGCAGATGGCATCTTTTATTGCTCCGCTCTGTGAGCAGTGTGTGGGCACAGGGGATAAATATACTGGCATAGACCGGCATGGAAACTCAGTGGAAAACATTTCTCTTGTAGACAAGCCTGTCACTGGCCTAATGAGATATGAATTGGCGTAACTCCAACTCTTATTCTAAGTTGGAAGCACTGGCCATGGATTTGCTAAATGATGCAGGAATTCCTAATTAGGGCGGAGGGATGATTACTGATACAAGGTCTGATTAGGAATCTGGAGCTGTAGGGGTACATCCACTTGGGGTGGATTGTTTAGCAACAAAATTTATCGCTACATCAGGGCTAAATCTGCAATGGAATTTACTCTATAAATTTGCAGCGCCCCCTTGAGGAACTGTAGCAAAGGATGGGAGTGGTATTGGTTCTAACGATATGATGTATTGCAGTGGTCTCCCTTAGGCTATGCAGCATATAGAGGGGGCACCTTTTCTTTCCTCGGGGCACACCCTGAGTAAGGGGCTCCTACCTGATGGTAGCTGGGATGCCCGTGATGATAGGTGTCTGGATTGGTGCAAGGCATTTAGTGCAATGGCCAGCATGGGGTGTGGAGTCAGAAAACCAAGCAAGACGTAGAAGAATAAATGTGCAAAATAGGGGTTGTAGTACAACCAACAACAATCTGGACACAGTGCAAATTCTTTCCCCAAATAGAAAAGTATGGAGGCTGTCAAAGTGGCAAATAATGCCACTATTGGTATATTATCTTGCTAAATTCTCTTTCACTAGAATCTCTAGCTAGCAACTGTAATCTGGCGATTATCACTGTAGTGTCCACTGCGGCGTACCTGCTTTAGAGACATGTCTAGCCAAGACATGGTTAAGTGTGATGGGCGTCTTAACTGTAGTCCCTCACAAGCAGCAAAGTCTGCTTAGCTGTAGTTACAGGTTAACTTGCTGACTTCTATGCTTGGCCATGCAGATTCTGAGCTCTTCCTTCTTTCTTGCTGTAGCAGAAGCAGTCTCTGAATCCCGAGGCTTAAGGAGAAGGAGCAGATGGACTTTGCTTCATCCCTCCTCACACACTCTAATCTACTCTACTCTTAGTCAGGAAGTAAGACCAGCCCACTCCTGAGAGGGGTGGAACAGGGTGATTAACACTGTCCCTGCCAACCATACCAGGCCATGCTGAGTGTACATAACATTAAGTAACATGACATTACTTAAGTTCACAAATCATTTGCAGACTCTCCACTGTACTGGGGTACTGTACATTGCAAAGGGGACTTTCTGCCTGCAGTCCCGCATCAAATCACAGTATATTCAATCCACCCGTTCAGCCAAACATCTCGCAATGGTTGGGCAGTACAACAGTTCAGTAGGGTAGCATGGTGGCTCAGTGGTCACACTGCTGCACTGGGGTCCAAAGATCAGATCAACCAAGGGCAACATCTAAATGGAGTTTATATGTTCTCTGGGAGTGCTAGACTCCTGTCACATGCAAAAAACATATATACTGTAGGTTTATTTGGATTAAGATTGTGAGCGCCGCTGAGGTGAGTGATAAAGGAACAATAAAGTATAGAACCCCCTAAAACGTTGTCTCTTTTACCTCTGCCGGCATCACCCATTGTGATCACCAACTGCCCCATATGTCTGATTTGGGGTGAACCCCCTTGCATATTGGGCCCGATAGCTGCAGAAATATTATATACTAACACAAAACTTGGATAGACATTGTGGTAACACAAACATAGATATCATAGCGTTAGTGGAACAAATAAAGAATGAATTAGAGGTATGAAAATATCAATCGATCCAGCCTCTAAATAAGAGTTATATCATAGTCCTTGATAAATAATAAGGATTATGATAATAAGCTACAATACCAACACATGGGCAAGAGAGCCACTGTTTAGCAAACCCACTTTTCTAATCCTGGAAGACCCCTTTCATGTATTACATGGGCCTTCGCTGCTCTGCTCACCTGTCCTGGCAGAACAGACTTGCCTCCCATTTTCCTTCTCTTTCCATCAGGTCTGTCTGGCAGGTTTGCGGTGTCCCTCCGGCAAGGTCTCTACTTCTGTGCCTGTAGGACAAGCGCTTCCTCCAGCTCTCAAAGGGCCAGCATGCCCACCCTAATTCTCACCAGCCAATGGCTACAAACCCTATGGGAAGGTGCCTAAGCAATAGGTTTCCTAGCTTGCTAGTATTCAGCATAGGTGTGTTGTTTCTGTTGTCTGCTCACTTACAGAGTTTATGCCTGTTTCCTGGATTGTGACTCTCCTCTGTCTGACCTAACCTGTACCTGACCCCCATATTGACCCTTCGCTGTCCGTCCTGACCATAGACCATTTTTTGTATTGCACATACTGTGCCTTCCCGTACTTCTGCTTATCCCTGAATAGAATTTTGAATAGCACAGAGATTGCTCCAGGAGATAGGGGCCTGGTGGTTCCCCTGCAGCAAAGTCCAGATCCATAACATAAAGGTCTGTTGCTGTTAGCATTAATAAATGTAGGAACTTCAGGCACTTGAATTCAACTGTATTGCTGTTCTCAGGAGGATGATACAGTTTCATACTGTGGCACTGGTGGCAGTATTTTGTGCTGCACTGCGGTATTTGGTTTTGCTAAGGCAGTATTTTGTGCTGCACTTCAGTATTGCTGGCGCCGCATACCTCTGTTATTCTGCATTCTGCCGATTTGTACCTACAATATGGGGCTACTTTTATTTTTTTTTCCAGGGCCACTTTAAGTTTTCAGTCACCCTCTGATGCAGTAGTTACCAGACGCAGTACATACCCACTATAGTAACACTGTGATGACGTATTTGTTTCCATGATTACAGACTACAAGCTTAACCTTTGTAGTCTGATCCTGCAGTCATATGTTGGTCCACTGTCTTCTTTCCTGCTAACCTACAGGAAACAGAAAAGGAGGCAGATAGTTGGGAGTAACACAAGACAACAGTTTGTTTGTAGTCTGTAGCCATGGAGACACATCAGTCTAAAGGAGCTGTATACATAAAATGTTAGAATTGATTTTTAACAAAGCCTTTTTGCGTAGTTGCTTTTTTTTTTAGATGCATAGAGCAATAAAAACTGCCAAAAGTACACCCACTTTAAGGTCCAGATACTTTAAGGGAGTCTTTCACCTGTTTTTCACCAATATAACTAAGAGCACTGCCCCACAGAAGATAGCATACACATCCCAGACATACCTGTGTGTACTGTGTGTCTGTATAACATGTCCAGGAATTGGTAGCAGATAGTCTTGGGATTGGTAGCAGATAGAAACATGGTTCTAACCTTCTTTGAAAGCTGACATTCCAAGCTTTCAAATGATACCAAATCACAGCATTATATCCAGTATATTAGAAGACATAGCTGTAAAAAATCAAGTCGGGAGAGAAAGCTGTTTTTAGTTTCACTTTCAGCTGGGCACTTGGGAGCTGTTTTCCAGTAGAATAAAGTACTTTTTCTGGACATGGACTACAGACACACAGTGCACACAGGTATGTCTGGGATGTGTCTGCAATCTTCTGTGGGGCAGTGCTCTTAGTTATATTGGTGAAAAACAGGTGAAAGACTCACTTTAAACTTGCTACAAGGCTAGATATAGATTATATAATTTGCGAAAAGTGTGAGTACATGTAATCATTGCCAAGATAAAAAGGATTCTAAAGGGTGTACAAGACACTCCGATCAGGCAGATAATTTTTGTGAGAGAAGCCTTCCCTCCCAGCAATAGCCTGCTCGCTAGCGGAGGAGACTATTACTTGCAGCGATCTCCCCCGCAGCATGGGAAGGAGCGATCTTTATGCCATCGCTCGTCCCCATGCTGGTTTTCTGGCGGCAGATCATAATTAGACAGCACGATCTGCTGCCAGAAAATCCTGATCTATCAGCATGCTGAAAGATCTGGATTGCCCAATGAATGAGCTCGTTAATCAGGCAATCGGTGTCAGTATTACAGTGCAAGATGATCGCTAACGAGCGTTGATATGAACACTCGTTAGCGATCATCAGGCATAAAATCTGCCCGTGTAATACACCCTTAAGAATATTTGCACCTTTGAGAAGAATGCTGGTGTTGGATTGACCTCTATAGCATGGAGATGGACATGGAACCTGTATGATGGCATATGGGCCTCTATGGTTCTCTGTAGGCACTGCTGTATTGTAACTCGTGTCAAACACAGTAACTCTCCTTCTTAGGCAGTTGTGTAGCTATAGGGATGCAGAGGTAGCAATTATACTTGGCCCTAGTATCTGAGGGGCCCAGTATTATAAAGAGCCCGTTAGGTGGAGGACCTGCTACAGATTCTGCATTGGGACCAAGGGGTGAAAATATCCATAAAAATTCTTCTGATGGAACAGACTGTATGGAGGTTATTATCCCAATGTCCCCAGACATCTGGGTAATACAACAAATTTCTATAGCCATAATTCTGTAAGGGAGCAGTTTAGGAAATCATTTCAGAGCCATAAGCAGTTATGTTACTCATAGATACACAACTGGAATATTGCTTTTTGGCTTTCCGTGCTATTAATTTTAGATAGGTAGAGCAAATGAGCCATTCGAATGCTGTAGCTAACATAATATTTAATGTTGTTTTTGCAGATGGTGGAAACCTCTGGTATCATGTATTACAATTCCCGGCATCTTATTCTATTTTATAGCATATAAAGCTGATATTTTAGAAGACATTCCGACATAAAGTAGGGATGTTATTTTCCTATAGGTTTAATGAGAGAACAAATGTTCAGGTTCATGTTCCATATCATATAAATGGACATGAAATTGTGTGCCGGTCATGCAATGTTACATTGATTTCTCCTTTAGGTTCCCAAAACCTGGGTGGAAAGCTAGCTACAGGCAATCTATCTAATAGATTGTCATCCAGATCTATCCAAAGGGAGCTGGGAGTCTTGGAAATTGCTGCAATTGCTGTAATGTCCACTACAGGGAAAATGTAGAATTGTGTGTGCAACCACCAGCGTGAGAGATAATTCTGGTTAGAGGCTTCCCTCTCTCGTTCATCAAAGGGGTCTCAAGGAGAAGAACGCTCCTATCTCCATATGTCCCTTAAAGGGGCCGTGCCATTAAAAATATTTAACATTTTTCAAACCAGCACCTGGATCTGAATCCTTTTTTTCATTGGATGCATTTAAAAATGCTGTATAGTCACAGAGCTATTCAGAAAATGTGTCTATAGCGCCACCTGTTTGTACTTTTCCGTATTTCTCTGTCCACCCCACGCGTGGTCACACGCGCTCATTTTGCCACCAGCTATATCTTCTGTTATAAGCAGTGGCAGTTACAGGTAAAAAGCTACAGTAGAAATGCTGAAAGCCTGACATAAATCTAGCAGAACAATTGGAGCAATGAATGGGGAGATCTCTGGATCCATGTGAGGTACAGGACTGGTTCTGGCTTTGTTAGAAAGAGGTTGTACGATATGATGTCTGATTTTCATTTTTTACATCAATCACTGCAAAACCCCTTAAGGCTATTTTCACATCTGAGTTATGCTGTTCGGTTTTGAGATCTGGCACAAAACTGAACGGAGTGCAACAGAATGCATTACGTTCCGGATTGTTGCGTTCCCATGCTGGACACAAAATTGCTGCAAGCAGCATTTCTGTGTGCGGCCTGGGAAACTGAAGATGCTGGATCAGGCACCAAAAACCATGTAATCAATAGTGGCCGGTTAGTTTTTTTTTCGGACACAAAAGATGGGAGTGGTTGTGGCTCTGACAATGATGTATCATGGTGTACTCCCTCAGGCCATCGCTCCCTGGAGTTCATGCAGTGAAAGAGAGGCGCCCTATATTCCCTAGGAGCTCTGTCTGTAGCTAGGGCTCCTGCCTGATGGTAGTCTAGAGGTTTAGAGGATGTTAAAAGTCTGTGTGGGTGCAAGGCAGGGCTTGAAAATAATGCAAATTATGTGTTGTTAGAAAAGTCAGTAACCAGACCAAATTGAACTTACAAATAAGTGTTGTGCACCAAATAGGACATCCAGCAGTTGTGCACCAAATAGGACATCCAGCAGTTATCTGTACACAGTGAAAATTCTCCCCAGATGTCCAAGCATGAGTTATGCAAATCTTTGCAGCAATGAACTTCAAATAACTCTTTTTTGTGCTATGGTCTCTAGTACTGGGATCTCTGGCTAGCAACTTTGGTCTGTCATAGTGTCTGCAATTTGCATGGTGTCATGCAGTGCCAATAATATGACTGGCCAAAATCGTACCTGAAATGTGCATGGTGTCTGAACTCATTATCCTGCCACTGCAGCAAGGCCTGAGAATGCTGTACGCTGATCACCATGCTGACTGAAATATTGAAGCCTCTGTGTCCACTAATCTGAGGTGCATAAGGTGTCTTAACATGTTATGTATTTGCAGCAGTAGGGCATGTTATGCATCACGCTGTTACCTTGCTGACTCTCACACTATAACCTTACAAATACTCCAAAGTCTTCTCTTTCAGTAGAAGTGGCAGAGGGCACACAGGGATCAGTTAGTCTCTGGAAGCATTGAAGCTGAATGCCTGAGAAGAGGAGCACATGCTGTTTGCTCCTGCTTCATCCAGGACCAGCCTCACAACACCTACCCCTGTAGAACATATAGAATCTTCTCCTGGAGCTAGGGGGAGGGACCAGCTCATACCTTAAGCTCTAGAGAGGGCTGGGCCAGAATAGTTAACTCTGGCGATACCTGTCACACGCTTAAAGGGGTTCTCCGGGAATTAAGAAAATAAAAATACTTAAATATCACTTCATTATAAATATATTCCCAAATGTCTTTCATTAGTTATAATCACTCATTTTGTCTGGGGAGCAATCATTAGGAGAAACAAAATGGCCGCCGTCCTATTAGTACACACAGAACCTGTCCTAATCACACAGGAGGACAAGTTACTTCACAACACTGAGGTAAAGAGCTGCCTCATCCTCCTCTCTGCTCTGCTGGTCAGGGATTATGATCCTGAATACAGATGATAAGATCTTCAGCTGAATCTTTGTAGAAATGGAGTTCATGAGGAGACATGAAGTACAGAGAAGAAGTGGGGGCAATGAGCAGCAGCAGCTGTCTCCATTACCACAGTCTGTCCTGTCCGTCTTCTCTGTACTTCATGTCTCTGTCTCCATTCCCACAAAGATTCAGCTAAAGATCATCTGTATTCAGGATCATAATTCCTGACAAGAAGAGAGGAGGATGAGGCAGCTCTTTACCTAAGTGTTGTGAAGTACCGTATTTTTCGCTTTATAAGACGCACTTTTTTTCCCCCAAAAGTAGGGGGAAAATTGCAGTGCGTCTTATAAAACGAATACAAGTGAGCGCTTCCATTATGGAAGCGCTCACTTGTATGTTTTAGCTGCCGGGGGGCCGGGACCCCCCCCCATCAGACCTCAGATCAGACCAGCGTGCACCATAGCAATAAAATAAAAAACTTCACTTACTTGTCCTGCCGCGGCTCCTCAGGCTTCCCGGCCCGGCGCTGCACTGTCCTGAACGCGTACAGCGTCAGGACGTAGTGCGTGCACTATGACCTGACGCTGCACGCAGTCAGGTGACAGTGCAGCGTCGGGCCGGAAAGCCTAAGGAGCGCCGGAGCGGAGCCGGGGCGCTGGACAGGTAAGTGAAGTTTTTTATTTTATTGTTATGGGGCACGCTGGGCTGATCTGAGGTCTGATGGGGGCACAGAGTGGTCTACTGGGGGCACTGTGAGCTGGTCTGAGGTCTGATGGGGGCACAGGGTGGTCTAATGGGGCACTGTGAGCTGGTCTGAGGTCTGATGGGGGCACAGATTGGTCTAATGGGGGCACTGTGAGCTGTTCTGAGGTCTGATGGGGCACAGAGTGGTCTAATGGGGGCACTGTGAGCTGGTCTGAGGTCTGATGGGGGCACAGATTGGGTCTAATGGGGGCGCTGTGAGCTGGTCTGAGGTCTGATGGGGGCACAGAGTGGTCTAATGGAGCACTGAGCTGGTCTGAGGTCTGATGGGGGCACAGAGTGGTCTAATGGGGGCACTGTGAGCTGGTCTGAGGTCTGATGGGGGCACAGAGTGGTCTAATGGGGGCACTGTGGGCTGGTCTGAGGTCTGATGGGGGCACAGAGTGGTCTCATGGGGGCACTGTGGGCTGGTCTGAGGTCTGATGGGTTACGCTGGGCTGGTCTGAGGTCTGATGGGTTACGCTGGGCTGATCTGAGGTCTGATGGGGAACGCTGGGCTGATCTGAGGTCTGATGGGGGAACGCTGGGCTGATCTGAGGTCTGATGGGGGAACGCTGGGCTGATCTGAGGTCTGATGGGGGAACGCTGGGCTGATCTGAGGTCTGATGGGGAACGCTGGGCTGATCTGAGGTCTGATGGGGGAACGCTGGGCTGATCTGAGGTCTGATGGGGGAACGCTGGGCTGATCTGAGGTCTGATGGGGGCCTGATGTGATGTCCTGAAATTTATGGGGGGTCAGATATGTGGTCTGATGAAAAATATTTTTTCTTATTTTCCTACTCTAAAATCTGGGGTGCGTCTTATCTTCGGGTGCGTCTTATAAAGCGAAAAATACGGTAACTTGTCCTCCTGTGTGATTAGGACAGGTTCTGAGTGTACTATTAGGACAGCGGCCATTTTGTTTCTCCTAATGATTGCTCCCTAGACAAAACGAGCCATTATAACTAATGAAAGGTATTTGGGAATATATTTATAATAAAGTAATATTTATATATTTTCATTTTCTTAATTCCCGGAGAACCCCTTTAACAGCTTAACGACCTAGGACGAGAATGCTCGTCCTAATATGGCGTTACTTAACGCCCTAGGACGAGCATTCTCGTCCTAGGGTTAACGTGCTGCTGCTGCCCGCTGCCGCAATCTGCAGCAGGGGCCCGGCTGATACTAACAGCCGGGCCTCTGCTGTATCCGCCAGCACCGGTGATTACACTGATGCCGGCGGATTAACCCCTTGTATGCCGCGGTCACGCTGACCGCGGCATACAAGGTAATTGCAGCAGCTTTTAAAGCCATCGGGTCCCCGTGAGGCGGTGGGGGGGGCCCGATGGCTGAGATGGAAGCCCCGATGCCTTGCCCAGAGGCATCGGGACTCCCATCTACGGAAGCCCAGGAGACCCAGCCACAGCGCTGGGTCTCCTAGGCATCGGTCAGCGTCTCACAGTGTGTGAGACGCTGTCAGTTGAATGCAGCACAATACAGATGTATTGTGCTGCATTCAATCAGGGATCAGACCCTGAAATGTTAAAGGCCCTTACTGGGACATAAGTGAAATGTTAAAAAAAAGTTAAATAAAAGTGTTTTAACAAAAAAATAATAAAGTTTCAATAAAAAAAAAGCCCCTTCCCCATAAAGAAACACATAAAATAGAAAAAAAAATTAAGAATATACATATTAGGTATCGCCATGTCCGTAAAAACCTGCTTTATTAAAATATCACATGATCCAGCCCGCCCGGTCAACACCGTAAAAAATAAAAAATAAAAACTGTCTAAAAAAAGTCATTTTTTGTCACATTTCATCACAAAAAATGTAATACCATGCGATCAAAAAAGCGTATGCCCCCAAAAATAGTACCAATCTAACCGTCATCTCATCCCGCAAAAAATGAGCCCCTACCCAAGACAATCGCCCAAAAAATAAAAAAACTACAGCTCTCTGACTATGGAGACCCTAAAACATGATTTTTTTTGTTTCAAAAAGGATATTATTGTGTAAAACTTAAATAAATAAAAATAAGTATACATGTTAGGTATTGCCACTTCCGTAAAAACCTGCTCTACAAAAATATAGCATGATCTCTCCCCTCAGGTGAACACTGTAAAAAATAAAAATAAAAACTGTCTAAAAAAAGCCATTTTTTGTCACATTTCATCACAAAAAATGTAATACCAAGCGATCAAAAAAGCGTATGCCCCCAAAAATAGTACCAATCTAATCGTCATCTCATCCCGCAAAAAATGAGCCCCTACCTGAGACAATCGCCCAAAAAATAAAAAAATTACAGCTCTCTGACTATGGAGACACTAAAATGTGATTTTTTTTTTGTGCTTCAAAAATATTGTGTAAAACTTAAATAAATAAAAAAAGTATACATATTAGATATTGCCGCATCCGTAATGACCTGCTCTATAAAAATATCACACGATCTAACCTGTCAGATGAATGTTGTAAATAACAAAAAATAAAAACAATGCCAAAACTGCTAGTTTTGTTACCTTGCCTCACAAAAAGTGTAATATAGAGCTACCAAAAATCATATGTACCCTAAAATAGCACTAACAAAACTGCCAACTTATCCCGTAGTTTCCAAAATGGGGTCAGTTTTTTGGAGTTTCCTACTCTAGGGGTGCATCAAATGTGACATGGCAACTTAAACTTTTTCCAGTGAAATCTGCCCTGGCGTTCCTTTCCTTCTGCGCCCTGCCGTGTGCCTGTACAGCAGTTTACGATGACAAATGGGGCATTTCTGTAAACTACAGAATCAGGGTAATAATTACTGAGTTTTGTTTGGCAGTTAACCCTTGCTTTATTCTCAGAATAAAATGATTCATATGGAAAATCTGTCAAAAAAGTGAAATTCGGAAATTTTGGCTACATTTTCCTTTAATTCTTGTGGAACACCTAAAGGGTTAATAACGTTTGTAAAATCAGTTTTGAATACCTTGAGGGGTGTAGTTTCTAAAATGGGGTCATTTTTGGGTGGTTTCTATGATGGAAGCCTCACAAAGTGACTTCAAACCTGAACTGGTCCTTAAAAAGTGGGTTTTGGAAATTTTGTGAAAAATTTCAAGATTTGCTTCTAAATTTCTAAGCCTTCTAACGTCCCCCCCAAAAAAATGTAATTTTCAAAGTGATCCAAACCTGAAGTAGACACATGGGGAATGTAAAGTCATAACTATTTTTGGAGGCATTACTATGTATTTTAAAAGTAGAGAAATTGACATTTGGAAATTTGCAAATTTTTCTAAATTTTTGGTAAATTTGGTATTTTTTTTATAAATAAGAATGAAATATTTTGACTCAAATTTACCACTGCCATGAAGTACAATATGTGACGAGAAAACAGTCTCAGAATGGCCTGGATAAGTAAAAGCGTTCTAAAGTTATCACCACATAAAGTGAGACATGTCAGATTTGCTAAAAATGGCCTGGTCCTTAAGGTGAAAAATGGCAGGGTCCTTAAGGGGTTAAGCATACTGGTGAGTCACATTACATAGCAGTATTTAACATAACGTTACAGTATACTACATTACCTTGTTTACTGGGGTACTGCACATGTCCATGACGCTTTTTCTTATTTCTCTGATATGTCGATGGGCAGCGATATGGAGAGTGTATATACAACCAGCTGGGTAGAAGGAGCTATAACCTACAGTAGCTCAGCATTGTTAAGCGCGGTGCTGTAGCTGTGGCAGAGAAAGAAATGCATCATGGGTTTGGTTGGATAAGCAACAGGAAGTGCAGGGGCAGACTGGGAACTTAAAATGGCTCTGGAAAAAATACTAAAAGTGGCCCCATTTTGTAGTCGGGTCCAAACTGATAGAAGGCAGGGCCAGCAATACCATATTATAGCACATTATACCAAACTAACAAAGCCAAATATCACAGTCCATCACAAAATACTGCCAGCAGCACAAAATACATCCCCAAAAACTTCCACTGGCCGGCCGTGAGGAGGGCCCAGGAGGCCCCCTGGGCATCAGCCCACCAGGAAATTTCCCTGTAAGGTCTATATCCAATCCGCCCCTGAGGAAGTGCTTCAGGCAGGATGGAAACAAACTAGAGTGATCAGTTTACATGGTAAACATGGGTCAGGAGAGTCCAAATTCAAAAAGTATGGGAAAAATATACATGAGGTAGGCAATTACATAAGCATATCTGTAAAAATACAGTAGTCCCGAGAGAAAAAAAAAGACCAAAAAGTATTTGCGTGAAGGAAAGCTAAATCAGCACCAGAATCTGGTCCCTTATCGCTATCAAAGCCTTTCAGCCATAGAAAGAGTATATATATATTTGCTCCTAAGGCCTCAGCCAGTGGCGTAACTAGAGTTGACTGGGTCCCACAGCTAACCCCCTTTCCCACCTCGGTCATTATGTGTTCCTACGCACACCACGTTCCATCCTGAAGCTGTGCGCTGCCAGAACTTAGTGCAGTGCGCACACTTGGAAAAGAAGACTAGGGAGCAGTGAGTAATACCAGTGCTCAGACTAGGAGCACCATACTCACAGCTCCTTGGTCCCCAAAAATAAAATTTGTCCTCCGCTTCCCCTGCTTCCATGGTAGCTATGCCCCTGGTCTCATGCACATATTGCTAAAATGCCAATGATGTACGTAACATTGTATATAGGGAAGAAGCTGGTGTCCATTACATTTCTTTATATCATTCTAAACAATGAAACTTTATTTCAATAAAAGTGTAGGAGTAAAAGATGGCAAGCGAATGAATTCTGGCACTGAAGCAGTTAAACACTTTGAGAGTCATTTATCAAAAACTGGCAGTTTACGTGGTCTTTGATAACCCCTTTTCTGACAGCTGGATGTGCTTAATATATGACGGGGCACAGGCCTTGTCATAAATTAGGCGCATCCTTCTCCAGCTCTGAGCCTAGATTGAAATCTAATGACTGGAGTAGATTTCAATTGTCATTTACGCCAGGAAAGTGGCATAAATATTTGTGAATTTGCTGGGGCAGACAGCCATGCCCTAACTGCTCCCCAGTATTGAGGACAGTGTAAAAACTCACTTAAAGGGGTTGTCTGCTAAAAAATATTCTATTCAGCTTTCAAACCAGCACCTGGATCTGAATACGTTTGTAATTGCATGTAATTAAAAATTTTGCATAGCCACGGAGTTATTTAATAAAATCTATCTGTATAGCACCACATGCTGTTTGTTTTTTTGTTACTTCTTTGTCCTGCTCTGAGAAGGCCGCACATACTCAGTTCTATCCTTCAACTGCCTCCTGAGCTGTGATAAGGAGAGCATGGACACGCCCCCTTAGCTACAACAGAAAAGACACTCCCCTTGAGCTTTCATATAAATCTAGTAGAGCAATGAATGTGGAGATCTCTGGATCCGTGTGAGGTACAGGGCTGGTTCTAGCTTTGTTAGAAAGAGGTTGTCATGTATTATATGATGTCTGATTTTCATTTTTTACATTAGTCATGGGATAACCCATGACATAAGTTTAGGCGCACAGGTGTTTAAAAAGTAGAAAAATCGGGACGTGCGACATTTTTTTGCTCCAAATATTGGCATAGGAGGTCATAATAAATGACCCTCTTTGGCTCCATAGAGTCCATACAGAAAGGGGACGTGAAAGCTTTCGGTACGACTTTACTGAAGATAGAAAAGCAGCAACTGAGCGGGAAAAGGAGTGGCTATCCTCCACCATCTATTTGTCTTCATCACAGGAAATTGTTGATACAAAGCAACAAACAAATCGTTACTCCATAATTAACAAGAACTGAAGAGGCCCATGTTGTTGCTTTGAAGATATGATATTACCCTGCAGGGTGTGAGTTAAACGCGGGGAACGCAAGGACAATTTAATTACGCCCCTTTATAAATCAGCCGAGGTGACAGAAGTGTGAGAGAATTAGATGGGCGCCTCAGATATTAATTAATTCATTTCCTACTCCTAGATCACATATCTTGTCAAATACCAATGGACTGGGAGGGAAAAGTCTTAACTAATGAACCCCTCTGCAGATGTCTCAATTAACACCTCGGCTGCCAGGGGTTCATCATACAAAATTCTCCCGGTATGGGTGGCTGCCTTTAATAGGATATCGTGGTGTTCAGAGCGCAATAGGACTAGGCTTCACACAGAGTTTGTCTGCCGGCTAATGTATTCGGAAAACATTTCCCCAACTAGTGCTCCTCTCACTTGTTCTTGGAGCCTCCCCTGGTGGTAGAAAAAGTGCATTACATCTTACATTTATTCCAAAATGTAAAAATGGTGCAATGTAATTTGGAAGAAAAAAATAAAACATAGGTTTCCCAGAGAGGTTATCCTAGAATTTATACTATCTAGCAATCCAATCATCCATCATATCTATCTATCTATCTATCTATCTATCTATCTATCTATCTATCTATCTATCCATCCATCCATCCATCCAACCCATGTACAATACCTTCTATTTACTCCCCAGTAGGCAAATCCGACATGTATTTTTTCAAAGGATCCACTGTAGAAATCTATGGCTGGAGTTCAGATTTCCGCCGTGGATTTGCCAGCATATCTGCACAAGGATCAGCCCTATTGTCAGTTTTCATGCAGATCTGTGCAGACAGGGTTGCCCATGAGTTTTTCTCATTCCAAAATCACGGACAGCCAACATTTTTTATGGACAAATTGGAAAACCATAATGAATGATAACGATTATAAGTAATAGAAGTCTATAGCTCAATATACTGATAATAATTCATCACCAGCATTCACTGTGAGCTGTAAAATGATGCTAATTACCACCAAAATAATCTAGTCATCTACCACCATGCTTCAGATTTTAAAGATTTTTCTCAGAAATGCGGGCACATATGAACATGGGACCAACACAGATGCCTTCAGCTGCCAAGTGCACATGTAACAGGTCAGCCAGTGTCATAGGTGCAAATCTGCTGACAGATACCCCTAATTCACACCAAAATCTTCATGAAATCCTGATCGCATGAACATCTCTGAAGTGTTGGATCAGAGGTCTAAGCTCCTGATGTCTCGGCCACCAGGGGCCACTGATGCCCCCTTTAGAGCATTGTCTCTCAACTGCAGTCCTCACGACCCCCCAGCATTTCATGTTCTTAGGATTTCCTTAGTATTGACCAGGGGTTGAGGAACACTGCTTTAGAACATCTATCTGTCTGTGGAGTCTTTTCATGGTCTGTCTAAAGTAGTATAGAATTTCAAATATAGAATTTAGACCCAGTCACTTCAAGGAGGCGAAGCTTGGCATTCTCAAGTGTCTTTGCACAAAGCAAAACTCACACTGACGTCAATACTTGTTCATTATCCACATTCATAATGAGCAGGAGAAAACACTATGACCATAATTATCCTCATCTCCATACAGAGACATCATTAGATTGTCACATTTTGTCTTGATCTTTCATCCTAGGTCTTCCAGCTGCGTCATAGCTCTTGACTGTTAGATCTTTGCCTTAAAGGGGTATTCTGGTAAAGTAACTTAGTTTTTGAAAAAATGCATTAAGGCTGCAAGCTGTGACCCAACCAGAATTCATACCTATACATATAACCAACGCTTCATTTTACCTTGCAATCCATTTGTCTAGCTCCTGTGTGAGCCTGCAACACATTGAGAGTATCATTGCTCCTGATCTTCCTTCACAAAACTACAATCCCCACAATCCCTAGCTTTCCTGCTGTGAGTTTCTGCTTGTTCAGGAATGTTGATGTTTACTGATTGTGTCACGCTCTGGTGTGGAGGGTATAGCCACACCAAGCGTAAGAGGGAAGGGAAAAGGACCAAACAAGGGAAACGGTCACCTCCTGCAGGAAACCCTGAAACTAGGCCCTGACTGACTACCAGTATGAACAACCCTTAGAGGTAGGAGAGTTCATACACAGGAACCTAATAACACCTGACCCTAGAGAACCCTGTCACTAGTGACAGGGGAAGGAGTCAACCCATTCCTCCAAAAGGACGGACGAACAGGAGACTCCAGAAGGCAAAACCACAAGGGATACTGGGAGAGGAAGGGATAAATAGGGGAAAGACAATCACCACACCTGCAACAGCTGAGGGGAAGGGGTGTGGTAAACAGCAACCAAACCAAGAGGAAAACATGTCAAATTATGTCACTGTCACGCTCGGGTGTGGGGGGAAAAGCCACACCGAGCGTATGAGGGAAGGGAACAGACAAAACCAGGGAACTGGTCACCTCCTGCAGGGGACCCTAAGACTAGGCCCTAGCTGGCTACCAGTATGAACTAACCCGGGTGGTAGGAAAGCTCATACACAGGAACCTAATCTGAGTAAACCCTAGAACACCCTGCAGTCTAATGACACAAGAGAGTAACCTGTTCCTCCAAGCGTAAGGAGGAACAGGAGACTCAAACAGGAATAACCAAAGGAAGGGAAAACACTTAACTTTAAGTTGAACTCAGCAACAGGATCTCAGCCGAGATCCACACCACTCTCAACAGGTATGTAGCAGATATAAACCGCAAGGGATACTGGGAGAGGAAGAGGTAAGTAGGAGACAGCTAATTGCCCAGCGGCAACAGCTGAGGGAAAGGGTGTGGAGAACAGCACCCAAACCACAGGGAATAGCCTGTCAAACCTGTCACTTAGAAAGCCGCGCAGAACGTCTGATTCCAGACGCAAGACCACTCGTGACATTACCCCCCCTTTTACGGGTGACCTCCGGGCACCCAGGACCAACTTTATCAGGGTGACATCTGTGAAAGGCTTTTACCAAACGACTGGCATTCACGTCAGATGCCGGTACCCATGACCTCTCCTCAGGACCATAACCCTTCCAATGAACCAGATATTGAAGGGTCCCACGAAGAACTCGAGAATCAATGATCTTGACAATCTGAAATTCCAAATTACCATCCACCAAGACAGGCGCGGGTGGCAAGGGAGATGACTCCAGAGGTTCAACATACCTCTTCAACAAACATCTGTGAAACACATTATGGATTTTCAGGGCCTGCGGAAGTTCAAGACGAAATGCTACAGGATTAATAATGGCCGTGATTTTATATGGGCCAATAAATCTTGGACCCAACTTCCATGAAGGAACTTTCAACTTAATGTTCCTAGTAGACAGCCACACAGAATCACCCACATTTAGGTCCGGACCATTCATGCGTCTCCTGTCAGCCACACGTTTGTACTTGTTACCCATATTTATCAAGTTACTTTGAATTTTTCGCCATATGGAAGACAATGATGACGAAAAACGTTCTTCCTCAGGAATACCAGAAGTATCAGAACCACAAAATGTGCCAAACTGCGGGTGAAAGCCATATGCACCAAAAAATGGTGACTTACCAGTGGAGTCCTGTCTGCGATTATTTATGGCAAACTCAGCCAGAGACAAAAACGAGGACCACTCCTCCTGGTTCTCAGAGACAAAGCATCTCAAATAAGTCTCCAGATTCTGATTGGTACGCTCAGTCTGTCCATTCGTCTGGGGATGAAAGGCAGAAGAGAAAGACAGTTGTACCCCGAGCCGAGTACAGAACGCCCTCCAGAATCTGGACACAAACTGAGTCCCACGATCAGAGACAACGTCAGTGGGAATGCCATGAAGTTTCACAATATTGTCAACAAACACTTGTGCAAGAGTTTTAGCATTGGGGAGTCCGGGTAATGCAATAAAGTGCGCCATTTTACTAAAACGATCTACAACCACCAGAATAACTGTCTTACCAGACGACTCAGGCAGATCAGTGATGAAGTCCATGGATAGGTGAGTCCATGGTCTGGACGGGATGGGTAATGGAAGTAGGGGTCCAGAAGGACGAGTATGTGTCACCTTAGAGCGTGCGCAGACACTACAGGCTGACACATATTCCTCAACACACTTACGCAGACCTGGCCACCAGAATCTACGAGAGATGAGGTCGACAGTGGATTTACTCCCAGGGTGTCCCGCAAGCACCGAAGAATGATGCTCCTCAAAAACCTTATAACGCAAATCAGAAGGAACAAACAACTTCCCGGGAGGGCAAGACTCCGGCGCATCTCCCTGGGCCTCAAGCACTTTAGCCTCAAGATCAGGGTAAAGAGCGGATATCACCACTCCTTCAGACAGTATAGGGCTAGGATCTTCAAAATCACCACCCCCGGGAAAACTACGTGACAAGGCATCCGCCTTCACATTCTTAACCCCAGGACGGTATGTGACAATGAAATTGAATCTGGTGAAGAACAAAGACCATCTGGCCTGCCTCGGATTAAGTCGTCTAGCCGACTCCAGGTAAGCCAGATTTTTGTGATCAGTGAATACCGTGATTGGATGATTCGCCCCTTCCAACCGATGACGCCATTCCTCAAAAGCCAACTTAATGGCCAGTAACTCTCGGTTACCCACATCATAATTTCTCTCCGCCACAGAGAGTTTCTTCGAAAAAAAAGCACATGGGCGCCATTTACCAGGTGACGGGCCTTGTGATAACACAGCTCCTACCCCCACATCGGATGCGTCAACCTCCACAATGAAAGGTTGTGACACATCTGGCTGCACCAATATAGGGGCAGAGGAAAAGCACTCCTTTACAGCAGAGAAGGCTTGCAATGCTGCATCAGACCACACAGAGACATCCGTCCCTTTCTTAGTCATGTCAGTTAAGGGTTTAACTATAGTCGAATAGTTCTTAATAAATTTTCGGTAATAGTTGGTGAACCCCAAAAATCGCATAAGAGCCTTCAGATTTTCAGGTCGGTCCCAGTTCAGAACAGCACAGACCTTCTCTGGATCCATACGAAAACCTGAAGATGAAAGCAGGTATCCTAAGAATTGCACCTCATGTACAGCAAAAGCACATTTCTCTAATTTTGCATACAACTTGTTATCTCTTAAGATTTGCAACACCTGCCTCACGTGATCCTGATGTGTCACAATATCTGGAGAATAGATTAGTATGTCATCCAAATACACGACTACAAACCTCCCCACAAGATGATGAAAAATGTCATTAACAAAATGCTGGAAGACAGCAGGAGCATTGGTCAACCCAAAAGGCATGACCAGGTTCTCAAAGTGGCCCTCAGGAGTGTTAAAGGCCGTCTTCCATTCATCCCCTTCCTTGATCCTGACCAGATTATATGCCCCCCTTAAGTCCAACTTGGAGAACACCTTGGCATCCACAATCTGGTTAAACAAGTCAGGAATCAAAGGAAGGGGGTACGGATCACGGACAGTAATCCTATTGAGTTCACGGAAATCCAGACATGGCCTAAGGGATCCGTCCTTTTTTTTAACAAAAAAGAACCCTGCTGCCACAGGAGATTTGGAAGGCCTAATATGTCCTTTGGCCAAACTCTCAGCAATATATTCCTTCATGGCCGTTCTCTCAGGTCCAGAAAGGTTATACAGCCTAGATTTAGGCAATCTTGTTCCAGGGATAAGATTGATAGGACAATCGTATTCCCGGTGAGGGGGTAAATCCTGACATCCACCTTCAGAAAATACATCAGAGAAATCCGATATAAAAGAAGGAAGAGTCTTAGTGGTTAAAGCAGAAAAAGATGTATTAAGGCAATTGTCAACACAATAATCGCCCCAATCCACAATTTGTCTAGTATGCCAGTCAATGGACGGATTATGTTTGCTTAACCACGGTAAACCAGAACCACAGGAGCAGGAAGACCTTCCAACACAAAACATGAAATAAGCTCCTGATGAAATTCACCCACTCTTAATTTGATATCATGCACCATCTGAGACAAACACTTCTGAGAGAGAGGTGCAGAATCAATGGCAAACACAGAAATCCTCTTATCCAAAGAACTTGGTGACAATCCATGCATACGGACAAACTGAGCATCAATCAAGTTCACCCCTGCCCCGCTGTCAATAAACACCTCAATTTTCACAACCTTTGATTCTAGCGCCACCTCGGCAGTCAGGAGAAAACGGGTACTGCAGGATGAAGACAAATGCACATTTTCAGTCTCCCTACCCACTCCACCAAGAGTGAGATGAGAATTCAACGCCCCCTTTTCTTTTCTCTCCTTTAGAGATAGGAAGCATGGACATACATTGATAAAGTGTCCTTTCTGACCACAGAAAAAACACACACCCTTTTTATTACCAAGATGATTGCGGGTGGCTACAGGAGTGGCTCCCCCTAATTGCATAGGTTCATCCCCAGACATCAACCTAGGGGAATATTCACCCAAAGTGTCATAGGAAGCTGGTACACTATGTGATAGTACGTCCTGAGAGCGGGGGCCCCTAGATCGCTCTCTCAGGCGCCTATCCATGCGTACAGCAAGAGACATAGCGGCTTCCAAAGACACAGGGGTTTCCTGAAAGGCCAAAGCGTCCTTCAGCCTTTCAGACAAACCTTGACAGAATTGGCTACGTAAAGCCGGATCGTTCCATTCAGTATTGGTCGCCCACCTCCGAAACTCAGAGCAATAAGTCTCAACCGGCCGCTCACCCTGACAAAGGTTACGTATCTGGGTCTCCGCCAGGGAGATACGATCCGGGTCATCATAGATAATCCCTAGGGTCTTGAAAAATTCATCTACCGACCGGAGAGACAGCGATCCAGCGGTAGAGAAAAGGCCCATGACTGCGCATCCCCTTTAAGCAGCGAGATAACCACACCAACCTTCTGTTCCTCATTACCAGAAGAATGTGGACGCAGTCTGAAATACAATTTGCACGCCTCCCTAAATAGAACAAAATTATCACATTCCCCAGAAAATCTATCCGGGAGGGGGACCTTAGGCTCCAAACAGGCCTGACACTCAGCACCCCCAGAACCACCAGCCTGTGGTCTCTGAATCTGGTTGCGGATGTCAGCCACCTCCAAGCTGAGTCCCTGCAGCCGTTCAGCCAGTGTAGCAATAGCATCCATGTCAGCACAAAAATGACATAAATTTTTGTTAGTGGCGGTTTATAATGTCACGCTCGGGTGTGGGGGGAAAAGCCACACCGAGCGTATGAGGGATGGGAACAGACAAAACCAGGGAACTGGTCACCTCCTGCAGGGGACCCTAAGACTAGGCCCTAGCTGGCTACCAGTATGAACTAACCCGGGTGGTAGGAAAGCTCATACACAGGAACCTAATCTGAGTAAACCCTAGAACACCCTGCAGTCTAATGACACAAGAGAGTAACCTGTTCCTCCAAGCGTAAGGAGGAACAGGAGACTCAAACAGGAATAACCAAAGGAAGGGAAAACACTTAACTTTAAGTTGAACTCAGCAACAGGATCTCAGCCGAGATCCACACCACTCTCAACAGGTATGTAGCAGATATAAACCGCAAGGGATACTGGGAGAGGAAGAGGTAAGTAGGAGACAGCTAATTGCCCAGCGGCAACAGCTGAGGGAAAGGGGTGTGGAGAACAGCACCCAAACCACAGGGAATAGCCTGTCAAACCTGTCACTTAGAAAGCCGCGCAGAACGTCTGATTCCAGACGCAAGACCACTCGTGACAGTCACTTTTGAAAGTCTAGCCGAACGCCTGTACCCTGATGCACGCACATTCATGACAGATTGGCTGCCTGATATTCCAGTGCGGTCACACCCCTTCTGCTCAGTAATCACCAGCACACTAACATTTAGCTATAGAATTGATAGCAACACACTGAGCATGCTCGACCTAACAAACACTCAGAACTACAGGTCGATACCATGGTAACTTATGAGGAATACAGTGGGTGGCAGAGGAAGAAAACTACTTTTATAACTACTGAACAGTAAATATGTGAAATTGACATTATATTAGGTAATTATTGATGATAAATTAGTCTAAAACATAAGTTATATTTATGGTAACCGGAATACCCCTTTAAAGACAATAATGCCCCGCTGTGGGGGTCTTTGTTAGGGGGGCGGATGGGGTGTTGTGGAGGTCACTGTTAAAGGAGCGGGCTGCTGTGAAGGTTAAAGGTAAGGGGGTGGGCTGCTGTGGAGATCACATTTTAAGGGGCACTGTGGGGAGGTTACTGTTAAGGGGGCGAAGTGCTGTAGAGGTTGCTGTTATGGGGGATACTGTCGATATCTTTTAACCACACACACAAACATGAAATGAAATTGATGAAATGTACCCGTGCAAAGCCGGCTCCTTCTGCTAGTATATCTATATATATTATGTTGACACTTTTTTGATTTTCATAGAGATCATTACATAATTCATACTATATTCATTCTTAAAAATGAGTTTTCCAACAATAGATTTAGATGGGTATAGCCAGATTCAGCCCCCAGTTCAGTATAAGGAAATAAAGGGATATTTTTGTACATTCTATCTTGGCAGAATTTTTTTTTTAGCATGAGTTAAACCATATGCTGCAGCCTTGTGAGATGGCACTGTTCCCAGCTGGTACCTTTACCCCTGACTGACCCAGGATCCTTTGTTTTATTCAGTAGAACTAGACCAAGCTGTAAACTGGATAAAAACATTTCCTAAAAACCACCCCTTCCAAAAAAGAATTAGCCCTGTTTATTAGTGATATTACAGTCCTACACTGTACACATGTATCACAATCATATCTGATCAGGGAGATATCTACATGAAGTACTTTCCTGTTCTTCAATCTACGTCTCTGATCCAAAGATTAGCCTAATTAGCTGTGACACATACCTGTAACGTAGTAACACAGTTTATAAGGCTGTAATAAGACATATGTCCATCCCGTACAGACTATTATTCTGCAATGCTGATCCAGAGGAAGGAAAAAAAAAAAACCTCATGAGGTGGAAACCACCAATTTTCCTAATCTTAGGGCAAAAATTCCTTCCTGACTCCAAATATGACAATTAGAATAACTACTTGGATTAATGTCCAACTTGGACATAGTGAATGCCCCCTTGGACATCTTTACAGTCCTGTGTCTATATAGCTAATGTAATTGAAGGATTCAAATACTATAATTAAGGTCCTTAATTTAAGCTTATGTCATCACTTCCTAAAATAATTTTTAAGGACCTTCTACCTTCCTCTAACTTCCAATGTGCACCATGACCGGTAATCTACAACTCAATTTGCAAAATGTTCAACTTGTCTCCCAGGAGGACAACACACTGTATGATGATTCCAGGGTTTTCCAGTTATATAAAGTTATCCCCTATCCTGTAACTATTAGATCGCCAGGGTCCTACTGCTGGGATCCCCACCACTGATGAGAACAGGGCCCCATACCTCTTGGTGCCCCTTGAAATGAATGCAGTGGCAGGTCGAGCATGCGTGCGGCTGCTCCAGTAATTTCTATAGGAGTTCCAGAGATAGATCAGCGCTGTGGAGGAACATCTCAAGACAGAAGTGTTAGTAGACATCATGCGACATTTGATAAATTAGGCACAATGCACACTCCTGAAAAAACTGACTTTAACCCCTTAATGACCAGACACTTTTTGTGATTTCGCACACGTGGTGGTTTAACGGTTTAAACTTTATTTATTGGACTTCCAAAATAATTTAATGTAAAATAATATTTACGTGACACATTGGGCTTTGTATTAATATGATTTTTTGTTCTCTTTTCAGTTTTAATTGGAGAAAACTGCGCAAAAATTTAGGGAGCAGTCATACAACAGTGAAAAATGGCTGGTCACACAACAGGAAAAACGGTCACTACAAATACTGATGGCACAACAAGCGCCAATTATATATACCAAGGGAACTATGGGGGGTGTCATTATATCTACAGAGGGCCCTGTGTATCGCCATTACTTATACAGGGTTCACTGTGTGGGGCCATTTCTTATTCTGGGTGCACTGTGTGGGGCCCTTATTTATACTGGGGGCACTGTGTGGGGCCATTATTTATTGCAGGGGTACAAAGGGGACTTTATACTGGCGACATTGTGTGGGGCCATTATTTATAGTGGGGCACTCTGTAGGGCATTAATATACAGGGTGGGCCATTTATATGATTACACCTAAATAAAATGGGAATGGTTGGTTATATTAACTTCCTGTTTGTGGCATATTAGTATATGGGAGGGGGAAAACTTTTCAAGATGGGTGGTGACCATGGTGGCCATTTTGAAGTCGGCCATTTTGGATGCAACTTTAGTTTTTTCAATGGGAAGAGGGTCATGTGACACATCAAACTTATTGAGAATTTAATGTGAATACTAATGTGCCACAAACAGGAAGTTAATATCACCAACCATTCCGATTTTATTTAGGTGTATCCATATAAATGGCCCACACTGCATACTGAGGGCACTGCAGTGGCTGGGGTTTGAAAAAAACATTGAAATTAATCTGTTTTTTCTTACCTTTTTTTTAAAAAAAAAAGGATGTAAAATTGGCGTAAAAACGGATAGATGAATAGAAAATAGATGCACACACTGATGCAAAATTACCACAAAAACTTCAGTTCATCTGTTTTTCCAGACTAACTGCCACAACAGCCATCAGACAATGGCTCCTGTAGTTTGGCGGTTAGGTTACTAAGGATATTTTTTGGCAACTAATTGGAAAGCGCGGGGTGAAAATTTCCACTCAAAATATAGTGTGTGACATTCCCTGAGTCACAGGAGGCGGCTGTGCAAAATTTCGTGATTGTAAATGCGACGGTGCAGTAGTTGTTCAATAATAAAATTAATCCACAAAAACAACTTGTCTATTCTATCTATCCATCCATCCATCACCTCTCTTTGTTTATCTATCATATATGTTCTATCTGTCTGTCATATATGTCCCCTTTATCTAGGTTAACTATTTTTGTATATCTATCTATTATCTATCATCTATCTATCTATCTATCTATCTATCTATCTATCTATCTATCATCTATCTATCATCTATCTATCTATCTATCTATCTATCATCTATCTATCTATCTATCTATCATCTCTCTCTCTCATATATATATATATATATATATATATATATATATATATATATATATATATTGTGAGGCAGTGACAGGTCTCATACTTGTCTGGAAGGGGTGGATATTCCAGTCCACACCCCTATTCCACCACAGGTGAGGCCACCTGGGTGTAATCACTGGAGTGATAAACCAGCCTTCAGTGTAAGAGTGAATGGAGAACTTTGACATAGAAGCCTGCAGAGGCTCTGTGTGGTCGCAGCCAGGAGGGCTGAGGAAGCCTGAAGTTTGGAGGGCCCAGCGACGCATATGGATAGAGGGTCGCACGGTCAGAGTCAGAAGGACTACTGGGCCATTTCCCCCAAAGGTACTGGTGTGGTAACAGCCTGTCTGTCTGTCTATCCATTCACCATCTCTCTGTTTATCTATCATATACACTCACCGGCCACTTTATTAGGTACACCATGCTAGTAACGGGTTGGACCCCCTTTTGCCTTCAGAACTGCCTCAATTCTTCGTGGCATAGATTCAACAAGGTGCTGGAAGCATTCCTCAGAGATTTTGGTCCATATTGACATGATGGCATCACACAGTTGCCGCAGATTTGTCGGCTGCACATCCATGATGCGAATCTCCCGTTCCACCACATCCCAAAGATGCTCTATTGGATTGAGATCTGGTGACTGTGGAGGCCATTTGAGTACAGTGAACTCATTGTCATGTTCAAGAAACCAGTCTGAGATGATTCCAGCTTTATGACATGGCGCATTATCCTGCTGAAAGTAGCCATCAGATGTTGGGTACATTGTGGTCATAAAGGGATGAACATGGTCAGCAACAATACTCAGGTAGGCTGTGGCGTTGCAACGATGCTCAATTGGTACCAAGGGGCCCAAAGAGTGCCAAGAAAATATTCCCCACACCATGACACCACCACCACCAGCTTGAACCGTTGATACAAGGCAGGATGGATCCATGCTTTCATGTTGTTGACGCCAAATTCTGACCCTACCATCCGAATGTCGCAGCAGAAATCGAGACTCATCAGACCAGGCAACGTTTTTCCAATCTTCTACTGTCCAATTTCGATGAGCTTGTGCAAATTGTAGCCTCAGTTTCCTGTTCTTAGCTGAAAGGAGTGGCACCCGGTGTGGTCTTCTGCTGCTGTAGCCCATCTGCCTCAAAGTTCGACGTACTGTGCGTTCAGAGATGCTCTTCTGCCTACCTTGGTTGTAACGGGTGGCAATTTGAGTCACTGTTGCCTTTCTATCAGCTCGAACCAGTCTGCCCATTCTCCTCTGACCTCTGGCATCAACAAGGCATTTCCGCCCACAGAACTGCCGCTCACTGGATGTTTTTTCTTTTTCGGACCATTCTCTGTAAACCCTAGAGATGGTTGTGCGTGAAAATCCCAGTAGATCAGCAGTTTCTGAAATACTCAGACCAGCCCTTCTGGCACCAACAACCATGCCACGTTCAAAGGCACTCAAATCACCTTTCTTCCCCATACTGATGCTCGGTTTGAACTGCAGGAGATTGTCTTGACCATGTCTACATGCCTAAATGCACTGAGTTGCCGCCATGTGATTGGCTGATTAGAAATTAAGTGTTAACGAGCAGTTGGACAGGTGTACCTAATAAAGTGGCCGGTGAGTGTATGTTCTCTATATTTTCTATTTTTTTCTATCTATCTATCTATCTATCTATCTATCTATCTATCTATCATATATTTTCTATTTATCTATATTATCTATTTTTTATATCTGCCTCTCTTCTATCTTTCTCCTTTATCCAGACGGCCTGGAATAGATTCCAGTCCTGCCCCCGGTATTAGCAGCTGCTCCCCCTCACTATATAAGCACTTGGATGCTTTTGAGTGTAAGTGAGGACAAAGTTGCCTGTGGTAATTACTCTCAGGCTTAATGTCTCTTCCTGCTGCTTTGTCCACACTTCTGGCTGCTTCTTTTGGCATTTCCACAACAAATCACTTTGTACTTTGACTATGGGGATTTGACATCTTACTGTCACCAGCAGAGAGACATTGTGCCAGTGCAGTCATTCACAACTCCAGCGACAGCATTACTACACACAGGGGACATGGTAAGGAACAGGAGCAGGATGGATGCTCTGCCACTCATTGATTAAGCGCCCTGCAGGGCTCTGTGGGCCACATTCTGTCTGCAAGCCACATTTTCCAGATTTGTTATTTTTTTTGCACACTGTGAGCCATCTTTAAAAACTGTCATAGTTCCTACTTTCTCCAAAAACATTTGTCTCCTGGTGCTGGTGGATTAGATATCTCCTCTAAGAGGAATGTGCCTGTAAAGCAAATGACATGCAAAAGCCAGCCATAACTGTTGGACGAATACTCATTTGGCTGACGGCTTTCTCTCCCAATCAACCCAAAAACATGCCTCCTCGGTGGAGTGTGCATGTGTCCTGAATAGAGAAAGGGATTAGGGGTTGACCTTGACGCTATGTCCCTTTCACATGTGCACAATCCATGGAGACAGAAGAGACTCCTGGGTCACCCACACTTCTCTCCTTGTTACTGGCTTGTACATATATCGACTTTTACGAGGACCTGAAGGAAGACCCATTTTGCTTATTGCTATGGGGGTCCTCTACCCTATGTGCTCTGTAGTTTTGATCTTCCACGATCAAACAAGCATTCAAGAGACAGCTATCTGATGTCAATGGCCAGCCTAAGATCTGTGCATTAATGGAGGGGTGGAGGTCAGCTCAGATCTGACTCATTTTCACTTCAACTACTGTCTTAGCAAACCAATGATGGACAAAATGTCCCTATGATCACGAAAAACATCTTTCTTAAAAAGGATAGAAATTGGAAACTGAAAATTGTATCTGCCAAAACCTAAAGCCAGGATCATTTTTGATTTTTGCTATGGACCCCTCTCCTCTAAGTTCACCTCTCCCCATTTAATTTTAGAACATTGGTACACCGCCATCAGTATGCAAATGCATTGCCTGTAAAATCCCAACGTGCACCAATAAAACGTCGATGGTCTGAGAGTCTAAAGCGTCTTCACCTCCTTTGGACATGTTAAATGCAGAAGGAACCCTGCTCGGTATAGCTGTATATGACAACCCTCTGAGCAGGAAGGGAGAGGCGTTCATTTAACTAGGAATACGCATGAGAAATAAACCAGCCGAGCTTGCAGGCATAAAAGCACTGAGCTAATCTAGATGCAGATGTGCTGAAGGGGGAGGCAGCCGCAGATGCTGTAATTGGCATGTGTCCTTGAAGATCTTTAGGGAGGGTGGATGTCCCTTCTGCACCTCTCTGTTGGCGCATCACTTGGTTTCCATAGGAACGGGTTGGAGCCTTCATGCCTCCCCCCCCCCACCGCTGCTACATGGGAATTTTCCCTGAGTACTTGTGCTGTCAATGAGTGCACAAAACAGTGTGGGAGATGAAGAGCGCCGAACATATTACAGCGCAGCACTATGATAAAAATAAATCCAATGTCATCTCCAATAGCAAGGAATTAGTCTACTGCTTTACTCTTCTTAAAGGAGGAAAAGCTTTGCGGAGAGAATAAAATCCAATCTGAAAATGAAGAAATGTTACATGAATCAAAAAATATCAGTGATTTGAAGTGATTTGAGGTACTTGTGTGGTGATGCTGGGTCATTACCAACTGGAATGATGATGAGGTATATATAAATGAAAAGACATACATCCTCTGGATAGGTGATCATTAACTGAGCAGTGGGGGTCCGACAACAGGGACCCCTGCTGAACAGCTGTTTGAGAAGGCAGTGGTGCTGGCATTAGCATTGTAGCCTTATGTCTGCTTACCATGCACCGCGCCGTCCATTGTATAGTGGATGTGCTAGGTATTCATCCATTCACTTCAATGAGGCTGAGCTGCGCCAAGGCCACGTGACCTAGGCAAAGCTAGAGAAGTCCACAGCACTACTGCCTTCTCAAACAGTTGATCATCAGAGGTCCCGGGGGTCGTACCGCCACTGATCAGATACTGAGGACCTATCCAGAGCATAGGTCATTAGTAAAAAACAAACACTTGGAAAACCCCTTTAACCATTATAATACAGTACATCATGCAAACTGTAAATACTACAATAGGGACCAAGCGTTCAATCTAATCTGACAAAATGGGAAGAGTTTACAAATACTGTGGATGGAGCCAGAACCATACCTCTCCCTGGCACGTGAGCAAACTCCTGAATCCACCTTATCTACATATCCACCAAGTTATAACCCATCCATAGCCCAGGCCGTAAGATCAAAAGAATATATTTTCAGGAGCATCACGTGATAAAGGTTCCTGAGAGCAAACAACTTCAGAATGATGTAGACTTTCTCCCACAGGTGTGTTCTGTATACGTAAGGTGGCTATGAGGGACTCGTTGGTCTCCCAGAAAACCGCACTTAAGGGTGCTGTGCCACCAACACCAGTGGCTGACTACCTTCCTCTATTGAGAATACACACTCATGTCTCTCACTTGGCTGAGAGGAATAGCTGCTAGCTGATCAAACACTTGACAGCTATCTAAAGTGCATGGCCTGGCTACAGACAGATGAGTCATTTACTTTCCTCAAGGACTACTCTGTCATGCAAAGCTATCCAGCGGATAGCAAGACTCCTAAGAAGCCATATAAGGCCTAACCCCAATCCTAACCCTAAACAATTTGGAACAGAATTTATTATGAGGGCTCTCCATCTAAATGTAAATGTTCTCCACCTAAAATATTTTTGGAAATAAATAATCAGTGGCATAGGTGTAATGCCGAATGGTCAGGCCATACTGGTACATACAGAAGTGGTGCTGCTGAGACCAGAAGGGGGAAGGTCGCAAATCAGGACATTGTTGCAGATTTAAACAATAACATCTATTAGTAACTTTATTTTACGACACAAGAAATTAAACATATTTTTCTGCCACTGGACAACCCCTTTAAGTTCAGCTTTATATGACTCTTTAAAGGGTTTCTGTCACCAGTTTTGGGCATATAAAACAGGATGACATTTGCAATGTGCAAATGTCACCTGATGCCCAAACTGGTGATAATTTTTTTACTGGTGCCCCCGTTTTTGAAATAAATCATCTTTTGTTGTATGCAAATGAAGCTTACTAGGTGCAAGGGGCGGTTACCTCGCACCTAGTAAGCTCCGTTTGCCCACCCCGCGGTCACGCCTACCTTCACTTGAGTGACAGGGCCAGGCAGCTTGTTGGATCCTCTGCCGGCCCTGTGCTCCATTCAAATCCCGCGCCTGCGCCGTGAGGAATAAAAGCGGCGCAGGCGCAGTGAGCGGCGCTGGCCGCCGGGCTCCCGGCTACCTCACTGCGCCTGCGCCGATGACGTCATGTGTACTCTGACGTCATCGGCGCAGGCGCAGTGAGGTAGCCGGGAGCCCGGCGGCCAGCGCCGCTCACTGCGCCTGCGCCGCTTTTATTCCTCACGGCGCAGGCGCGGGATTTGAATGGAGCACAGGGCCGGCAGAGGATCCAACAAGCTGCCTGGCCCTGTCACTCAAGTGAAGGTAGGCGTGACCGCGGGGTGGGCAAACGGAGCTTACTAGGTGCGAGGTAACCGCCCCTTGCACCTAGTAAGCTTCATTTGCATACAACAAAAGATGATTTATTTCAAAAACGGGGGCACCAGTAAAAAAATTATCACCAGTTTGGGCATCAGGTGACATTTGCACATTGCAAATGTCATCCTGTTTTATATGCCCAAAACTGGTGACAGAAACCCTTTAAGCATGTTTCACATTTGCAAAAAACAGATCCGGCAGTCTGTTCCAGTCAGGAACACCGTGCCGGATCTGTGAATACCGGGCGCAACCGTGCGCTGCCTAGATACCGTCTGACCCAATTGACTATAATAGAGACTGGCGGAGATCCAGCTGCTACCCGGCAAATATGTTGTGGAGTGGCCAGGCATATACCACTGCACGCAGCAGTTTTCGTCTAGTCACTTCTGGGCATACTTGCCGGGTAGCAGCCGAATCTCCGCTGGTCCCCATTATAGTGAATAGGGCCAGACGGTATCTAGGCAGCGCAAGGTTGCACCCGGTATTCACGGATCCGGTAGGGTGTTCCCAGCTGGAACAGCCTACCCGATCTGTTTACCGCAAATATGAAACAGGCCTTACCTGTCTAAGTTTAAGTTCTACTTAGCCTATTTTATGCATCCGGTCTAAACATAGACTTTACTGATAATCACTGAATGTAGAAGAGAGTACGATAAAAAAATGCCCCGGGGGGTTTGGCAATAATTTTATCATTGGCCCCTCAAGCGTCGCAGGCAAATTAAGCCCAGTCACTTTCATTCATTTAGATGAGAACAATCAACTGTCTTTGATAGAGCTTTATGCTAATTATCTTGTTTCCCAGATGGTTATCCACATATGCTTTGGCAATACATGATAACTGGAATAGGAAGCACAGGGTAAATGTGACATATCAAACAGAGAAGCTACCATAATGAGCACCTATCATGGTGCAGATACAGTATAACCAATCTGCCCTGGCTGTTATGATTATTCTGGACCTGTAGACCAGTGGACTCCAGTATTTTTAGGTTAAAGGTGTTGTCTCACTTCAGCAAATAGAATTTATTATGTAGAGAAAGTTAATACAAGCCACTTACTAATGTATTGTTATTGTCCATATTGCTTCCTTTGTTGGCTGGATTCATTTTTCCATCACATTATACACTGCTTGTATCAAGGGGTTCCGACCACCCTGCAAACCAGCAGTGGTGTTCGTGCTTGTACACTATAGGAAAAAACTCCCAATCATTTATTCCTACAGTGTGCAAGTACGTCCACCACTGATGGATTGCAGGGCGGCTGTAACCATGGAAACGAGCAGTGTATAATGTGAAGGAAAAATGAATCCGGCCAGCAAAGGAGGCAATATGGACAATCACAGTACATTAGTAAGTGCCTTGTATTAGCATTTATAATGTAGAGAAAGTTATCTGCTGAAGTGAGACAACCCCTTTAAGTACTTTATTAAACGTTAACATGTGTTGGGCTCCAGTTAGCATTAAAGAGGTTTTCTGGAATTAGAAAAAGGAATCGGCTTTTTTCTCCAGAAACAGCACCACACTTTAGGCTGGTATCACAGCTCATCAACATTCAAGTGAATGGAGCTATGGGGCAATGGGCAAAACTAGTTCTGTTTCTGGATCCATTTTTATTAAATCATTGACATCATTTTTGTAAAGAAGACAAATAGCATTGATATGATGTTGCAAAGACTAGACTGACAAGGCGAGTTGTTGAGTTTCAAGTTCTAGTTTGATGATGATGGACAAGTGACATTCGTATGGACCTGATGACAAGTAAAGTTCAAGTAATTACTAGATATCATTTGTGCATTAGAGTACTTGCAGCTGGGTTTTCCCCCTCAAAGACTCCAAAATCTCCCTCAAAGACTCCAAAAATTGTGTTTGTATTTCACACAATATACAAACTGAATGGGGGTAGGGGGATGAAATTATCATTCAACTCCCATTCACTGTGCATCGGGCCATGCAATGTGCCATTTTATGTGTAATTAAGATGGGTTTGCAAGTCGTGTTAGGTTGCAGAAAAACTCTGTAATGTCTACAATTAGGTATGGACATCCATGACAAAGCATAGTTATGGACCGGTGACGGTAGGGCTGAATGGAGCTGTAGCATGGGTTAGGAACTGATCCAAGGGACAATAATGGAAACAATATCCAGGAATAAGGCAAAGGTCAGGATCAGGGTCAAACAGGAACCATACTACAGGGAACAAAAACCAGGCCAAGGACAGGTAATGCATGGCACCACAAGCGACAAGCAATGTATAGCAGAACAAGTCTCCTTTAAATAAGCCACCAGTCCTGACATCATCCAAGAACGCCAGGTGCCTGAAGAAGCAGGGCCAAATTGGATTGCCTAGTGCCTGGATGTGACAGTGGGCAGGGAACAGCACTGGCAGGGGTGGACTGGAAACTTAAGTGGCCCTTGAAAAAATACAAAAAGTGGTCCCGTTTTGTAGTTGGGTCCAAATTGATGGAAGACCGAGCCAGCAGTACCATATTGTGGCACATTATACCACCCCAACAGAGCCAAATACCACAGTCCATCACAAAATACTGCCAGCAGCACAAAAGGCATCCCAAAACACTTCCACTGGCCGGCCGTGAGGAGGGCCCAGGTGGCCTCCTGGGCATTGGCCCCCCGGGAAATTTCCCTGAGGTAATATCATGTTCTTGCTCTTGGCTTTAGCATGGCATCCCACATCTCCTCTAGTTAAACAGATCCTACTAGAGAATATGATGGGTGGATCAATCACAGACAAAATCTTTCATTTTAGACATTTCTTCTTCTTATTATTTTATTTAGTTTATTTTGTATATTTTTGGTCTCACACACTCCAAGTCATTCAGTGGAACGTAACTTGTATACTCTTCTATATCGTAAGATTGTGCTTCATACTCTTGACTAGATACATATCTGCTTTATGACTGAAATAATGTGCAGGTTTATTACCTGGAGAAGCATTTTATATTTGGAAGGATTGTGTTTTAATGGGTAATATTGACAGCCACGGAGGGACTCTTTAATTATCTTGCGCCTTCACAGCGGTTACACATGTCCCAATATAATTCTGTGTCTATGTTCCTTGTATTTCCAGCCGGGTGAGCAGAATATAGTGTCTTGTACTCCATGGCTCACACAAAACACTACAGAGCTCCTTGTTAATCTGCCGTAATTATCATTATCTCCATGCGACAATGATTGAACAGCTAATTAGCCTCAATTTATTTGCCCATAAATCCACCTCGTCCTCTAAGTGATATCACTTCAAAGATTATTTTTTTTAATAATGGCCTGAACCAGAAAAATATATCAATTACCGGAGCCATACCTACTCTCAGAAATACACATGGTCATTTACCACTCCATATAAGAATGCTCACCATAGGTATCCTGCAATAAAAAGCATCCATTGCATCCCTCGCATAATGTGAAATACCCGGAGGATGAGTCTTTGAGGAACTCTTTGCAAGCATTCAGTTCTAGACCTGCAGAAATACTCAGTGCCACCACCAAAAATGGAGCAGCAGTGTAGTAGAACTGGTACAGTTGATATCAGCTTGGCACCCTGACCTGGTGAGACACAGTGCGAAGCTACTACTATTAGATGTTTGACAGGAGGAACGAATAATTGGTAATAAATACTGAATATTTTATCACTGAGGGATAATTAAAGAGAAGTTACTTACCTCCATCAGAAACATCCAATGTTAGTAGACCACTGAACATGCTAACCACAAGGTCAAAGACTTGCTCCAAAAGATAGGAAGATGCAGCATTTATGAACAGAATAATTGAGCTTTATCGTAATAAGTGTCCAATAATACAGGATTCGAGATGTTTACGAGTTTCGACCAAGAACTGCAGAGTTTAACTTGTCTAAGGCTGTGGGATTGTGTATTTTTAGACCACCACATGTTTTAATGCTACCCGAACAAAAGCAGTTATTTTAGGCACTGGAGCCAGATTTTCCTACCTCACTTGGATTTACTGCAAGCCGGCAGCTCTTCCGTGTATTTGGAGATGAAGGATTGGGTGCAGTTTACTGGATGCTTGTAGCAGTGAATACATGATTCTTGAAATAGACATTTTTTGACTTATTCATTCTTCTCAAAAATGCATTTTGGTCTACCACTACTAGTGTAATTTCTTGACAATAATGAGAGTCTAGCTTAGGGTGGGCTCACATATGCATTGTATATTCCGTTATACCGTTCCATTATAATAGGGTTATAACGGAATATAACGTAATTTAATGATGGAATGCAAAACGGAACCCTTTAGAGGCATTTCGTTTTGATCCGTCCTAATATGTGAGTTCTATGGGCATAAATAAGTATATGTAAGACTGAAAACAAAGTCCTGTCGACCCTGTTATAATGCAACGGTATAAAGGAATATACAATGCATATGTGAACCCACCTTTAGATGGTTGCAGATGCCATAGAGGGTATAAGCTCCAAATAGTGACCAAGCTTCCAATTACTACCAATTTTAAAGGTGGCCATATACATTAGACTAATCTGAACAAGACCAACCAAGACTGAATCCTCTATGTCTAGAGGTGCAGCAAGCCCCAGGGGAGCAGAGTAGATGATGGCCATAAGGAAAGGAAAATACATACAATGCAACGGCACACTGCTAACCAGATAAAGCACAAAATGCCATAGTGATATGAGGTGTTCTGAAGCTAATGCTATGCTTGTTTAGTAAATTAGAGATTCTTGGCAAATATATTTTGTACAAAATTATCTGGGCCCGTCCACCAAATCGTCAAGGTGATCTCTGTAGGACGGGAACCTAACACTATTTCCTACCTGTTATGTGCCAACCTTGGCTTCCGTATAATCAGGGGGTGTTGGTTCCACGTGCATGCTGGATTCCCTCTGCCTTTTGCCAATTCTGGTGCTTCAAAGGCCTCCACTAATACAGGGATGCAGGAACCAACACCCCCTGATTATACGGAAGCCAAGATTGGCACATAACTGGTAGGAAATAGTGTTAGGTTCCCGTCCTACAGAGATCACCTTGACGATTTGGTGGACGGGCCCAGATAATTTTGTACAAAATATATTTGCCAAGAATCTCTAATTTACTAAACAAGCATAGCATTAGCTTCAGAATACCTCATATCACTATGGCATTTTGTGCTTTATCTGGTTGGCAGTGTGCCGTTGCATTGTATGTATTTTCCTTTCCTTGTGCATTTAGCAATAGCAACGTGCACCTGCGCACTGGGATGTGCTGACTGAAATTCCCCTTTTTCTTAGATGATGGGCATCATGTGAATCTGGATGCATCAGTTATTCACAGTGGCAATCCTCACACTAATACTCCATAGGGCCAGGGCAGTGACAAGTGGGCAGACCTTTTCTTCTCTCTGTGTACACGCTAATTTTGGGCCTCCTGTCTGATGATAGTTGGGGTGCCCTTGGTGTTATCAGTGTTTTACGGTTGCAAGGCAGGAGATGTAGCTGCTGTGGCTGGCGAATCGTGCTGGAGTCAATAACCCAGCCAATGGTTGAAAATAAAGAAGTGCAGAATGGGAGTTGTAGTATATCCAACGGTATCAAGATACAGTTCCAAACAATTCACAGTACAATTCTCCCCAGATAGCAATGTATGGATATAGGCTAGGATGGAGATTGTAGTACTCCCCCTCTCTATCTTTCTATAGTCTCTTTATGCAGAATCTAATGCTGGCAATTGCATTATTCATGCAATGGTGGCTGTAATTCCCAGCTGAGGGCAAAAAGGATTAAGATAATGTTGGCCAGGACCAGGTTAAGGTGTGGAAAGGGTGTATTAGCAATGTCCCTTTTACTGCAGTAATGTCCCTTTTATCTGCCTCAAACAGCAAATCCCTTACTGACTGACTCCAGTGCTTGGTCTGGTAGACTCTGGACCTTTTAGTTATTTCTTTCTCTCTCTGGAGGACTATAAAGTAGAGGTTGCTTTCTCTCTGTGGATCTTCTCTGTCGTGTAGGCCCTGTCCTCTGAGGAGTGAGCACATGTAGCTTCTCTTAGTTCAGCTGCTAACAATACTCACACAAACTGCATGGGCAGAGTCTGGATTGTTAACTCTGACTGATCTATACAAAGTTATACTGGGTATACAATCCATCAAATAACATTACATACATTACATTACCTAATGAAACAACTATGTAAGTACCCTATTCTGTGGTACTGCATTGGAAAGAAGGTTCATTATTAAAGGGGTTTTCTGAGATTTTGATACTGATGGCCTATCCTCAGGATAGGTCATCAGTATCTGATCGGTGGGGGTCCCCCAATGATCAGATGTTTGAGAAGGCACCAGCACTTCTGTGAGTGCCATTGGCTTCTCGCAGCTCACCAAGCATAGAACCGTACATTGTATAGTGGCTGTGCTTGGTATTGCACTCAGCCTCATTGAAGTGAATGGGGCTGAGTGTGATACCAAGCACAGCCGCTATACAATGTACGGCGCTGTGCTTAGTAAGCTGCCAGAAGGCCCCGGTGGTCACAGGAGCACCGGTTCCTTCTCAAACAGCTGATTGGTAGGGGTCCCCAGGTCAGACCCCCACCGGTCACATACTAAAAACCCATCCTGAGGACAGGTCATCAGTATCAATACTAATAACTAATATATATAGACAGGTATTCTTTACTGTAGTTATGGAGCTCTCTGCCAGGGGACATTGTGATGGCTGATTCATTGAAGAGGTTCAAGAAGGGTCTGGGTACTAGATTTCTCTGTTGCTATATATCCATCTACTATGTGTTAGATGTTTGGCAGATTAAGGAAAAAAAACTGGGCATGCTGAATTCCAAAAATTGCTCAACGGACATTGGGCTGAAATATGGAGTAGTGTGAATGATCTATGAAAAAATGATTATATACTGGAACAAAGGAGACGATAGAGACCCAAATATTCTGTGCAGTCATATTTTATTAACATATTCTACTCTTGGTCTCAGACTGCAGGAAATATGGTGTCGTCCACAGGCTACTGTAGGTCAGACAAAGGCGGCGGCTTCATGCATTAGACATGATCATGTGGTGATAGCAGGGTACTAGTCTGATCTATTAACCGCAGGCAGGAGGAAATGGTTGTTCTGTGTGTAACGCTGCCCTGAACTCTGCCTGTGATAATTGTCTGTAGTGGAAGTGATTCTATAAAGTCTGTGGACCAGATGATATAATGGCTTCCGGGGATATTTAGTTGGCTGAGACATGGTATGAAGATTCAGTGTCATCACAATGATCTCCCTCACATTTATGTAACTATCTCATTATATCTTTTCATGTGACAGCACTGAAGATCTGACATTTTGATACAATGTAAAGTAGTCAGTGTACAGCTTGTATAACAGTGTAAATTTGGTGTGACCTCAAAATAATTCAACACACAGCCATTAATGTCTAAACCGCTGGCAAAAAAAGTGAGCACACCCCTAAGTAAAAATGGCCAAATTCTGCCCAATTAGTCATTTTCCGTCCCTGGTGTCACG
The DNA here is from genome assembly GCA_900303285.1 of Rhinella marina. Classification (NCBI taxonomy): domain Eukaryota; kingdom Metazoa; phylum Chordata; class Amphibia; order Anura; family Bufonidae; genus Rhinella; species Rhinella marina. The sequence goes on along the minus strand of ONZH01025293.1, from coordinate 11,641 downwards.
TGACTTGTTAGTTTTACGAGGTCTCCGGTGTGAATGGGGAACAAGTTTGGTGTTATCACTCTCAAACTCTCTCATACTGGTCACTGGAAATTCAACATGGCACCTCATGGTAAAAAACTCTCTGAAGATCTGAAAAAAAGAATTGTTGGTCTACATAAAGATGGCCTAGGCTATAAGAAGATTGTCAACAACCTGAAACTGAGCTGCAGCACGGTCACCAAGACCACACAGCGGTTTAACAAGACAGGTTCCACTCAGAACAGGCCTCGTAATGGTCAACCAAAGAAGTTTAGTGCACGTGCTCGGCATCATATCCAGAGGTTGTCTTTTCAAAATAGACGTATGAGTGCTGCCAGCATTGCTGCAGAATTCAAATCTGTACAAGAAAGCCCCAAACAGTTTGCTGAAGACAAGCAGACTAAGGACATGGATTACTGGAACCATGTCCTGTGCTCTGAGGAGACCAAGATAAACGTATTTGATTCAGATGGTGTAAAGCGTGTGTGGCGGCAACCAGGTGAGCAGTACAAAGACAAATGTGTCTTGCCTACAGTCAAGCATGGTGGTGGGAATGTTATGGTTTGGGGATGCATGAGTGCTGCCAGCTGTTGGGAGCTACAGTTCATTGAGGGAACCATAAATGCCAACATGTACTTTGACATACTGAAGCAGAGCATGATCCCATCCCATCGGAAACTGAGACTCAGGGCAGTATTTCACCAGGAGAACGACCCCAAACTCACCTCTAAGATGACCACTGCCTTGCTAAAGAAAGGCATCCTCAAACGGAAGATGGAGGAGCACAAGGTCTCTAGCATCCACCAGCTCTGTGATGTCCTCATGGAGGAGTGGAAAAGAATTCCAGTGGCAACCTGTGAAGCTCTAGTGACCTCCATACCCAAGAGAGTTAAGGCAGTTCTGGAAACAATGGTGGCCACACAAAGTATTGACAATTTGGGTAGAATTTGGCCAGTTTTACTTGAGGTGTACTCACTTTGGTTGCCAGCCGTTTAAACATTAATGGCTGTGTGTTGAGTTATTTTGAGGGCACACCAAATTGACACTGTTATACAATCCGTACACTGACTACTTTACATTGTATCAAAGTGTCAGATCTTCAGTGTTGTCGCATGAAAAGATAGAATAAAATACTGTATATATATATATATATATATATATATATATATATCATTTAGAACCAATCTTTGTATTATGACCCCGTATAAAATAATCTATATTATCAGTATAGTTCTATGTAGAAGTAATTAATAATGGTTGTGATAGTAGTACAATAGGAAATATAAAGTACTGCATGCAAACTTTTGCAAATTTTACATACCATATTATCGGTGTCACCTTTACTGGGAGATGATTTTGGAGCCTACTACTGGTGGATTTGATTTGGCAGATTACCTTATTCTTCATCAGTAGATTTAAAGAAAGAAATCAAAAACTAAAAAGGGGACAAATTGGAAAAAGTGGTGCAGCACAGATAAAGGAGAGGACTGTCGCCAAGGGAACCGACTAGTCTATTTTGGGCAAAACTGAAGACACTCCACCCCCTCACAGTTCAAGAGATTTTCTGCTCTTCTTAAAGCGTTTCTCTACAAGTCTGGAATATAAAGTTAGTGCAGTCTCTGACCTGATCAATGCACATGAGCAAATGGTGCCAAAACTATCACTACCACAAAAATATCATTGTCATTGTAGTAATGCAAATACCTAATGAATATACCTCACAGAACTGTGTCTAATATGCAGCAGTTGAACAGACATCTGGTGAACGTTCAATTCACAGACACGGCCATACACACATTAGTCCATATCGGTTATAGTCGTTCATACTGCCAATAGACGTTCCATGAAACCGAGCGATGGATGAAAGCTTTCGTTCATACATGATCTTTTTTTGAATGAAAGATCTTTCGTCCAACTATCGGACGAAAATATTATACATGATCGACTTCTTTTCAGAAGGGTCTGTCATCGGTCAGCTAAAACAATCATTTGTTGGTAAATTTCAACTGACGAACATTCATTTTGGATGACATTGTCCATTTTGATCAACTTTAGACTAGTTAATAAATCAGGGTTCAGCACCATAAAATAAGAACATTCTTTATCGTATCTTCATAAAAGCAATACAGAGTAGTCGTATCCTTTTCCTACTCGTTTCGAGGTTCGCGGCTGTGAACAAGAGCTCAGGAGAAGCTTGAATCTTGTAGACAAAGGCTATATCGCTTTTATGCACATACAATAAAGAATGTTAGGATCTCAGAAAAGCGCTGACCCCTGTTTTATTTGTTGTGGATGGCCAAGGGTCAACAGTTTTTGAAGAGCTGCAGGCCCGCTGCAATAATACAGTGGAGCAAAGGTGGTGAGCCTCTGTTTTTGTCTTATTTTTCTTCTTCAGACCAATTAGTTTGGCTAATTCCTAACTTCTCCATGTTTTCTGCTGGGCCTTCCTGGCATGGACCCTATAACCAATGTAAAAATGTCTATGGAGAGATCCCACCCAGTTCCGACCAACTGGTTGAATAAATGTCTCTAACCAAACCTGAGATACTTGCGATATTAGCTATGTTTGCTAATGATATTTTCCACAATGTCAAGCAAAAATAATTTGATGTGGTCTTGGTAACTTTTAGTAGCCTAAAGCTAATATACACTTCACCACCCAACTTGTTCCATCACATACTAACTTTATTATACAGTTACAATTAGGGCCCCTACTTTTCATTTATTTTAACACAGACTGATGATTGGACAAACAATTATTTCCAGGGTAGTGATCAGCCGATAAAAAGATCCATTGATAATTGGATCTTTTGTGTGGGAATCAATCTTTTCCTTGTTCAGCAATACATCTCCCCATGTAACCAGGGAAGGTGATGCCAACATAGTGTAAAGTGTATGGGTGATGGAGAATTGTAGTAACTGATTAAACGGGCGCTAGTTGACTTGTCATGTTGTCAATCGCTGCTTGTTATTGTTCTTCATAAGGTCATTTTAAAAGATCATTAAGGTGTCCATACATCTTCAATAGTTGTCGGCCCCACACACATACATGCTCAAGTTGGCCGTGTGTGTGTGTGTTTTCAATGGGGGGAGAGGAAACTTCAGTATTGGACACCCCTGGCTTATCTTTTGGATGGATAAAAGGATCAGGCCCGGAAATCAACACCCCTAATGCTTCTCTTCCCAACATCATCTGTCAGGGAGAATCAGGAGCTCCCCACCCACACATTGGATTCTCCGTTGGTTTGGCCAACAATGCGTTGAAGTGAATGGCGGTCTTCACATTGTTAACTGTAAATCACAAGCTACCTCTACGTACCTCTTGTCTCTATCAATCTGTATGTTGTAGCTGATGTGATTGATTGCTGATTCCTGCAGTAGAAGGCATGCCGTAAGATGTCACCTTCAGACTCTTCATTAGGCCTCCTGCAGACAAAACAGACAAGAATAGGACATGTTCTATAATTTGAGGAACAGCTACATGGATTCGGACACCACGCGGAAGTCTGTATTTTAAAGAAATGGTTTTGTGTGCTCTTGTAAAAAATCAATACGGCTCAGACGCGGACCCAAGACACGATCTGCATGAGGCCTTAGTGGGAGGTCCAGACATTTAATTAAATCCTTAAATAAACAGTTTAATTTGCAGATTGAGGAGCTCAGCACATTATATCTGTGGCGCATGGAACATCCTCAGAGATCTACAGCATCATAAAAAGCTACTCTTGTTTGCAGCAGGGTAATACAGTGCGGAGGGGGCCTGTCCCAGAGAAAGTGAATTAAATCTAAAACAACAAGAATGGTTTTCTAGCTTTAGTGCGTTTGTTTTTTCTCTTCTGGGACCTAATTATTTTAACCTGTTAGATGCAAGAAGAGTAAACATATTCTGTGTAGTAAAAGAATCCATCAGAAGCAAAGCCAGTCCTGCAGATCCACAGACCTCCGGGGACAAAGGGAAACGCATAGTAAAACTGTGAAGAGGAGCTACCTCCTCCAGTAGAAGAAGAGTAGCCTCTAGTGTCATCTACTGAGACTTTATGTGCCAATGGCAAGGGATGAGTGCAGTGTAGGATTTTCAGTGTTTGCAGCAGCTAGGGAAACATATGGCAAGCTCTCTTAAAGTACACAAAACACTTATTCAACCTTCCCGTACTCACGCATGTCAGCCCCACTGCCCCATATAAAGAGGCAGATTTTGTACTTTGGGTCAGGAACTTCAATTTGTGATAATTTTGAGGTCTGGGGATGATCTTTTTTTATTTCGAATAGTTCCACAGTGTGAAAAAAAGGATGACGCTCAAACCATGTAGAGCTCCCATCCACGTTAGCAAACCTCATTCCAGCTTCCTATAGAAAATCCCATTAGACTAATTCCAGCCTGCAAATCTCATACAGTGACAATATCTGGAGATACGTGGTGCAGCATATCTCCGTGTCTGTCATTGTACTGCGGATTAGCAGTCTGAAGATTGTGACAGAATTAATAATTTGGATGTAATCATTCTGTTCTCACATAGAATGTAGATGTCAACGTACAAGCTAATTACTACCAGGCTTTAAAGGCAAAGATGGACGTTTAAGCTGATAGCATTCATACTCTAAAAACGATTTCCTGTAAATCAATTATTACGTTTGACTATGTACAGGTTTTGAGCAGTACAACAGAATAAGGGCTCATTCACACGACTGTATGAATGGGTCCGCATGCTTTCTGCAATTTTGCGGAATGGGTGCGTACCCATTCATTTCAATGGGGCTGCAAAAGATGTAGACATCACACCGTGTGCTGTCCGCCTCCGTAGTTCCATTCCACGGTCCCGCAAAAAAATAGAATATGTCCTATTCTTGTCCGCAATTGTGGACAAGAATAGGCATTTCCTATCACAGCGGCGGCCATGTGTGTCTGCAAATTTGCGGATCCGCAAAACATTTGGTCGTGTGAATGCACCCTAAGGCTGGAGCGACGTTGCATCCATGGATAGAATTACCTGAAATCAGGGACAAAAGAGGGGTAATCAATGTAGGGTGCAACGGAAGTGACAGTTGGGGTAACAATGTTGCTCTCAGTGGGGGAAGGGTGGTTGGGGTAACAATTCTGCTGTCAGTGGGGGAGAAGTTGTTGGAGTAACAATGCTGCTGTCAGTAGGGGAGGGGTGATTGGCGTAACAATGCTGCTGTCAGTGGGGGAGAAGTTGTTGGAGTAACCAGGGCCGGACTGAAATTCAGCCCTGGCATTTTGAAATCAAAGAGGCCCACATGCCTCGACTTTTTAAAGTCACAGCCAACCCTTTTAGAGGCCCTAAAAATTATTAAAATATAATAATTTAATAAACGTAAACCACACCAAACAAGGTAAATAAACCACCCCCTGCAGAGAGAGATGGAAAAGCTACATCTCCTGATAGGGTACGGGTCTAGATCTCAGACCCGGACTGATCAAAACTTTTGATATGTCTCTGTGACATGTCAAAAGTCTTTCAGTTCATCAGTGGCCCTATTACACAGATTGATGTGTAAAGGTCCTTTTACACGGGCCGATTATCGGCCGAAAAAGCGTTCCTAGGAACGCTAGTGCCGATAATCGGCCCGTGTAAAAGTGGCCCTAATCAGCCGATGAACGAGCAAAACGCTCGTTCGTCAACTGATTGGATCTTTTGGTTTGTACAAAAGATCCAATCTGTCGGGCGCACATCACCCTGTGTAAACTAACCTTTTCCCTCTTAACATTACGTATATCACTACAGAACATACAGGGTAAGGCTACATTCACACCTTGTTTTTGCGGCCTCCGATCTGCATATTTTGCGGCTCAGATGCGGACCCATTCACCTAAATGAGCACTGTGTGCTGTCCGCACCTGTATGTCCATTCCTATTTTGGTCCATTTGTGGACAAGGATAGGCATTGTTACAGTGGATCTGCAAAAAAAAAACGGATGCCATACGGAACATCATCCTTTTTTTGCGGATCCGCAATTTGCAGACTGCAAAACACAATGTTCGTGTGAATGTAGCCTAATACAGCGCCCAATACCTCTTACATCCAGTGACTTCTCCTCGGATGTAGATCTTCTCTTTCCTCATCTTCTCCTTTCAGACCAGACGCCATTTTTCAGCCATTTCTCATCTTTGCAGTTTGACAGAAAAAAATCTTAGTTTACTACTTTTCCATCATCCTCCCATCTTCTGGGCAAATCATCCTACCACCCCCAGTACTGTGCCACTAGTACCACACAGATACTGCCCTTCAGTAATTATTGGCACACAGTGTCCTAAAATAACTGCGCCCAGCAAATAGTGTGAATATAACGTCCCCCAGAAATAACTGCGCTGATACTGTGCCAGGTGCCCCCCACAGTAATAGTGACCCCCACAGTAATAGTGCCCCCAAAGTCCCAACTAATAATTCTCTGCCAGAGTGCACTTGTTAGTAATAGTGCTCCCAACAGTACTAATGTCCCCACTGTGCCCCAGAAGTAATAATGCTTCCAATGTGCCAGTAAGAAGTGCACCCAAAATTTCACCCCAATAATGTGCCAGTAAGAAGTGCTCCCACCTATAGATGCCCCCCAAATTATGTGCCAGTAAGAAATGCCCCAATGGCCAGAAGTTTCCCCCCAAAATCATGTGCCAGTAAGAAATGCCCCCAGTGCCCCCATGTGCCAGTAAGAAATGCCCCCAGTGCCCCCATGTGCCAGAAAAATGCCCCCAGTGCCCCCATGCCATAAATAAATGCCCCCAGTGCCCCATGAGACAGTAAAAATGTCCCTAGTGCCTGTAATAATGCCCCCAGTGCCAGTAAAATGCCCCCAGTGCCAGTAAAAATGCCCCCAGTGCCCCATGTGCCAGTAAAAATGCCCCCAGTGCCAGTAAAATGCCACCAGTGCCCGATTGTGCCAGTAAAAATGCCCCCAGTGCCAGTAAAAATGCCCCCAGTGCCCCATATGCCAGTAAAAATCCCCCCATTGTGCCAGTAAAAATTCCCCCATTGTGCCAGTAAAAATGCCCCAGTGCCAGTAAAAATGCCCCCAGGGCCAGTAAAAATGCCCCCAGTGCCCCATGTACCAGTAAAAATGCCCCCAGTGCCCCATTGTGCCAGTAAAAATGCCCCCATGTGCCAATAAAAATGCCCCCAGTGCCCCCATGTGCCAGTAAAAATGCCCCCAGTGCCCCCATGTGCCTTTAAAAATGCCCCCAGTGCCAGTAAAAATGCCCCCAGTGCCCATAAAAATGCCCCCAGTGCCCCCATTGTGCTAGTAAAAATGCCCCCAGTGCCAGTAAAAATGCCCCCAGTGCCCCCAATAGAGCTCCGGTCCGTGCTACAATAAAAAAAAACACTTATACTTACCTCCATGGTGCTGGCAGCGATGCAGGCCTCTTCCGGCCTGTGTCCCGCACTGTACGGCTCAGGCGGCGCGATGACGCCATCGCGCCGCCTGAGCCGGCCTCTGATAGGCTGCAGGCCTAGTGCCTGCAGCCTATCAGAGGAACGGGCAGGGAAGACGCCTCTCCCTCCCCTGCCGCAGTACAATACAGGCATCTGTATCGCCGTCCTGAGGAATGGAATGGAAGCGCTCATCTCCCTCTGCCCGCCGCCCGCAACTATGCGCAGGGCCGCGCCGCACCTGCCTAATTGATGGTGCGGCCCTGCAAGGGGGGACTGGACCGGCCCACGGAGGGCAGTGGCCCTTCTGGCATTTGCCAGAAGTGCCAGACGTCCAGTCCGGCCCTGGGAGTAACAATACTGCTGTCAGTGGGGGAGGGGTGGTTGGGGTAACAATGCTGCTGTCAGTGGGGGAGAAGTTGTTGGAGTAACAATGCTGCTGTCAGTGGGGGAGGGGTGGTTGGGGTAACAATGCTGCTGTCAGTGGGGGAGAAGTTGTTGGGTTAACAATGCTGCTGTCAGTGGGGGAGAAGTTATTGGAGTAACAATGCTGCTGTCAGTAGGGGAGGATTGGTTGGGGTAACAATCAGAGATGAGCGAATACATGTTCGCAAACATGTTTATAATTTGTTTCCACGTTTAGTGGTAAAAGCAGAATTGCATTATAGTTTTGTTACCACGGACCATAACGCAATTCTATGAAGGAATGCATAACGGAGACTAGACGGATCTGTTATGCTGGCCATAGACTTCTATTATGACGGAATGAATAACGGAATGCCTCTAAAGGCATGTTATGCATTCCGTCATAGAATTGTGTTATGGTCCGTGGTAACAGAATTCATAATGCAATTCTGCTTTTACCACTAAACAAAGCAGAAACGCAGCCTGCCCCTTTAACAGCGAGTTCCACATCCCCTCACCCCTTTGACAGGGACCTCCACAGGGGCCCGCCCCCTTAACAGTGACCTCTATAGCACCCACTCCTTAACACTGACTATAGGTTACAGTCCCCTTAACTGACCTCCACCATTCCTGACCCCCTTGATAAAGACCTCCACAACAACTGCCCCTTTAACAGTGACTGCCACAGTACCTCACTCCCTTAACAGTGACTGTCACAGTACCTCACTCCCTTAACAGTGACTGTCACAGTACCCCACTCCCTTAACAGTGACTGTCACAGTACCCTGCTCCCTTAACAGTGACCTCACAGTATCCCCAGGGGCGGTCTTGGCATTTCTGGGGCCCTAAGCGAAGTTATGTCTGGGGCCCCCCCCCCCCAATGACACCTCACACCCCTGATGACACGGCCTCTGATGACACGCCCCCCCCCAATGACACACCACCCTATACCTCACTGGAGGGGCGGGTCAAGGTTGCCCACAGCCTATGGCGTGTCCCAGACTCCCAGCTCTCTATTGGCTGGGCTGCAGGGGCGTAGCTAAAGGCTCACGGGCCCTGGTGCAAGAGTTCAGCTTGGGCCCCCCGCCTAATACAGCGCCTCATACCTCTTACATCCAGTTATAATACAGCGCCCCATACCTCTTACATCCAGTATAATACAGCCGCCCCATACCTCGTACATCCAGTATAATACAGCGCCTCATACCTCTTACATCCAGTATAATACAGCACCTCATACTCTTACATCCAGTATAATACAGGCCTCATACCTCTTACATCCAGTATAATACAGCCTCCCCATACCTCTTACATCCAGTATAATACAGTGCCCCATACCTTCTTACATCCAGTATAATACAGCGCCCCATACCTCTTACATCCAGTATAATACAGCCCCATACCTCTTACATCCAGTATAATACAGCGCCCCATACCTCTTACATCCAGTATAAATACAGCGCCCCATACCCTTTACATCCAGTATAATACAGCGCCCCATACCTCTTACATCCAGTATAATACAGCGCCTCATACCTCTTACATCCAGTATAATACAGCGCCCATACCTCTTACATCAGTTAATACATAGCGCCCATACCTCGTACATCCAGTATAATACAGCGCCCCATACCTCTTACATCCAGTATATACAAGCCCCATACCTCTTACATCCAGTATAATACAGCGCCCCATACCTCTTACATCCAGTATAATACAGCGCCCCATACCTCTTACATCCAGTATAATACAGCGCCCATACCTCTTACATCCAGTATAATACAGCGCCCCATACCTCTTACATCCAGTATAATACAGCGCCCATACCTCTTACATCCAGTATAATACAGCGCCTCATACCTCTTACATCCAGTATAATACAGCGCCCCATACCTCTTACATCCAGTATAATACAGCGCCCCCATACCTCTTACATCCAGTATAATACAGCGCCCCATACCTCTTACATCCAGTATAATACAGCACCTCATACCTCTTTACATCCAGTATAATACAGCGCTCATACCCTCTTACATCCAGTATAATACAGCGCCTCATACCTCTTACATCCAGTATAATACAGCACCCATACCTCTTACATCCAGTATAATACAGCGCCCCCCATACCTCTTACATCCAGTAATAATACAGCGCCTCATACCTCTTACATCCAGTATAATACAGCGCCCATACCTCTTACATCCAGTATAATACAGCCCCATACCTCTTACATCCAGATATAATACAGCGCCCCATACCTCTTACATCCAGTATATAATACAGCGCCTCATACCTCTTACATCCAGTATAAATACAGCGCTCCATCCATACCTCTTACATCCAGTATAATACAGCGCCCCATACCTCTTACATCCAGTATAATACAGCGCCCCATACCTCTTACATCCAGTATAATACAGCGCCCCATACCTCTTACATCCAGTATAATACAGCGCCCCATACCTCTTACATCCAGTATAATACAGCGCCTCATACCTCTTACATCCAGTAGTATAATACAGCGCCCCATACCTCTTACATCCAGTATAATACAGCGCCCCATACCTCTTACATCCAGTATAATACAGCGCCCTCATACCTCTTACATCCAGTATAATACAGCGCCCATACCTCTTACATCCAGTTATAATACAGCGCCTCATACCTCTTACATCCAGTATAATACAGCGCCCCATATACCTCTTACATCCAGTATAATACAGCGCCCATACCTCTTACATCCAGTATAATACAGCACCCCATACCTCTTACATCCAGTATAAATACAGCGCCTCATACCTCTTACATCCAGTATAATACAGCGCCCCATACCTCTTACATCCAGTATAATACAGCGCCCCATACCTCTTACATCCAGTATAATACAGCGCCCCATACCTCTTACATCCAGTATAATACAGCGCACCCATACCTCTTACATCCAGTATATAATACAGCCTCATACCTCTTACATTCCAGTATAATACAGCGCCCCATACCTCTTACATCCAGTATAATACAGCGCCCTCATACCTCTTACATCCAGTATAATACAGCGCCTCATACCTCTTACATCCAGTATAATACAGCGCCTCATACCTCTTACATCCAGTATAATACAGCACCCCATACCTCTTACATCCAGATATAATTACAGCAGCCCCTCATACCTCTTACATCCAGTATAATACAGCGCCCCATACCTCTTACATCCAGTATAATACAGCGCCTCATACCTCTTACATCCAGTATAATACAGCGCCCCATACCTCTTACATCCAGTATAATACAGCCCCCATACCTCTTACATCCAGTGACGTCTCCTCTGATGTAGATCTTTTTCTTTCCTCATCTTCTCCTTTCAGACCAGACGCCATTTTTCAGCCATTTCTCATCTCTGCAGTTTTGACAGAAAAAAATCTTAGTTTACTACTTTTCCATCATCCTCCCATCTTCTGGACAAATCATCCTACCACCCCAGTACTGTGCCACTAGTACCACACAGATAGTGCCCTTCAATAATTATTGGCACACAGTGTCCTAAAATAACTGCGCCCAGCAAATAGTGTAAACATAACGTCCCCCAGAAATAACTGCGCTGATACTGTGCCAGGGTGCCCCCCACAGTAAATAGTGCCCCCCACAGTACTAATGTCCCCACTGTGCCCCAGAAGTAATAATGCTTCCAATGTGCCAGTAAGAAGTGCTCCCCACCCATAGATGCCCCCCAAATTATGTGCCAGTAAGAAATGCCCCCAATAATGCGCCAGAAGTTCCCCCCATTGTTTCCCCTCAAAATCATGTGCCAGTAAGAAATGCCCCCAGTGCCCCCATG